>JAUIMM010000234.1:2507500-2880000 GCA_031769625.1 Taudactylus pleione
CGCATGCGCCCGGCATCTATTCTCCCTGTCAGCAGCGCTTGGGGGCTGCCCGGCGTGTCCTTAAGTTCCAGGCACGCCCCCAAGAGTGACGAACAGGTGACGTGTCTTATAGACATCCCCCCTTTTCGGGGGCACGCGCGTAAGTGCCTTCTCTAGCTCCGGCGCCCTGCCTGCTGCCGGAGCTAGAGTGAACACTATAACATGTTATTTCAAGTTTAAAACATTATAAGGTCAAGGTTTAAAACATTTTATTATTGCGAAAGCCCCCACCCGGCTACTTCTTGATGAAAACGGCTGGAATAAATTTCTGGGGAGAACACTGTATTATCTCAGCACAAACCATTTTTTGTATTGCAAATTACAATGCTAAAGAAAATATCACATTTTATACTGTGGCTAACTGCAAAGAAAAAAAAAAAGTCTAAAAGAGAGGAGATATCAACATATGTACACAGCTTAATGTAAATACTAACCTTTTCACTTGATTGTCTTCTTTTTTTAAATTGTATAAAATCTGTTTCCACCTTTTCTGCCAGCTCAAGTTTTCTTTTGTTGCGCTTAAAAGCGGCTAGACTTAGTTCTGTAGAAATAAATATATATTTATATAATTCTCGTTAAATTGTTGTGTTTAAAAAAAATATATATATATATAAAAAAAAAAAAAATTTTTCTACCACACAAACATAAATGCCTCATTGATGTGAAAGCATTTTAATTTGTTTTCCTTCTCCACAAAAATTCTGTTTTTATTTCCATTCATTAATCAATAAAATTTCGAGGAGCACATTGACTGTTCTTTATTATCATAATAAAAAAAGATTAATGGATCCTGGTCTAGTCAATAAGGGCTTAAACCAGAGCTCGACAAATCCCAGGGGCCATGTCACCATGGCTACCAGATTTTGCAGTGAGGGAGGAAGCAGATCCTCATCATCTCTGCCTATAGTATTGCGGTGTTCATATCATGTTGCTTGCGGTGACTGCTGTGCCTGTGTCCGTCCTGGCCTGCGCTGACGACTCCTCTCCATCCTGGCCTGCTCTGATCCCTGCTGTCTGTCCCTGTCTACGCTGATCCTCCTGTACGTCCTGGCTGTCTACTGTCTCTTCTCTCCGGCTGCATAGAGCTCTCCGGTAGTAGGGTCTGTGTGTGGCCAGGGATTGCGGGCGGTGGTCTGGTTCCTACAATTTCATCCTGGCTCCTAGACTTTAGAAAAATTTATCAAACCCTGGCTTAAACACCAGAGCGGTTTCTCTCTATTAATCATTGTACATGAGAAGGAA
This sequence comes from Taudactylus pleione, assembly GCA_031769625.1. Lineage (NCBI taxonomy): Eukaryota > Metazoa > Chordata > Amphibia > Anura > Myobatrachidae > Taudactylus > Taudactylus pleione. The sequence continues at coordinate 2,508,782 of JAUIMM010000234.1, forward strand.
CGCATGTTATTGAAATAGCCCCTGATATTGCATTTAAACATTACTGTCATCTTTAAAGTTATCATGCCGACACGGTCAAAATGCTTTAAATAGAAGTGTCGGTATAATGGTGCCAGTATTGTGTTTTCGACTTATCAATTGTTGACAAAATGACTTGAAATCAATGAGAATAGATCTGTGAAGCATTGGATAGTTATTTATATTATTGTTTATTTCTATAGCGCCAGTTTACCATTATTCAACTTGCTTTGTTATCATGTACCAGTTTTGAAAATCTAACATCCTGAGTGAAAATCCAATTACGCTGTAAAGTTATTAACATACACTTCGTTGTCGAGAAAAATCATCTATATAAATTGTTCATCTCCTTATTTGAGAGCTAAAACCCTTAGGCATTACTTAAAACTCCAGTAGCTGCGGGGGTGTACATACTGTAAATGCCTGTGACACTGCTATAAATCACAGGCCCAATGTAGTGCAAACTGGCACTCTGTCATTAATACACAAGAATTTTTGTAGCTGCCCATAAAATGGCTGACCATGCAAAAATGTAAAAAAAGGTAATCTTCTATACTTAGAAGATGCAGTCCAACACCCTACCCATGTGTAGGCCAGTAGCTGACAAATGGCTGTGGCAGGTTTTCCAGGCTGTGAAAAATTAACTCTGTTTACACCTAAACCCACATTCCCTTGAATATGCATTCCGACAGATTCTGAGGTGGGCAGAGGAATCTATTTATTATGGGGTACAGATCCCTAGGGCCCTAACTAAAACATATTAGAGATGTGCAGGTTTGTTTTACTGAAATATGAACACACCGGAACTTAGGGGTTCTGTGTCGAATATAGCCGCAGTTCGGAATCAATTTAGGGTCCAGAGTAGGACAGAGTCCAGAGTCGGGTCTTCTCGCAATTCGAAATTGAATTTAAAAACTGGATCTTGCGTGTTTTGGATTGCATTAAAGTCCCATCCTCGTGATTTCAGAAGCTGCGAGGTGGCCAAAATTGACTGGAAATGAGTGGAAATTAATGTTATTGATGTTAATAATACTAAAGGAACAAAATGGGTCCAAATGAAAAGATTTAAAAAAAAAATTTTTTTCATTTTTAAAAAACCCAAAACCAAAGCCAAATCCGAACCAAAACACTTGAGGGTGGTTTTGCCAAATCCATGATGATTATTTAAAGACAAAACACAGGGATCTGCGCACTTCTCTAAAATTGATCCCTCTTACTTGGATGGCGGTTAAGGCCAATAAGTGCTGTGCATGGACCTCAACTATAATTGGCAGGTTCATTATTAGTAAAATTAAATTACTTCACCTACATTTTCCGTATTTTGCCGGTATGAGAGGGAAATTTAATATCTGCTAATCTGGTACCTGGACATCATTCATTTCAGCATACATAATGAGATTAATCCACCCCTTCTACAGAGGTTAGGAAAAAAAAGAAGACACACCTGGAGAGAATATAGGACCACACCTCTCACCTTCTTGCCTCTTCCGGTTCTCCCCAAGATGTAAAATATCTGAGCCCAATATAATAGTAATAGCTGAATATAGGAAGGGTAGCTTACTGCCACTGAGGAGCCAAATAAACTAGATAATAATCTTGTTTCCTCTTCCTTCTCCATGGTAACATATGCAATGAGGTGATGCCAAAATTTAATTTCGCTTAGGGAGGGACCCTTATTGCCTTCAACTGAAGAATATTTTATTTTATATACAATACTGTGCAAAAATTTTAGGCAGGTGTGGAAAAAATGCTGCAAAGTAAAAATGCTTTAAAAAATAGAAGTGTTAATAGTTTATTTTTATCAATTACCAAAATGCAAAATGAATGAACAGAAGAGAAATCTAAATAAAATCAATATTTGGTGTGACCACCTTTGCCTTCAAAACGGCATCAATTCTTCTAGGTACACTTGAACAAAGTCAGGGATTTCGTAGGATTATAGTCAGGTGTATGATTAACCACTCATACACCAAACAGGTGATAATGATCATCATTTTCATATGTAGATTGAAACACAGTCATTAACTGAAACAGAAACAGCTGTGTAGGAGGTTTAAAACTGGGTGAGGAACAACCAAATTCTGCTACAAAAGGTGAGGTTGTGGAAGACCATTTCATGTCACAGGTCATACACCATGGCAAGACTGAGCACAGCAACAAGACACAAGGTAGTTATACTGCATCTGCAAGGTCTTTCCCAGTCAATGATTTCAAAGCAGACTGGGGTTTCAAGATGTGATGTTGAATAAGCACAAAGAAACAGGCAAAGTTGAGGACCGTAGACATAGTGGTCGGCCAATGAAACAATGCATCAGATGAAAGACACATCATGCTTACTTCCTTTCGAAATCGGAAGATGTCCAACAGTGCCATCAGTTCAGAACTGGCAGACACCAGTGGGACCCAGGTACACCCATCTATTGTTAGGAGAAGTCTGGACAGAAGTGGTCTTCATCAAAGAATTGTGGCCAAAAAGCCATACTTTCAACGTGGAAAGGCCAAGCGACTCAACTATGCACGAAAACATAGGAACTGGGGTGCAGAAAAATTGCAGATTTTGCTCAGGACTGATGAGTCAACATTTGAATATTTAGCTGTAACAGAAGGTAGTTTGTTTGCGAAGAGCTAGAGAGCAGTACAATATATGAGTATCTGCAGGCATCAGTGAAGCATGGTGGAGGTTCCTTGCAAGTTTGGGGCTGCATTTAAGCAAATGGAGTTGGGGATATGGTCAAGATTAATGGTGTCCACAATGCTGAAAAATACAGGCAGGTACTTATCCATCAAGCAATACCATCAGGGAGGCATCCGATTGACTCCAAATTATTCTGCAACAGGACAACGACCCCAAACATACAGCCAATGTAATTAAAAGCTATCTTCAGCATAAAGAAGAACAAGGAGTCCTGTACGTGATGATATGGCCCCCACAAAGCCCGATCTCAACATCACCAAGTCTGTCTGTGATTACATAAAGAGACAGAAGGATTTGAGCAAGCCTCCCTGCCAGTTCCTTCAAAAACTGTGTGCAAGTGTACCTAGAAGAATTGAAGCTGTTTTGAAAGCAAAGGTTGGTCACACCAAATATTGATTTGATTTAGATTTCTCTTCTGTTCATTCACTTCGCATTTTGTTAATTGATAAAAATAAACTATTAACACTTCTATTTTTGAAAGCATTCTTACTTTGCAGCATTTTTTCCACACCTGCCTAAAATTTCTGCACAGTACTGGATATAATTGTACTTTTCTTCTAAACTGTGCAGTCACCGAAGTTAAATATTGATACAGTAAGTCGTTATTAATAAGGGTATAGAAGACCGTACTGCAGCTTTGCAAATTTCTTTGCTCTCTGCACATGATGCAGACATACTTCAAGTAGAATGTGCCATGGTACTTTGTGGAATAACCACATTCTTGTTTGTATGCAAATCCTGAAAGCAGAATTTTAGCCATTTTGCAAAAGATGCTTTGGAGGCAGCTGGATCTTTATTCTTGGCATTTATTAAAATATTTACTATAGTTTTCTATAAAAAAAAAAATTCGAATTAACGCATCTCAATAGCTATAACCAAATCTAAACAATGGCATTTCCTTTCCCGATTCTGCAGTTTAGGAAATAATGGGGGAAGAAATATATCCTGGTTAATATATAATAGAGAAATCACTTTATGCTGATATGTAGGGTTAGTTCTAAGAACTACAGTGTTTACGTTCATGACTAGTAGCTCTTCTACCGGGATGTTGTCGGCATCAGACCCTCGTTGCTGATGTAATAGCAATCAGAAACCTAACTTTCATTGTGAGCTACTTCAAGGAGATGTCTTTCAAAGTCTTATACTTAGTCTTTAAGTGTAAATTCAAGTGTCAAAGCCACAAACATTGGTGAAAGAAAGTTTTTGTTATCTTTGTTGCTTAAATATATCTCATCACATACTCATATGCAGTTAGTGTTTTAGGCAGCAGTGTTCCTAGAGTTGAAATGTAACCCTTCAGAGCACTTACTTTATCAAGGCTATCTTGAAGGAAGCCCATTAAGTTATTATGGATTGCTTGGCACTGTGTTTAATTCAGTGCACTACCTCCTAAACGAGTCTCAAATCCTATAGTACAAGTTGGTTGTGGTGTGTTTTCTTGCTCTTAGTTCCTGAAAAACCATAAGATTTTTAAAGTATCCATTCAACAGCCAGGCCTTCAGACTCCAAAATCTTGGGTTTGGATGGCATATCTGAGCTTGATGGATTAGGTCTAGTTGAGGTGCAAGGAACCATTGCTTTTGCACTGCTAGTTGCAAAACCTGAGAGAACCATGGCCAAAAAGGCACTTTTATATTGTCTTTTTTTAATTTTCTTTAGACCCCAATCTTTTTACAATGAAGACCATCTGATTGTTCAAAGCAAATCTCAAGAAATCTGCTGTGAATATTACTTGTGACAGCTATATGGGCAACAAATATTCCTGCAAAATTGCTTTATGACCATAGTAGTAAAGGACACACTTCTCTTATCATTCAGTGACTATTTGTGCCACATTGAAGCTTGATATAGGACAAACCTGTCTGGTTGGAGTAAATTAAGACTTGATGACCCACATTTATTTCCAGAAAATGTAAATAAGGCCTGATACCTTGCTTTAACTTCCTTATGTTTGAGGGGAAGGTTGCCATTGACCTTATGGTAAAGGATGTTCACACAGCAAAAAAACACCCGCACAGATTCAATAATTATCTATGGTCCTTCCCTATTATCTACATACATAGAATAAAATATATAAGCAACGAGAGGTGCTCCCAGGAATAAAATAGCATAAGTCAAAAAGAAAGAGAAAGTATTCCTATATGGGGCACACACGGACCTAATAGTAATAGTATTTATCACACCCACAATATGGGATCCAAAATAGCTAAAAAATAACTTTTATTGATTCATTAAAATTTGTACAGCGAAATATGAACAAATAAACACACACACAATACACAAAGTGAATTTAAAACAAATTCAGACGCTATCAAGATTTATTCTCTTAGTAATTATAGTGTCATTACCACACCTTATCAGCAAAGGTTAACACTTTGCCACTTATATAATAATATCTTCCTTAAGAGGGTCCTCTTATCAGGATAATAAAATCAGCGGTAATGTCTCCTGTGATTTTAATGCTTGTGCAATTATATTGCCATGAAAGTCATTATTGGAAAACAGAGTGCGATTCTAAATATTTAGTGTCAAATCGTTGATCATAATAATCAGGAGTTCCTTTATTATATTGTGAAACTGATGTGTGGAAACATATAGAAAAAACCTCTGTTAATCCCCCAACAATAGATTCTCACTGTTAAATTATACCCAGTACGAATGCGCAGCTAGTAAATAAACGAAGCAAGTCTGGGTATTTATTCAGAGTAACCCCTTAACCACACTAGAGACCCCTCTTATGGTAATATGTGGGTTAATTTTCACTTTTAACGTTATATTTGTCTCTATTACATTGTTGCCTTAGTATAATGACTTTATGAGCAACTCTGATACAATATCATTACGCCTTAATTGGCAATGTTGAAATAAAATACAAAAATACGAATGCGTAGCTAGTAAATTATTAAAGTAAATACCCAGATCTTCTTTGCTAATTTACTAGCTACGCAAGGGGTTACTCTGAATAAATACCCAGATTCGCTTAGTTTATTTACTAGCTGCGCATTCGTACTGGGTATAATTTAACAGTGAGAATCTATTGTTGGGGGATTAACAGAGGTTATTTCTATATGTTTCCACACATCAGTTTCACAATATAATAAAGGAACTCCTGATTATTATGATCAACGATTGACACTAAATATTTAGAATCGCACTCTGTTTTCCAATAATGACTTTCATGGCAATATAATTGCACAAGCATTAAAATCACAGGAGACATTACCGCTGATTTTATTATCCTGATAAGAGGACCCTCTTAAGGAAGATATTATTATATAAGTGGCAAAGTATTAACCTTTGCTGATAAGGTGTGGTAATGACACTATAATTACTAAGAGAATAAATCTTGATAGCGTCTGAATTTGTTTTAAATTCACTTTGTGTATTGTGTGTGTGTTTATTTGTTCATATTTCGCTGTACAAATTTTAATGGATCAATAAAAGTTGTTTTTTAGATATTTTGGATCCCATATTGTGGGTGTGATAAATACTATTACTATTAGGTCCGTGTGTGCCCCATATAGGAATACTTTCTCTTTCTTTTTGGTAAAGGATGTTCGCAAGGGGCACCATGTCCAATGCTTACTTACAACCGCATTGTACTCTTCATTTGCAAACGTTCTACCTCTTGTCAAATTTGTTTGCTGTCCATCACTGTAGGTCTTTCCTCACATTTTTTGTTAGAGGAGTTAGTTGACATTTATCATCTGCGAGAACCTATGCCATATCTTCAGATAGCATTGGTTTCTGGAGCCTCACTCCTTCTTATGCCTCCGGTCCTGCAGCAATGTACATGCGAGAACTCAAGTCACACATGTGCACTTGGAAGACCCGACAGTGATAAAAACCACGGCTACTCCAGTATTAGGGATCGTGGGGACAGCTGATTTTCGGATCAGCTCTCCCCACATTGGAGCAATGCTGAATTAGTCCAGTAGTTAAGTATCCACTGCAGCAACTCTAGGGCCAATACTGAATAGGCACTTTAATCTCAAAATACTCCAACTGTTATATCTGTACTTGGCTGGTCGAGTCTAGACTGAACCATTGGAATGGTTGCTGACTTGTTCACCTATTGTGTCAGCCTGGGCGTTGGCCTAGTCAACTGTGAATGGTTTGCCAGCAGTTTTAATCAGGTGCTGGCTCTTGGGCCTTTGTGGATAGTTCTGTTCTGTGTCTCCCACATAATTCCATGTCATGCCTGGTCCCTGGTTCTAGCTGTTTGCAAGTTACCTAAGAAGGATTGCTGGTTTCTTCACCTGCTAAGTATCCTGGATACATTCTATTACATATTATTGCTAGCAGATATACACCTGGTTAATATACTACTCTGGATAGTCCATGTGTTTTGAAATGTCTTATCCTGCAGTTTGCTGTATATCTAAAGAAATTACTGAGTTTTGCAATTACTCTCATGTTTATTGAATTATCATTCTGGAATTATGACTATTGCTTGAGAATGTATATATTACTAATGTAGTGAAAATATAACTGCATACCCTTTTGTTAGCTACTTAAATAGCTAAATTGAATCCTTCTTTGTTACTAGTTTGCAATGAAGTTAACTGCAGGAGAGTATTCTGGTTATCACTCTTCAGGAGTGCTATTTGTATTATTACATAAATTAGCTTTAGACAAACTTCTCTGTCTAGTGTGGTACGCTAAGTACTAAGGGCATGAGTTTATCCTGGATGGGAGACCTCCTGAGAATCTAGTTGTTTCCTATATGAGTTTTTAGAGTGTCACATTCCTGTGTCTACTTTTTGATACCTGTGCTTCTCGCACTGTTATTACTGTAAGTGCGAAGTCCAGGCGGCAGCGGAGTACCTACGAACAAGTGTGTGTTCCGGGAAAGGGGGTTGTTATTGGTGAAGGACAATTTATTTAGGTTTTGACAGTGTAGGAGTGCATCAGGTATCATAACAGTCACGCATTTTCTCATAGATCTACCTTTGACCTGCGACTCACTTTGTCTCTGAAAACCACCTCTCCCTTCCACCTACAAAAATTCTCCTATGCTGTTACCAATTATATTTTTTATTGCACTGAATCATATTCTCCTCAGCCTGTGTATCGTTAAATTCTCTCTGAAAATCCTCTATAACAGCTTACTCAACACACATCTCTTAATTTAATTTGTTTTTCTATTTATACTAATCCACTCTCAAAACTGTCCCAATCCCCCCTTTGAGCCACAACCACTCATGCTTGTATGCATGAATTCTATGGCTTCCCCAAGTAAACCACCAAATTCACCTAGAAGGACTAAGTGAAGTAATATATACAAATTATTCTTTCTTGCACACTTTTTATTGGTCTCGTAAAAAATTTTTTTTAGAATACACTACGCATTTCGCCATCTTAATTTGAAGCAAAAAAAACGATCCTCATTTAACTTTGTTAATACAATGAAGAATGGTGGTGGCAAAAACATCACCTTTGAGTAAGCTACAGTAGAACTAATTTAGTTCATCTACTACTTTGAAGGTGAAGTGCTCTTATTGGGAGTATACTGATTTAATAATAAACATTGATTCATTTCACCACAATATAAGATTATGTTGTAGTGTTCATTCTTGATCAGGTAGAACACCGATCAAGAATGAGGGCACATTTACGTGCGATGAAGGCTTCACGGTGGGAGGGGCATGGCCTCACAACATGCCCCCCTTTCCACCATTCTACGGGCATGCCCAGCACTCACAGAGATGCTAGGCTGCCCTCAAGTTCACCCCGCACTGTGAATAGATGCCATCTATTCACCCTCTGCTGAATGTTTAACTTCCAACTCCTTCCCCCCCTCAGAGGACACTGCGGCCCACACAGTGGGAGTGGCGTTTACCGGGAGAGGCACCGCAGCACAGTGGGATGCGTCAGGCTGTGATCAGCCAGCGTCAGGCTGTGATCAGATGGGCACCTCCTTAAGGGAAGACTGCATTTTAGTTTTAAAAATGCCTAGGGCACAGCGCCCCGTGAAACCACCTAGCGGGAACGCTAATGTCGGATGATAATCATGTTAGGTTTCCTAATTGAATTCCATGCATAGAATGTTCTCCAGAAATATTTAACAATTATATTCTGCAACAGGAAATTAACAGAGACAAAACAAAACTTGAGGAGACCACAGATGAAAGCAAACGTTACAAATATCACTCTGGTTGGCAGTCATTTATCTAGATTGTGCTAAACAATGCAAAGAACAGCCTGATCTCAGATAATCATTTTCAACTGTCTAAATATAAACACACAACGCATGAAGTCGTCTTTTGTCATGTGTTCTCATTTAAAAAGGACAAAGGACAAATATATATATATATACATATATATATATATGTGTGTGTGTGTGTGTGTGTGTGTGTGATACAAAAAGTTACAGAATTTTATTAACAATTAGATTACAAAACAGTTTCAATCAATGTAAGTATACATACACAAAATCAACTATTAAAAGCCAATTAAAACTGCCACACATATAATTGATACATAGTAAGGGGGATAAACGAACTGCCCTGCCGTCCTTAAATGTGCAAAAATGGGTATATTTCGCCATTTTAATAAAAAATATTTGTATACAAGACAAATAACAGCAACACTTTGATCATTCGTATGTAAAAATATTTTGTTGAGCAATTACGATTACAGCGGAATAAATGGAAATAGACTAGCAAAACTGGCTTTATCGTTGACTTTTTTAAATCATGGATTTTTATTGAATGCATATGTAAGAGGCCTGGCAAGCTGTTTTGCTAAAGAATGAATGGGGATGCTATACAGATTGTACATATCATCGAGTAAACATTTTTGTATGAAACAGCATTCATGGCCCATGTAAACCTCCACTTTTCACATACAATTTATCTACGTTACACTGTACAAATAAAATTCGGTAACAATCTGTTACTCCATTCGTTAGGTTACACAATATAATGAGAACTGAGCAAGGATTGTGTTTCTCATTTGTGCTCACTCGTTCGTAGATTTACCAATGCTTCTAAACAGAAGTGGAGGTTTTTCCCAAAGCAGCAATCAGATTATAGCTATCATTTCTCTATTGCATTTTAGAAAATGAGAGACAGAATCTCATCGTTGCCATGGGCGACAACTCAACTTGTCTGTTTTAGAAGCTTTAGTAAATCTACCTCTTAGACTTGTCATCTATGATACAAGTAATAAAGCATCCATTTCTTGATCTTTATTTGCTTCATACTACGGGGAGAATTCAATTATCAGCGGTGTTCACCACGCGAGTAAAGTTCCAGGTTTAACGCCCGAAGTGATAAAATTTGATTGCATTTTCCTCAAACGGCATACCATAGATTCCATGACAAATGCAGGAATCTATGGCTTCCCTCACGTTAAGTCCCAGAGGGTGCATTTAATGCAGATTTTCCTTGCATCTCCTGAGGCTGCGAGAAAATATCCGTCTTAAGTGCACGCTCTGTGGCTTAATGCGCAGGGATGCGGGACCTGACAGGCCTGGGATGACAATTAGTCGTGGGGTTAATTGAATTTGCCCCTATATCTCTCTCTAATAGGTTTTATACCTCTCCCCTTTAGACATAAAAAGTATCTGTAACTGGTAGAGGCCATGGACATGGAACTTATTTTGAAATTAACTTGATTTTTAAACAACAAAAATTAATCTGTGGGAAGTAATTAAAATAAACATGCATCACAAATATATGACTTGGACAAAAAAAAATATTCAGGTGACTGAATTTAGAACAGGTTGGAGCTCTAGGCAGCATATGAAGGCTTGCCAGCTCTATAGCTTAATTACCTTAACATATTCAAGATCAAACTCCAAACACTGTTTATTGACACAATAGCAGCCCCCATAGATAACTATGGGGGCTGCTTTGCAGTCTGAAATGAAGGGAGAACAGCAGAGCTATCTGCAGCGGTCCATCCTTCTTAATTCAAGGAGATGCTTAATAGTTATGGGTACCACCAAAAACAGGTGTTTCAGGGGATATTCCGCAAATATACTTCCCTTTTGGGGAAGAATTGATACTCCCCCATATTCAACGATCCTACCTTATACTCCGCCATAGGGTCGAGGTCAAGGCAAGAACTTTAGTCAGTAGAATACCAGTAAAGGTTAGAGGGGGGGAAAGTACACTAGGAAAGGAGAGGGGGAAGACGCGGACAGGGAGAAACCATGCAGAAAACACATTGGTATGACTAATGACATTTAAAAGAATATGCAAGTTAAGGCAGCACAGATGGTGTAATGGGTAGCGTTACTGCCTCACAGCACTGAGGTCATGGGTTCGATTCCCACTACATCCCTAACTGTGTGGAGTTTGTATATTCACCCTGTGCTTGCTCCGGTTTCCTCCGGGTGCTCCGGTTTCCTCCCACACTACAAAAATATACTGGTATATACTGGCTCCCCACAAAATAAATTGACCATAGTGTGTACATGTGGTAGGGAATATAGATTGTAAGCACCACTGGGGCAGGGATAGATGTGAATGGTAATATATTCTCTGTGAAGCGCTGCGGAATATGTGTGCGCTATACAAATAACTAGTAATAATAATAATAATACCAATAGAGAACAGCATCAGCATTTTGGTGCTCAGTGATAGAACTTTCCAGGCATAAAGAAAGATCCCCAGCATTTAAACCCATAAAGTGCTACAAAACAGCAGTTTCTTTTGGACTTGCTTCATTAACAAAGACTGATAAGAAAAAAAAAATGTAAATGAATGAATACAGTATAGTATCAAAACAGAGAGGCATCTAGACAACCTGGAAGACAATCGAGACCCAATGCGCCAGTCACAGCAATATGGTCCTGAGCTTAGGTCTGCCTGTGCTCAAAGCTACAAAACTTTCTGCACATCTTCCATGTTTGGACATATACTTATCGGGTGAGTGACTATTTGTCCTCGTATTACGGTGCAGTGTTTTAGATCATTTGTTGTGCACAAACATTTTTACAAGCGACACCGTTTGGAACATCTCTATCTGCTCCCTGTATTAATCCAGGGATTGACCATATATGAGCAGTGGGAATATTGTGGATCCCGATAATTAACGGCACCTTTCTTCTTTTATGGAGATTACAACAATATCTTTTGGTGATTGATTCACTAAATAATACAAATCCATTAGGAATAATAAGCAACTATTCTAGCCAGACGCGGCTATCTGGTCAAAAGATCTCAAAGAACAGAGGACTTCATTATATTACTTCCCACAGTTACAATAACAAAACAAAAAATTATTGAGAGGTTTACTGTGGACCATTTTGAAAAAGGATTCTAGCAACTAGCTGATACAAAGCAATAATATGTCAATGTTGAATTATATCTTGTATTTTTTGATTCTCAGATTTATACAGTATATATGTTTTATAATGAGCATCATGAGATAACGTATGTATTATTTTACTTTTCTATATATATTAAATATTCTCTAAGCAATTAATGAACGTCGCTGTTTCTCAATAATTAAGAAGTGCAATTATTGCTTTCTTTTTCCCTTTGAAAAACTGCTTTGTCTAGTCTTGGCTCCCATCTGGAGCAACGAAGTAGATTCTGGTGTTGAAGACATCTGGAGTGGAACCTTGCCATCAGGACGGCCTCAAAAGAAGCCACCATCTTCCAAAAAGTCCCATCCTTGCCAGGATTGGTACACACCATGCATGCATCAACGATCTCACCAGAGAATGCAAACCTGTGACTTTTCATTCTGGAAGGAAAATTCTGACAAGTTGTGTCCAACAGCATCCCTATAAAGACCAGACACTGGGACGGCAACAGCTTGGACTGGGAAATTTATGATCCAGTTGTGCTATTCCAAAGTTTCTATTACAATCTGCAAAAATAAAGTTTAAGATGCACACTGGGCTGTGCCTTGATCAATAGGTCTAAGTAAGGGAGAATGGTAATGCTGTCTCCGTAGCCAAGCCACCATTGCTGCTATATTGTGGGTAAATACCCTTGGACGTAGCAATCGCAAAGCGTAGAATTTCAAACTGGTAATACAGTGGATACACTGCAAACCAGAGAAGCTTTTGATACCCTGCCCAGATTGGTACAGGTAAATTAGTGTATTAGATGTCGCTAGGAATTCCCCAACCATTATTGAAGCAATGACGGAAAGCAAAGATTCCATCTTGAACGTGTCTACACGTATATGACGGTTAAACCTTTTGGGATTGAGCACTGGACCAAAAAGCTGTCCAGTTTTGGTACCAGAAAAAGGTTGGAGTAGAACTCTAAGCCATGAAAAATGGGAAGGGGAAAAGAGGGGAAGTGTGTACACCGCACCGACTCAGGGTAGACCTGTAGTCAATATAATGAAACAATATACTTAGCTATGACCACTTCTAGTACTAAATAAGGTGTTACATTCATACTTGTAGTTTAGAGTGGTGGTGCTACTCAGAGTTAAATGTAGAGATATGAAAAGAGGGGGTACCAGTTCAACAGAAACTTCAACCTAGGAACTCTATAGGAGTGCACTCTAACAGCTGGAATAAAAGTAAAACACTTATAACTTCTGAAAAACAACTGAATAAAAAGGACTTACACAGATATCAAGATAACCAATAGAGAAGTGTGAGGAGTGTGAATAAGGAGAATCTTGGTTATAATAACCCAGATAGAGTAGGCGAAATATAGGAGAAAAAAAAACATAAATAGACAATACAACATGAAACATGTATAACAATCGTAAAAAAACACCAGGTCAAGAATGATAATGGGTTGTATTCAGGAAAATATGTAGTAACAGCTTAGTATAATGATGTTCCTCTATTGTCATACAAGGACAGAAAAGTAATGGGTATCAGACCCAATATCAGGCTCTGCTGCTCCTTTCACTCTAAAAACTGGAGGAAATGGAGTGAGAGATCTGCTGATCTGGTAACCTCTAAGAGTAGTAGTCAGCAGTGGAACTTGTCATCAACCCCAATTACTACTGTTGGTTGTCATCCTAATAGGTATAGGTTAAAAAAAATAGTGAATTATAAAGTTGGTATAAGGGTCACTGGGAGGGTATAAGATTAGGTGCTGAAAATAAATGGGGGACCAAAAGAAAAAGGTCAATCGCCCCTAACAGAGAACATCATATAATAAATGTGTCTTAATCAAGATGGGTCTCTATTCCCTAGTGGGAAAATATGATGCTCTAGCAACCTAATTTGATAGAAATAGGATTACAAAAATAAATGAAACAGAAGGGACTAAAGATTCTGCTGCCAGGCTCTGCTGTTCAGTCTCATACACAATTGCAGAGGAGAGGAGTGAGAGATCTGCTGGTGCAGTAGTCCCGAGAAAATGCAGATATAAAGAGGTTCCCGTCATCAACCCCAATTTCTGCTGTTGGTTGTCATACCATGGGGCCTTGGACAGCCAATGAGAGAATCCTCAGGTTGGTATGAGAGCCACTTAGAAAAAGAAGATCTATGAAAAGTTGACACATAGATTAGTGTCAGCTCTTACAATTAAAACATGGTTTGTATCAGAATAATTGAAGGTATACAGTAAATAATATAATTGACATTCAAAACAACACAGATAAAACTGAAAATATATCACTGTGACAACAGATATTCTGAACAATGGATACCGAATTAATACCTCAGAATACAGGTGAGCTCAGCAAGAAATGTGACAAATATTCACTAACAATATCCAGGATAGAGGGTTAAATTGTACTGTAAGTCAGATGATACCTATATGGATTTATGCACCTACCGGTGTCAATGACATAGGTAAGACAAAATTTCATAATGATCTGTAACAATCAAATAGTTAAACAGTTATACCGTAGCATAGAGAGACCATATGATATTAGCAGCAATTGGCAATTAATCCCATATTACATCCTGGAGTTTTAAATCCCGGCTGTGAAAGGGTAAATCCTAGTTGTCACAGCATGCTCTGTCCTGCACAACAGGTGTGTAATCTAAGGTACCGCTTGGAAGCATGGCACATGTGAATACAAGACCTGGTGTTGGGGTGTCCCGTACTGCGCAGTCATGGGGCACCCGGGATCCGAACCGACGCGCGTTTTCGCCTTGTGGGCTTGATCACGGGGATACAGCTCAATAAATCTCCTGGCGTGCACAGTCTATGTACACTTGTGCACCCAAACAGGAGGATCGAGCGGGAAGACAGGCACTTGCTTCAGCCTATCACAGTAGGAGGTGAAGGTGGATGGGGGAAGAGGGTAATCCCCACACGTGTAGTCATAATAGACTAGGAGAGAAAGAGCCAGCCAGCTGATAAGAATAAATCGCTGTAAACAGGTTACAGCTGGTTGGAATGTGTCCGTAGTAGATATTAAACAGATGTAATATACGCGTATAGTAATAGTAAAATAGTTTACAAATGTGTCAAATTAGGAAGGAAACAGGGAAGAGACATCGAGACCTAAATAACAAGGAGCATAATGGGAGGTCTTAACAGGTTCAAATAGTATCATATTCATCTGTGTATGGAACAATGACTTATCCTATTGGTATAAAATATTAGGAAAAAATAATAATAAACAGGTAGGAAATTAGGAAAAATTAAATTAATTAGAAGGTGTATTGTGCAGCGTGCCCCATGAGGACGGGATAAATATAAGGTATTTAGAATAGTATGAAATACTCATCATAAATCGATAGGAAAAGAAATAAAATAACATCGCATGGGGCAGTATTCCTGTGAATAAATTGTGGTTAATTGTGATGCGTCCATATTACATATTGAACCAAGAGTGATGTGTATAAAGATAAATAATAATAATTGGGGAAATGCGTTAAAACCTAAAAAATAATAATAATGGATATCATACAGGGTCTGAATAAATGCAAGCAAAAATCCTTAATTACTTAAAATCAAAATTTATCTGTATGTGGTACCTTGATTTGTTCAATGGGCTGGAAACACTTAGAAAATAGAAATAAAATAAAAGTTGTGGTGTGCAGCGTGCCCCAACAAAAGGGATATTAATAATAATGATAATATGAAATACTCTATGTTATAAGATCTGGGGAATAAGTAGATCTTTAAGCATGGGTTAGTAAAGGGTGAGTATCTAGTGAATCTCAAGATTAATAAAATACTGTATACGGTACATCTTCTTGTAAGGTCTAAATGATGTATAATGTGCTCAACATGTGACGAATGTGATTGGTGGGATAATGTGTAAGATAATGAGTGGGGTTGGTGGGATATGGTCAACTGGACAATGAAAAGATATGAGAATATATTCAACGTAGTCATATGGTGTCAAGTCAAGAAGGGACTGTAGCTATTGAGTGTCCCCAGCCTAAAAATCCATTACGTCTATTTTCTTAGGAGATTGTTACCTAAATCTCCACCTCTAATGCCCATACTTATCCTTTCGAGGCCAAAGGCTTTCAAATTTTGTGGGTTCCCATTATGTTTCAGTAGAAAGTGCCTTCCAACTGAGGAAAATCTTTCTCATTTTGGTAAGATCGGAGCGGGCATTCTTGATATTGCCCACGTGTTCAAGTATACGGAGTTTAAATGCCCTAGTTGTCATGCCAACATATTTTTGACCACAATCACACTGAGGGCCTGATTCAGAGCCAGACGCTCTGACCAGAGCGCTCGCTCTGAATCAGGGCCCTCCTACCTAAAAATGGAGCAGCCTCTTGGACGCTCGCATAGCTGTGGGTTACCACCCACAGCATATGCGAGCGTCCATGATGATGGTCGCGATGGTCAAGACCATCGGGCTTGCGACGAGACCCTGCGGTAGGGTCTCGTAGCCGCAAGCCCCGGAGTGATTTTGGCTCTATCAGAGCCAAAATCACTCCCACTGACATCACTAGTGATGTCAGTGGGGCCGGCTCCAGACTGGGCAGCCACCGCCTCCGTCTGGGCAGCCACGCCCCCGGCACGCTCACCAAAGGGGGCGTGCTGTCAGTCACCATCGACAGCACGCCCCCTTTGGTGCGAGACCCCGAGCGACAGCTTGGCTGTCGCTATGAGGGTCTCGCGCATGCGCACGACGGAGCTCCATCGACCCGCTTGCGAGCATCCTGCGCGCGCAAGCGGGTCTGAATTAGGCCCTGAAGGCAGTATACTACTCCGATAGCTTTTCAGTTTAAAAAACTCCTAATTTTTATAGTGTTGTTGTGTCTGTCCTTCACCACATTGGTTTTGAGGATATATTCACAGGCCTTGCAGTTCCCACATGGGTAAGTACCTGTGAGTTTGAAAATTCTTTTGGGGTTTAGTTAAAAATGGCTATGAACCAAATTATCCTTGAGGCTTTTCGCCCTTCTCCAACTCATTGAAACTTGTGAAACTACAGTCAGATCCAATACTGGATCTGACTGTAGTATCGACCAATGAGTTTGGATAATTTTCTTCAACTCTTTCCATTCCCTACAATAGTTGGCTACAAATCTAATTTCATCTGTATCCTTAGATTTTTCTCTTCACCTGAGGGAAGACCAATTTGTCTCTTGCGGTTCTCAGGGCCAAGTATTTGGATTTCTTAATCAGACGGTTGCTATAGCCCCTCTTAAGCAGTCTGGTGGTTAATTTGCGGCTTCGTACTGCAAACGTATGGTCATCTGTGCAGTTGCGTCTAAGACTAAGAAACTCCCCGTTAGGTAGATTTAAAGTGGTGGGTGGAAAATGGCAACTTGATTTGTGTAAAAGACTATTCGTTGCTGTCTTTTTCCTGTGTAAATCAGTTACAATGTCACCATTGTCGCTCCTGATAATTTTTAGGTCAAGGAATGTAATACATTTAGAGCTGATTTCCCAGGTCAATTTAAGATTGAGAGAGTTGGTATTTAGAATCATCATAAATTCCAAGAATTTATCACTACTACCATTCCAGATGATTAGTATGTCATCTATGTAGTGCAGCCATTGTTCAAAGTGCTGCGTATACATATCGTTTTCTTCCGCGAATACCACTTCTCTCTCCCACCAACATAAATATAGGTTGGCGTTTATGGGAGCACAGGTCGAACCCATAGCTTTGCCCCTGGTTTACAGATAAAATCTATTTGGAAGGTAAAGTAGTTCCTATGCAGTATAAAATTGAGAAGGTCAATCAGAAATTCAGAGAAGTCATCCTTATCCCTCATTTCCAGAAAGTATCTGGCTGCTCATAATCCATCAGTGTGGTTGATGGACGTATAGAGGGATTCTACATCAACCGAGATAAGTGGATGATGGTCATTGATCCTGATGCCATGTAGTTTCTGAAGGACATCAGTCGTGTCTCTAAGATATGATGGTAAAGTCAGGACGAATTCCCTAAGGTGAGTATCCACAAATCGACTGGCTTGTTGTGTCAGGCTACCAATGCCTGCCACAATAGGTCTACCCGGCAGGTTCATAGGATCCTTGTGGACTTTCGGAAGTACATAGAATGTAGGTACTTTAGGGTTTTTTACTTGAAGAAATTCCAGCTCATGTATATTGATAATACCTCTCTTGAAGCCATCGTTAATGAGTCTATTGTATATCTATTGGTAAACATCTGTAGGGTTGAACATGATTAATGAGTAATTGATAACATGATTCATCATGTAGTTGTCCCATTACCTCCTTTATATACAGTTCCTTCGGCCATAGGACTATATTGCCCCCTTTGTCGGATGGTTTTATGATGATATGATTCCATCCTTTGATCTCTTCAAGGGCCTCTTTTTCTTGTTAGAACTCTAAGCCGCCTTGACACTGAATGCCAGAATTGCAAGCAACTGCCTCTTGCAGAGCCACTGTTCTGACCGAGGCTTTTGGCAGAGGAGTATTAAAAAAATCTGTGTGGTCGAGGACCCACAAGATCTAATATGTATCCTTGGGAACCTATGACCCAAAGATCCAAGGTTAATTTGAACCAGGTGTCCTGGAACTGAAGCAAGTCCATAATGCCAGAGGTCCAGTACCGGTCTGCAGAACATCACGCTGAAGACTTATCTCCTGGCTTGGTTCATGAACGTATAGTTACCATTGCCATGTGACCCCTGACATATCCCCTTCTATAGGCCCCTGACTGTCCCCTGCAGGACTGACCAAGAGACTTTCCAGGGAAAAAAGGGCCTAATCCTAGGATAAGAAGATAATTAAATTCAGTTGCAATATAAAGATAAATTGGATCCTAAATGATCTCCTTTACAATAATTGCTGCTCCTATATGACTAGTTCTGAATTATCTAAATATATCAAATATTCAAACAGATATACAAACTGATCTATAGGGATACTAGTAGCCACCTAAAGAGCGCAATAATGGTTACATATAAGTATAATATATATCAAGCATTTATTAAAATGTATAACATGCAGCATACTGCATGTTATGTGTATTAACAATCATGTGTATTAACAACCACATACATATATATATATATACATACATTCAGGTCCATAAATATTGGGACATTGAAAGAATTTTCAGATTTTGTCCTCTATTCACCACCACAACGGCTTTGAAATGAAACAAACAAGATGTGATTTAACTGCAGACTTTCAGATTTAATTTGAGGGTAATTACATCCAAATCAGGTGAACGGTGTAGGAATTACAACGGCTTCTATATGTGCCTCCCACTTTTTAATGGGCCAAAAGTAATGGGACTATCAACTCAAAAGCTATTTCATGGACAGGTGTGGGCTATTCCCTCATTATTTCATTATCAATTAAGCAGGTAAAAAGGTAAAAAATAAAAGCGTATTCAGAGGACATCGTGCACAGACAACAAAAATAAACGGCGTTGTAAAGAAAATAGAGCTCATCTCTGAGTGCATACCAAGATGCTTAGTTCAAGATCTGCTACCGACTACAGGACCTAAAACATACCGTAGTATTTTACGTCCCAGGGAAGAGGCTCCAGTGTACATGTGTTGTGCATTTCTATCTATTGAGCTGGCAGGCATTCCAAGCACTTAAACACAGATTTCATGCCTATATTTTGAGTGAAGCTAGACAGTCTGTGGTATAGACACACTTAATATCTGGCCCCCTCCAACCTAGACACTGATTACATAAAAGCTATGGCCACCCTTTTTGGATTTTAAGTCAAGTATACCGAAAATGTTAAAAAAAATTGCCAATAGAAAAACATTCATAGAACAGTAGTACTACTGTACATTCACTGTACTAAAGAATACAAAATACTTAAGAAAAGGTGGACAATATACTGTTTACCATCCACTTTCCAAACAAGCAGATCAAATGAAAAACTGACTCACTAAGGAGGAAATGTATCAAGCTTGGCAGAGATGGAGTGGACAAGTTGCCCAAAGTAACCAATCAAATTTCGTCAGTTATCCAACACAGTGAATTGGCAGTTAAAAGCTAATTGGTTGCTATGGGCAACTACGCCACTTTATCTTAGTCAAGCATGATAAATCCCGCCCTAAGTGCATTGCAAAGTAGGCCTTAAAAAGGTACCATCTAAAGAGCCCGAGCGATGAAATGAAGGTGGCGTCACATTTTGCACTGTGCTTAGTGTGCATTCTTCTTTAAGACTATTCTTTAAAAAGTTGGCTTGGCGTTATGGGTGCAAATTGACATCCTTGCCCAGGCCTGTGGATGGTGAGGCAGCTCCTGTTGTCATGGTCTCTTGTACACGCATGCGCAGAGTGGAGACATGGACCTTGAGACATGACCTCTTTGCCTATAAAGGGGGATCTCACTTGGCATTAAGGGCCCAATTCAGACCCGCTCGCTAGGTTGCATTCGCAGTAGCCTGCCGATGTTTGCAATGTACAAATTAGACCATGCAATCGGGAAGCTTTCACACGGTGCACATAGCCGCCTCACTAGATTGAGTGACAGGACGAGCCGTTTGAGGGTGGTGACAAGGGATCGTCGATGGAAACGGGGGTGTGGTGGTGCGAACGCAGGCGTGTCTGAGCGTCTTAACGCCGCTTCAGAGGCGTGCATAATTAAGACGCAGCGTCATAATACACGTGACATGGCTGAATTACACACTGCAGCACTCGCAGTGCTTGCGGTAGGTATGGTCAGCTGCGTCTGGGTCCGATGTTATTCGATGTTACCGATTGCTGCATACACTTCCTGGAGATGACGCGTATTACGAAGGGAAAGTGGGCGCCTTATGACAGGCTGGTGGGCGTCTATATACACACTGCGATCGCACGCCAAAACATAGTGGGCGAGCAAATGTCTTGCCGTACGATCGCTGTATTTGCATACTTTGGCAGCTGACGGCTGCGTGCAAACGCATCTAGCGAGCGGGTCTGAATCGGGCCCTAAGTGCTAAATGGTTGACTTCCATTCCTGGAGATACTGTGAACCTTACTGCCACTCTCATGATTCCTGTTACTGACCAACCACGAGAGCCACTACTCAGCCTCCTGACAGGTGTAGGGGCTTTTCTCTTTTAATTGTGTATTTGATCACTGTAGGATTTTAATTAACAAAATAATGCTTTATCTAATATGGAACTGGAAAAATAAAGAAAAAGTACAGTGCAACATACATATAATATACCATACTCACTTGTAGCCATGATGTCTTGAGGGCATGTCGGTATACCATGGTCTACAGCCCATTTAAAAGCACCATCTCCAACTAAAAAGCTGCAAAAGAAACAAAAACAGTTGAGGACTCTCGTTATTTGTATGGAACAGAGGTTTGGTAGACAGTTTAATTTATCAACTCACTGTAGATCAACAATAAGAAAAAAAATGTAGTGTTATTACCGAGCTGCAGGAGCAATTACTGCTACTTTTCCTACTGTGATTGCAAAGGTCTGCTGTACATTCAAAGGGGTCAATCCATTAAGCGGCGAAGGGGACAAGTTACGGATGCAACAGCATAGAAACGCCAGCAAAGGCACCGCAACTCGCCCCCCTCGCAGCCTCATACATGTTTGTACGCAGCCTTACGGGGCTGTGAACAAAAATCTGTGGGTGCAGAAGTGTGGCATACAGCTGCACGGGAACTCGCACCCAATTTGGATTAAGCCCTCAAGCAGTTTTAACAGTGTGCTAGGTTGCACATATATCGGCCTTATACGGCAGAGCCGACATCGCAAGCACTTATGATATTGAGTCTTGTGGTCTATCTTTTAAATGTTTTACATATGAAATTTATCACACAATCATGAGTCTTCAACTTTAAAACACAGACTGTAATCGCAACAAACAAGTAAAGCCTGAAAATTATTTACTCTATTACAATCAAATCTATATAATAAGCGAGAAAGCGTGTCTGTCTAGCTTTCTGTCCTTTATGCACGGCCAGAGTTTTGGACCTAGCTCCAACAAATTTGGCAAGGTGGTGTAGTTTGACCAGGATTAGGTTTTTGCCTAGGTCTGAACTTGTTCAGGGCCACACACTGTCACACAATCCCTAAAAATAAGGACACTCTTAAATGACACAGGTTCCAGGGCTGGCTTCAGTGGAAATTGGCAGTATGCCAAAAACCTGTGAGAATGCAACAAAAGTATCCTTTTCACCTCTGACGCTTGCAAGTTCATATTAAATTCAGAGCCTCTGTTTTGCATACAAGGGCGTAACCGGGGGTGTAGAGAGCCACCTCGGGTCCGGAAAAGGGGGTGTGGCCTAATTGTGTCTGCATGGTCACGCCCACTTAGGAAACAAGCCCAAGTCCGGGTAATTAGTATCGACCCTTCCCTTGGCGCCACTGGGCGTAACTAGAACTTTGTTGGCCACATGGCAAGATCTTGAAAAGGCCTCCAGATGTAAAAGAAACACATACATGTGCCCACACAGACCCCATTCAGATTATGCCACACAGAGCCAATTCAGGTGATGCCATACAGTAGTACCCCTTATACACATTATGCCATGCAATAGTCGTGCCCCATATACATTATGCCACACTGTAATGTCCCTTACACTACACAGTAGTGCCCTTCACAGATTATGCCACATAGTAGTAGTTTCCCATATAACACATTATTCCACATAATAGTAGTACCCCTTACACATTATAACCCCCCCAGCAACTCACCTCTCTTTGTCCTTCCAGCAGCCTCTAGCCTCCCCGTTTGCCATCAGCACCAGCATGTGCGGATTTGGGTCCGGGCCGCCAGTTAATTACAGCTGGCGCGCCGGCAGCCAGCGGCGGACATGGACACATCAGGAGCCGCCACTGTTGATTGGCTGCTAGTCCATGAAGCTCCGATTGCCTCACGACCAGCGGCGCTGTCGCTCCATGACAACCTGCCAGTTCGCCAGCTCTATTCAGCTGGCGGGCTGGAACCAAATCAATATTGCTGACACCCGGGACACCCTCGACGGCCCTCACTGGACCGGCCCAACTTGTGTGCACGACTGGGTTCAGGGGAATCGAGCGGCGGGCCACAGAGCCAGCTCGGGCACCATAGCAGCCGCACCCCTTGCACTCACGGTAGTTACGCCACTGTTTGCATGCATGTTAGCAAACAGTGGGGTCGTTTCAGGATCAATGGAATGGGGTTATAGGTGAGGACAATGTAAACAAATAAAGGCTACAGATGTACTTCAGGGTCCAGTCTTCAACCGGGGCAAGGCCAGGTATCCCAGCTAGACACGTAGAATAAGAGAACAGAATATTTCAGAGAACATGTTTTTTGTTTTTCTAATGTATTAAAGTTCGTCTGTGACCTACACAATGAAAGAATACATTTTTTAATTCGAACCAATATTCAGCCTACCAAATCACTAAAACTGGTGACATCACTAGACCTTAACCAATTATTAGGCTGATTTCTCATCATATTTGATTTAATAAACAAAATGGCTGCCTGCACTGTGGGTACATCTACATTTTGCAAATCCTTGACGACTTATTCCAGTAATTTAGCAAATACACCAAACGCAGACCTTGACTTTTTTATTTCAATTTGATTAACACAATGGGCCATATTCAATTAGGCTGCGAAAACACGATATCGGCGATACTTTATCGCCGATGACGTCATTTTTGCTGTTTTCACTTTTTCCCATATTCAATTTAAAAGACTTTTCGCATGTGCGAAAAGCCTTTGTCAAAAACCGGGGATAACTTTTCACCATAGAATAGGTGGCGATAAAAATTGCAGAATTAGGGTTTTGGGGTGCAGACTTAAAAACAAAGTACCCTGCAATTCTTCACCACTTTTTTAAAGGCACATTAAAGCACCTGTAGAGACCATTAAAAACCCTAAATACCTTTAGCAGGGCTTTTCGGGGGTACCCATAGTGATCCCCCATGTTAGTGCATCTTTTGGGTGGTGACAGGCTGATCTCCCCAAAAGTGACAGGACTTTTCGCTACCTATCTTTCCGCCGGGTCCCGTTTTTGCCGATTCCAAATTGAATACGGGGATACGCGGACACACACCCGATACTTTATCCCCAACAAAAGCTCAGATGACGGCGAAAAGTCCGGCAAATGACTTTTCGCCTTTAATTTAATATGGCCCAATGTGGGATAAAGCCAAAGAGGGCACAACATGAATGAACGCATAACGTGATCAGCTCACCCACCAGGGCTGCACATTATCCCATCCATTTCAGATAAATGATGCAAAAAGAGCAGAGGTAACCCACCCCCTTTAACTGCAAATGAAACCTTACAATTTTTTTAACACATTTTGTAAATTACATTTTTGACAGTTATGCAAAAAAAAATTAGTAAAAAAAAAAAAAAAAAACAATAAAAATAACACTCCTTTAAAATTTGTTCAATAAATCTGTTTTCGCTCTATGTGGCAAATGTGCAATGATCAGTCAGAACCTTGCATGCCAATACTACACAGAATACAGGGGTGCAAAAAATAAAAAAGAAACCAAGCACAGTTTTCCTCCCACAACAGCTGCATACTAAACGAGGTTCCGACATATCTCATGGCTAATTAAATCTGCCCCTATGTGAAGTATTGATCAGTTATGCAGTAAAGGTAATATACACTATTTTCACAAAATCTTGGCGGTTTCCAAACACAGACTAAACTATTTCTTGAACTAGCATGGCAAGGCTTTATTCAAAAAGAAGTATTCTCATACTAAATCATTATATCATAAATCAACAACAAAGTTAAGCTGAAGGGCTCCTCTTATCAAGGCATCTGTGGGCTATTTATAGAGTACAGTACTGTGGCCCTAATTTGGTCATGAAATTACAGACATTACTGAAGAATGTTTAATCTCAATCAGCCCTCTACAGTATGCTACAGACCTATTATCAAGGCATGCTTGGTAATTGTGTTGTCTAATTAAGAGGTTTTTCATACTGTAATTTGGAATCGCACCAAAGATATACGAAGGCATTTTTTAACTTCCCCAACTTTTCATTACACTGCCCTTAGCAAAGGAATGTGTATGCAATTGTTTATCAGTGCTCCTCGCAGTGACAATGTAGGAGACGCTAGGGGGTAGATATATACCATCAAATTTTCAAAGCCGCCGATGATCGGCAGCTCTGACCGATGGATTTCAAAGGGCAATAATAATGCTAAACCACGCTGATTTAGCATTAATTACTATTACCCTTTGAAATCCCCCGATCATAGGTGGTTTTCGGTCACGAAAAATCTAACCCTTGTTGATCATTACCAAAAAAAAAAAAAAAAAATCGTCAGTTATGTACTTTTGGAATTTTGTGGATGATCATGTTCCATACCAAGGTGACAAATCCATTCAACCAAAAACATGATTCGTCTGGTCTGTTCAACCTATTAGACTGCAGCAGTTTTAATATAAATAAAAATAAATGTACCTTACATTCAAATGGTACGATATACAGATGGTGTATAAACAGTTCTGTTTCTAACCTTTTAGCAATTCAAAAAATTTAACTTAATACTGCCCTGGAGTCTTATGGACCAAAAACAACGAGCAGATATCTAAGTTTAAGCCCAATAATTATTTCAAATCCATTGCGTGTCTTATGTTTCAGTTTTGTAAAAACATGTATTTAGTTATGTTTGAAATGATTTACTATTTAATGCTATTTTGCACAGCCAAGTTTTTACAGTACTATAGTTTTCTCTAGAAGATTCTAACATCCCGCAACTATGTTTACTGGCATAGACATGCTTAGCATTTTACTGCAAAAAGTTGGAAGTTCTCTTTTCAGTCATGATATATTATACGTAAAGTATGCGGATTCCGGACATGGCTCAGTGACTGTTGACAGCACTGGTTTGTCATACTGATGGCACGGCAAACCTGGGTTGGCACGTTTTACCTCCTGGCGTAAAAGTGAGGCGATGAAGTATGAAACCCGTACTGCCGAAAATATGGACATAAAACATGCTGACATACAGTTTCTGTTTTTCAATTATTAATGGGGTACAGAAATTTCTGCCGTATAATTTCTGAAGTACTAGGGTAGGATACAATTGATTGCAGAAGCTCCTAGGACACATTCTGGTGGTCTTCCATGCGTTAACTGCAGAAGGCCTATGGCAGTGCGAGCCAAATCTGCCTACCATAAAGGGCAGATACATGCACCATGAGTGCTGCCGATGATAGTGAAGGAACAAAATATATAGGCCCTGAATTATCAAAGAGTGATATTCTTGATACTCGATACTCAAAGGGTCCAAAAGCCCTGTGCGAATGGACGACTGGACAATCGTTATCTTTCACCCCTTTGGCACTGCTAGGACTGGTTGCAATATACTTTTCATTGTTGTTGCCGTCCACTTGTGGAATCCTCCATACCATCTGGGACATAGAGGCTACTGACGTCCACTTCTAGCTTCAGCATCTGTGGCCCAGGCTGACCCCCGCAGGTGGATATACGGGCGGCGTGCAACCGCAGCCACTGCACCACTCTTTACAGCACGGGAGATATTCAGGACTGCCTATTCCAGCACAGCACATACTGAGTACTGACTACTAACATTAGGGGAGAGTGGTGACTATACAAACTTTCACGTTTCCATCTGCATTTTATTTGTGACAGGAGCGATATCTTATGAATATATGGACTTTTAAAAGCACAGGGTCATTCATAGATTAGACTTGGAGATCTCCATGGAGTTATTGCGATCATTATTGTTGTTTAATTGAATTTATGTATTTTTATATGCCGCATTTGTTGGTACATATGTATGTGTTACATGTTCAAATATAAATGTTTGCTATATGGCTAGTCATATTCTAGTCTGAATAAATATACATTGCATGTAGAATATATCAATAAATAAATAAATATATATATATATATATATATATATATATATCTTTTTTTTTTTAGTGAACATCAGACCCCCTGATTATTCTATTTTATAATTATAGATTAATGGTGTCTTATCAGCTTTCTTTGTACACATTTTTTTATATGTGTAAGAGTAAATATAGAAAAGGGGGTACAATATTATTTACAAACTATTAAAAAACGAAAAAAATACTCTAATTTAAATCACATTCTGGATGATATCACATCTATTTTCACATATATTTGGTCAACAGCCACATTCTCTTTCTGGTTCTTTTAGATTTATGATTTAATGGACCTACATACCCTTTCTTGCGCACATTAACACATAAAACTTTATAGTCTTTAGAACCTTGAAAAATGTTTTACTATGTTATGAAAAAAAAATATGGAAAATGTTAAAAATAATAAAAATAGAAAAGTCTGTTTCTGAGCAATAGGTCTGTAAGGCAATGATGTAGCTGATTACAAAATTAGGTTGATGTATCCAAAGAAGAATTCAAGTTCTTTTAGAGAACCTAGAACATTTGATCACCTAGTTAGTACAGTTAATAACTAGACTATATAGGGGGAGATGTACTAAGCCTTCAAGAGAGATAAAGCAGAGAGAAATAATGTACCAACCAATCAGCTCCTGTTACTTAAAGGCAGTATTTGAAAAATAACAGGAGCTGATTGGTTGGTACTTTATCTCTCTCCACATTGTCTCCAAGGCTTAATACATAGACCCCCATAGTGAGATAATGGCATCAGATAAAAATGATGAAAGGAAGGGGAGTGGGAATCCCTGTTTCTTAGAGTCTGTTATAGAGGGGAAAGAATACCCACAAGTGATGATAGGAGAAAGACTGTCAAAATGTTAAGGTCTTATACTTGTTACAAGAGAATTCCAATAGCTGGAAGCAGACAAGTGTCAGACACTATAAGAATAGAAATTCCAATTAGGCGGCCATTGATGCTGAACACTGGATGCGTGGTAGGACTCTTGAGCAGAGATTGGCGCACACAGTGCAGTTTGTGAAAGACCCAGAGGCATGGTTAAATATAATGCTAATTTCAATGCATGGTGAATCATTCCTGCTGCAGAACAGCAGGTAGGCAAGGAGCATTCCAGGAACACAAAATAAGCACCAACGCTGGAGGTCTTCCACTTACTATTACAAGTCCCCCGGCCTCCATTCCTAGACTACTTTTATTGTTTGAAGACTTTCCGAAAATACCAGGCTAAAAATAAATTCAGAGAAATATGAGGCACTGAGTGTAAGGCTCCCTTACTAGTTTCCAGAGCTGAAAGCCACGTCGAGGCGCAAGGCACTAAATTATACAGGCATGGAACTTTCCCCAACATATTTTTCACTTATTCAATTACTCCAATTTAATTAAGAAGCTTTTAAAAGACTTTGAGACCAAGTCTAGGTATTAAATTAACATTGATAGTATTGCTGCGATCAAGAACTTCTTTCTTTCTTGCTTTATTACTTTCAGGTGCTTCCAATATGGGTATGCAAAATGCCCACGGATAGATTACAGGCTGCTGCCCAAGAAAGCTACCTCACTTCACCCTCAATATGGCAAGCAGCCTTCGTAACCCATATTTCCTAATTATTAAAAGGCGGTACAACCAGCACAAATGAGACCATGGCATGCACTCCCAGGAACGATCAGATGGGACTACTGCAACCTGTAATTCTCACTAGCCTGTTTTGTCTTCCCACCGTCAATGCGTCTCTATTGTCCTTTCTTTCAGTCAACAGGATTACTAAGAATTTGTGGAACTCATTGAAGATTACATATAGATTTATTGGATTACTCTGTCCTCCTTTATGCAGGCTGTGACAGGTTATGGGGAACGGGTCAATGCTTCCATGGTGAATACAAATAGCTACTGCAAGTTTCATGTCATTCTCGGAACAATAGCATAAACTGGGGGCTGGTAATGAATGGTTACACTGTAACCAAATTATTCTTTTGTGCTGTTGTGGAAATTAACAATTATGACAAGATCCTTTCCATGAAGCCTTTTACAGACAGATGAATATAGCAGGATGGTTATTAATGAGGCTCTATTTGTATATGCTGATTACATCGATTTAACTCCCACAGTTTAATTGTTGGCCCAGGTATCAGGTCTACAACAAACCCACTATACTCCTAACTGGCCATATAGATCAGTACTATACTCCTCCTACAGTCTTTATGTTTCGAGTCATATAATGTATGGCGGAAATGCCCAGTGGCAGCAATCACTGCGCCCAAGTTTTTCACTTGGCATCTACAGTGCTGAAATGCTTTATAAAAGTAGGCCCCTGGGTGGCTTTATCCTGTGGTTCAAAGCTAATAAACTAAGTCACATCACTCACATGACGCCTGCTGCCACTAATTGGCTCTATGTTTCTTTCCAAACGTTATCTTAGTTAGAATGTTATTTTATTATATACTTCCGAAGTTACAATGAATACAGAGGTTACTTCAATGACATTTTCATGAAGTTTTAGAAGCCTTCTATGCAATGACTTCAACCAAACTGAGTTAGGATGATAAGCGGAATAGCTGGTAGACCCTAAAAATTAACATCACTGGGTCAACTGTGTCAAATGCCGTGCGAATGATGTTAATATTTTCATTTCTCTTTTTTCTTAGGAGCTATTTTAGCGGTTTCAGTAATTATAAATAAAATATAAATGTGTGGTCTTCTTACATTGGGGATTGTGTCCCAAACTCAATGTACCCCAACAGTCCAGGTTTTAATGATATATATGCTTGAGAACAGAAGTTAAATCAAAATGACGGAGGTACTTTTTAAGTCACCTGAGCTCAAGCACGGGTATCCTTAGACACTGGACTGTTACAATGCCTTGGACCTCTGATGTAATCACCATTTAGTCATGATACGCAAAACCCGATATGCTACGCAAGGAATGCCGATCTGGACTGACTAAACTTGATAGACTACTACTTATATATCAGTCTGTATACAATCCTGGGATTCTGTTTTTAATCATCTGCCTTAGGGAGGACTTACATTTACTGCCACTTAACTACACAGGGAAATGTGTAGTTTGTGGAGGACTCTCCTGTTCTGTGGGATACGTTCTCTGGCTCGGACAAAACCGCCTCCAAAAGACCTCGCACAATGAAGTAATATTATTTTGGACTAAATCTTTGCAGTATATATAAGGTATCTATTTATTCCAAGTAAACCTATATAGCAGTTTAATGTATTTCTATATGGTTGCAATTGTCCAATATTGTTTGCATTAACAGTGGCTAATTACTATTTTTACTATATTAGTCTCTCCACAGCACTGCTTCATTTTTCCGTTTCCTGGTACTGCATTGCTGTAAACCACACAGACAGCGGCTGAGAGAAACTAGACTTACGGTATTCATACATTTAGGGCTGGTGAGTCTATCAAAAGATTCCCGAAAACGGGACTGGAACCAGGCCAGTCAGTGACATAGGAGTAGTTTTGTGATTGCCATGCACAGAAAAATGTGTGTAGGGTATATGTATAGTGATGCACTAAGCACTAGCGCCCTACGGGGAACACCATACGGTTACTGAGGATGCTGTGCTTTGACCCAGATCCTGTGAATTATACAGAAACTGGAATTTCTGCCTCTCGTTCTTTTTTGCGTGCAAAATGAAGGGCACGGGCTATTCCCATCTTTCCTATATTACTGTATCTGTAGTGCTCTAACATACCACCAAATCAGGATGCTGGGTGCAACAGTAGCAAATACGGTTTTAATGCCAACATTCAGAATGTCAACATGTCAAATGCCGAGACTGCTTGTGAGGTCGGCATGTCGACCACGCAGTTTCCCACAGGGAGGGATTAACTAACCCTAACTGCAGCCTAACCCTAGCTGCAAAAATCGGCCGTCAACCATGGTGCCATAGTCGACACTGTGGATGTCAACATGTTCAATGTCGACCTCCCTGTCGACATTCTGAACATATGCCCAAATTATGTCAACAGTCATCCTATAAGGCTTTTCACAGGTAATAACATCACTAACTATATTGGCCATTTAAAAAGAAACTAATATAAGGAAAGTCTACATTTAGTTTATGTAATTTAGGAGATGTTGAATGACTTATAAAATATATAACATAAGAATAGAAACGTTTCATCTGTAACCACACGATTCATCATGTAAAAAGCTGGAGCTCGATTCAACAAAGGTAGGAACACACAAGCGTACTTTGTTCTTTCTGTCTTAGAAAACTGACTTTTGGTTCCATTGTAGAAATATTAAATATCAAGCGGTCTTTAAAAAAAAAAAAAAAGGCAAAAGAACTTTGTTTTCACTGGCCGGATCATTGCTTTTAATCACATTTAACAATAGACAACGCGGATAGTTTTTATATATATATATATATATATATATATATATATATATATATATATATATATGAGAGGTTAATGAAATACCCTTTACTAACCCAACACACGGCTCTCTCTGAAGATTCTGCTGATTGCTAACAAATTCTTTGCTCGTGTTTTCTCTCTGGCAGTGGCCTGGATTTGGGCAGCAGATCAGAAGCACTGAAATGATATCATGCGCCTTCCAATACTCTGTCTTTTGATTACACTCTTGATCAAAGTGAACGGTATTGTAACACTAAATTATTTGGTAAGGTAGCGCTGGTAACAGACAAAAGATATATGAAAGAAAGAGAAACCTGACATAACAGTTGAAGTTAAGACGAAACTTACATTTCCAGAAAGAAATGCAGTCTCCACGCAAGAGAATTAATTGCCTAATATCAGTGTCAGTGCATGCGATCCCTAAACACCAAAGACATCTGTTTGAAGAAATCCCAGTTCACCACTACAAAAGGAAAAACACAATCACATGCCAAATGCGGCTACGCAGCACACGGGATCTTTGCTAAAATAGTATCATTTGTTTTCAAGTTGAGTTTCCAAACTCTGGTTCCCTAAAGCAGAACAGACAAATTAAATTACTAATGTCAAAAATATCCCCGTAAATAGCAAGAAACTAGGGAATTAATATTTCTCACATCAAACAGCGGACAAGATGTTCCCGGAAAGAAGTGAGAGTCGCTCGCACATCCGCCTCTTGGAGAAACGGCGACAGAGACATGAAAGCGTTGCATGTCAAAGAATAATTATATAGGATGATGAAGCCCTCTAACAAACATAATATAAAGCTCATCTCACCATGACACTGAAATACCGGCGGATCCTTCCCGGCAATTACCAATTGTTACTGAAAAGTACTCAAAATAGCTCGGACAATAATGATCTTAAAGGAGGTGATGAAAATGGTAAAAACAAAGCTCCCTACAGTATTAAAGGGATGTAGTTACCATACAGGCAGTCGGGATGCCGGAGCCGGAATCCTAACAATAGTCGGAATCCCGGCCAACGGTAATGTTAAGTATTAGGGTTAGTGGGAGGGTTAGGATTAGGCTGTGGGGAGAGGGTTAGGCTGGGGGAAAGGTGGGTTAGGGGGGGTGTTAGGGGTTAGGCTGCGGGAAAGATGGGTTAGGTGGAGGGTTAGTGGTGAGAACATTTCACTAGTTGGGTAGGGATTCTGACTGTCAGGGTGCAGCTGTCGGTATTCTGACCACGAGCATCCCGACCGCCCGGATCCCGCACCCAACCCCTATTGAACTGTAAATAAAATGCATGCTGTAGTGCCAGTATATTATGTCTAAGTAGCAGATACTTAAATATAAAAAAAAGATTGTAATATTGGTTACACAATACGAATATGTTGTTCAGCCGATGAACAACATATCGGATAGTGCATTGCGGGTGTGTACAGACGATATGACTGAACAACGTTGTTCACAGACATATTGCAACGGCCCTGCAACACTGCCGATGCACACCTGGCTGTGTGTACAGGTGACCAACCGACCGCCCGTACACTTGCTGCAGGCACCTCTGACACTGACATTTCAACTGCCAGCTGGGTAAATTTAAATGTCCACCCAGTTGCGATGTCAGCTCCAGCACAACGAGTGGCAGATTGGTAAGTGTGTATTGGCTTGCCAATCGGCCGCTTGGTCTGCATATCCCTGGGTCGGCGGACAAGTCGCCCAGGTGTGTACCCAACCTTACACTTGCTCATAGCCCACGATGTGAAGCAGGAACAGCTTGGAAACGTTGGTATCGGCGGCACATCACAGGCTCAACATTAACATAGAAACATAGAATTTGACGGCAGATAAGAACCACTTGGCCCATCTAGTCGGAATCGGTATGAATTACCGCTGTACCCCTGGCCGGCGGTTCAAATCCCAACAGTGCCTGGCCCACAGAGGAAGAAATCCCGATCGTCCCTAGGTAAGTATTCACTAACCTAATCTACCCCCTAACCCTAAACCTCCTTTAGGGTGCCTAACCCTAACCTTCCCCCCTATGCCTAACCCTAATCCCCCCTCTATGTGCCTAAACCTAACCGCCCCTTCCCCGCTGCCTAAACCCAAGTCCCCCAGGGGGTGCCTAACCCTAACCTCCCCACGGGGGTGCCTAACCCTAACCCTCCCTCCCCCTACCCTAACCCTAACCTCCCGGGGGGGTGCCTAACCCTGTCCCCCCCGGGAGCCCTAAACCTAACCTAGATTCAGACGCCTGTCATTCGTCCCTAGTCGGGATAACAATGTCTGGAAGCCGGCGGTCGGCATTCCGTCCGCCGGCTTCCTGAACCATCTAGTCTGCCCCCTTGGGTGTGTCTCACACACCCAATGGGGGTGCACAGTAAGAGGAGCAATGTTGCTCTGCCGTAATAATCCATGATGTGTGCAGCTGCTACAGATAATTGAAACGCCCCCGTAGGCTCTCATGGTTGTAAAGCAGCTGTTGAATACAGCATTCCTGTTCCAAATTACAGACTGGTAAATGGAGTTTCAAACAGCAGACTGCAGCGGTCTTGTAATGGAGTTCGGCACTGGCATAGTAGCAGCTGCAGTATTCACTTTGAAAGGGGAAAACCATTACATTGTTCCATTATGACAGGGGTTCCCAAACTTGGGGCCTGATTCAGACCCGTTCGCTATTTGCGGTCGTTCGTTCAAAAACAAGGGGGGGCTATTCAAATGATCCGTTCGCAAATTGCAGTCTGTTCACACCTCTAAGTCTGAACGAGCGAGCAAAATATACGCTCGTTTATTTGTTAAAAACGCCCCCTGGCCGCTCGCACCAAACGTCATGTCCGCTATTTATTAGATTAATCGAGTACATCGACCAGCGTATGAACTGCTCGCTATTCTTGTGGTTGGTTTTTTCAACCAGTATTTTGCGAGCAGTTCTGAGTTAAAAAAAACCAAGTGACGTGGTCAATGACGCTGCTGGATTAATTATGCACTCCCTTAAAACGCCCGTTTTGACCTTTAAGCACGCCTGCGTTCGGATCTCCACTCCCCATTTTCAAGCACCTTCCCCTGTTACCACCCACATACGCCTCATTCTGTCACTCAAAATAGCAGGCATTCGCTATATTGCGAGCACATGAATTTCGGCCGCACTGACTGGTTCGCGCATGCGTATAACGATCCGTACGCATGCGCAGATGTGCGAACATCGCTCGGAACGAGCGTACTGCCGCTAGCGAGTGGCTCTGAATGAGGGCCTTGGTCCTCAAGGCAGTTGAGGTTTTAAGGATATCCATGCTTGTGTACAGATGGCATAATCAAGCTGACTGGTCGTACTAATGAAGTCACTGTGCTTAAACGTGGACTGTTAAAATGCCTTGAGGACCGAGATTGGGAACCAATGCATTATGGGAATCACTGAACACACTATTGCAAGTTTTGCGGGCAATTTTCTCTTAGATTGTGCATTATTTCATGAATTTTCACACTGCATATACAAGTGGCAGTAACATTTGTTGGTAATGTTTTAGAAAAATCGTC
Source organism: Taudactylus pleione (assembly GCA_031769625.1). Taxonomy (NCBI): domain Eukaryota; kingdom Metazoa; phylum Chordata; class Amphibia; order Anura; family Myobatrachidae; genus Taudactylus; species Taudactylus pleione. The sequence continues at coordinate 2,543,517 of JAUIMM010000234.1, forward strand.
AGTAATTATTTTTTATTTGGCAGTATAAAGTAATTTCACAGGTTGACAAAAGATAGGTGCCCCAGCAACCTGTTGGGTTCTGCAGCACTGCCATTGTCTAAGACTTCTGTCTGTACTCCAGCCAAAGCCTCGGGAACAGACACTTAGCAGAACCCCATCCAGACAATAGGCCCTGGATCAAAGAGGTGGCCCTTCAGCATTGGTCTGGTCAAAGGCTGCTTTGTGTAAGGTCATTATCACTCAAATATGTAGTTCCACAGAAATAGAGCCATATAATTACCAAGGCGGGATTCTGCCAGCTGATAGTTTTCCTTTTTGTCCTTCGAACAGCAACTTGTTTGCTGCCAATACGGGATTTTTTATTCCTTAAAGAAAAAAAAATAAATGAAAATAAAAAATCACCGACATGATGAATATCACAAACATATTACAGTTATTGTTAGACTGAAAAGCTACAAATAGAAATATAATTTTCGCCAATGTAATAGTGAATCGGGTAAATAAGGTCACGTGGAGCACTTTACAGATCATAGAATATACAGGAAAGCAGGTTTATTTGTTTATTTGTTTTGTTCCACGGATCCATCACCCTTTCTGTAAAAACGCTGCTCTGCTCTTCAACTTTTGCGTGAGACGTTTTGTTATAGAGCCATGCACCATTTCAGTAGCCTTTCACTGAATACTTCTATATTTATTAATGGTAGACAGGGCCAATCAAACAACCCTACTCAGAACGCTAGGTCTTGTGCGACTTGGCTTGCGCTGAGCGTCTTTTTTACTGGAATGTGCGCTCAAATGTGATTCTTATGGTGCATACACATGGTCAGATGAAAAGAACAATATAAACGATATAGTTTATCGTGTCCTTTTTTTTTAGCCCCCTCCAACGACCATCGATGCGCGGGCACGGATGGTCGATATCAACCATCGCCCGTGCATGCAGGCCAATCTGGTCGATTTCAACCAGGTTAGCCTGTTTACTATAGGGACCCGCGATCAACGATATCGAACATCCAGCACATGCAGGACGATCAGACAACGATATCTGATCATCCTGTGTGTACGGGCCATAAGTCACAGCACGATGCAACAAAAAACATTTAACGAGACTGCACTGATAAATTTGACACATATGTGACACGTGTATTTCTGTGTGCAACTGAGACTTAATATGTATATGAAGTGCTACAATGCAGCGCCCATGGCTTTTTCTCACGCCAAGTTCCATTGCACAGATTTAGGGGTACATTTACTAAAGTGCAGGTTTTTAGAAGTGGAGTTGTTGACCGTAGCAACCAGATTCTAGCTATTATTTTCTAGAAGGTGATAGATAAATGATAAGTAGAATCTGATGGGTTGCTATGGGCAACAACTCAACGTCAAAAAACCTGCACTTTAGTAAATATACCCCCTAGACTCAGTCACACACAGATATATAAATGACGCTGTTGCCGGAGGCCGACCACACGTGGCTAAAATTGCCATCCCGGAACTGATGGGATTGGGGTTAATCCTCATTGCACGGCACCATCTTTAAAGGGACAATGTAGGTGCAGGACGCCATGTACTGTAGATTTATGGGTGATATTGCATGTTATCATTCAATGCGCAGTTGTGGAATGTACTTTTATATGTACAGCCTATGCACTTATAGAAATGTAAAATGTATTGACATTTGGAGACAAACTGCTCTTTAGACATCCTCATCTAGTGATTGATATGGTAATTGCCCTAAGCCTGGCAATGGAGGGTTGGGTGTTGACTGAAGAAGCCTTTCCTTTGAAATGCAGGCTAGGGAGACACCTGTGTGTCTGTGTACAATACCCAGTAAGTTTGGGGAAAACAATTTGTGTTTAAGAAGTTCTTATTGGATTAAACTGCCCAAGATGAACTGGAGGTGGAAAGACCGGGAAAGCCAAACTGGTTTTATGCATTGTTCCTCGTATTGGAAAGAATTAATGCAATTTATCAGTGCCTGTGATATGTTATATTTACCGTTTGAGAGACAGCTAAATCAGTTTGTATTTAGGAAGCAAGTGCTTTTAGGTGGTAGATTAGAAAGGAGGAAATTGGGTGACTCCTTTGAAATGTAAGATGTGGTTAAATATATTTAGTGAGAAAGCATGATTGGTTAGGAGGAACACAGGGCGGATTTACCACCCTGTGATATTGGTGTAAGAATGATATCAAAAGAGGGAATGTGAGCCCTGTATGTGTACATCCTTATATATCCTTTGAGGAGGAGAACTGCTGTTAAGATGTCTGTATGCTGTAACCCCTTAAAGCTGAGGGAAGGTCTTTTTCAAGACTATGAGCAATATTGCATCTGAATCCTGCGACCAACAGAATTGCGCCAAACGCTAGTCCATTCTCCTACTGTTCTGGGTTGAGCCGAGCGTCTCCGAAGCTCAAGCCCTCTGCCAGCTACCATGCAGAGCCTGGTCCATTGCGAGGGATCAGGCGGGAACAGCCGACACCAAACAGGAGGTGTGGCCGCAACTAGTCGACGCATATACAGGAGCCTGAGTGTACCATAAGAAGTGGTTCCAAACACCAATGGTAGACATTGGTGGTGGCAGCATCGTTACGCCTACGGCGCAGTGGGTGGAGTCAGTGACAGGCGGTAACTGACGGTAAGCGGGAGTCCCTGATACCCCAAGGTCCAGTGGGGATCGAAACCCTAATCTGTGATCGGGAGTCGGGTTGAGGCCATCCGGTCACAGACGCATACCAAATTGAACAGTGCAGTCTGGTGAAGAGGGTTTTTTGCATCGTGTTGTGACCAAGAATCACATTTGAACGAAAAAGATGTGAAGACGACGTTACACCGCTCGGCGCAGCTCACTCAGGCCACGGGTCTCGCAATGCATAGCGCATTGAGGCTAGGTGCATGAGGACACATCTGTAATCTAATGATTTTTTCCCACAACTTGTCTACACTCCTTGTTACCTATACTCTGGTGTTGTTGACATCACCATTCTTTCTGTGTTCTTGATTTTGTCTCCCATATGCTTTATTTTACATTGTTTCATTTAAGATTCCTAACTTGCATTTATTTGACCCCTTCCGGACTATCGACAGTGTTACATATCTTTGTATCATCTGCAAAAATAACATAACTTCCTTTGCAGACCATAAGTATAAACAATATTTCAATAACGGAAACGTTAAACGAAACAAGAACCAGAACTGATCCATGATGTACCCCACTGGTTACAAGTCTGAACTTAAACAATTTACTAAAAACTTTACCCAGGTTACTACTTTTCAGTCAAACAAAACAATATAATACCTGTAGTTATGGAGCAATAAAGTTTCTCTGTAGCATTAGAAGTGTACATTTACACAATTTCTACCCTTTTATATAATACATAGGTCTCTTCTATCAATGTTTTGTAACTTTTCAGTTTACTGACAGCATTTTCTCTATTAAAGAAATATCAGCCCTTTAATACTCAAACTTGTATTCTGCTTCCAGCTTCTGTGAAACTGAATGTTGCTTATACTGTATAATAGAGGTGGAATGGAGACGAGACATGAAATAGGTAAAGCTTAGAATGACCATCGACACAAAACAAATACAAGTTCGCAAACACAAGGCAAAAAAATGCAACACAAAAAAAGTAGAGACGGCAACTAAACTATACTGTGTAATAATAATAAGTAATACCAATTTATGCAATGCTGAAAAATAATGAAATTGCTAATGGACATGATTTAAAAACTTAATTCACTTAAGGTGCCCAAATATGGTGCGATATAGCAGTCGATGCGACGGATTGGTACGATATCGCTGTTATATCATACCATGTGTGGGCACATCGGCCAGTGCGCGCTCCCTTGGGGTCGTACATCGCACCTCCAGATTAGAAGCAGGAATTCGAGCGCCCATTTGGTCACTTTTGGTAAGCAGAACTGGCGCTGCAGGATGAACGCCACGGGACTGGAGCGCGGACGGAAGTGGGCCGCCTCTCTCCCGCAGCGCATCGCATGTTCGCTGGGCACCCGGTGCTAAATCATTCGTAGACGACCTGATTCTGGGTCAGGGTTTAGTGCGTAGCAGAGCAGCTCCCTCGCTGCGATCTATTGAAAGTCATCCCTCGAGCCAAGCTTTTGCCCTTCTGCTCCACGGGAGGTTTCTGTCCTCCCTGAGCTCTGATGAAATCTCCAAGCAGCAATGAAATGCCTCTGATGAAAATGCCTCTGATGAAAATGCCTCTGATAAAATCTCCAAGCAGCAATGAAACACATGAAAGAGCTACAAAATATTGGCATAGCCAGGGGAACCATTGATGAGCGGTGGAAATATGGTCGGCATATGAACAGCTCATTTTTTTCGGATTCTATTTCTGTTAGTGCCAAGGACTGGAATGGAGAGATGACTGGATCGGATTGGAGAATTTACAGTCTGAAATGAAAAACGCTGTTTTCCTCTGGAAAGAAAAATGAGTTTGGAATTGGATTGCGACTACACTTTGCAACGCGAGTTTGCCGTAAAAATGGCTCGTACAAGCCAACTGGCACCTACTGTAATCGTATTGACCCCATTATCCTTAGAAAAAACTATTTTTATTTGCACCCCCCCGAGAGTGTGCAATGGTAGGGAAAATCTTTATTCTAAGGTAAAAATGTCGGGACACAGGGACTGATTCAGACCCGCTCGCAAGCGGGTCGATGGTGCCGAATTGCGCATGCGCACGACGGAGGGAGCTCCATCGTGCGCATGCGCGAGACCCGAATAACGACGGCCAAGCCGTCGTTATGGGTCTCGCACCAAAGGGGGCGTGCTGTCAATGTTGATTGACAGCACGCCCCCTTTGGTGGGCGTGTCAGGGGAGTGGCTGCCAGATGGAGGCGTTCCCAAGGGAACGCCTACCGTCTGAGTCCGGCCCCACTGACATCAGTAGTGATGTCAGTGGGAGTGATTTTGGCTCTGATAGAGCCAAAATCACTCCAAGGCTTGCGGTCACCGAGACCCTACCGCAGGGTCTCGTCGCAAGCCCGATGGTCAAAACCATCATCATGGACGCTCGCTATAGCTGTGGGTGGTAACCCACAGCTATGCGAGCATCCATGAGGCCACTCCAAGTTGAGGGAGGAGGGCCCTGATTCAGAGCAAGCGCTCTGGTCAGAGTGTCCGGCTCTGAATCAGGCCCATAGTACAGAACCCCTTGGACAGCCGCCCTATAAACACAATTAGCTTAATTGGCCCAATAATTACATGTCATTTTTCGCGTTTAAAAGAAAATGGGCACAAATACCACCAAACCAACATTTCCATTAGTTTATGCACCCCAAATGCAATTACAGTATTCTTTAAATTATAAGTAATTGCTTCTTACCGTTATTTAAAAAAATGTTTCAAAGTGGCCTCAAATTAACAAAAAAATACCTTTTTTCCTACTTTTTTGTATTTATCATTTAATTAATTTGAGATTGAACAAAAAAAGCTTGTTTTTCATAATTTTTCAAATGTTTAAAAAAATGCACAAATCAGCAAATTAAGACCATTTGAAAACCTCCAGCACTTTTCATTTGCCCACTTACAGCCTTTTGTATGATTCTGCAAAAAAAAATTGTCACTTTTTGGGGTCGCATGCAAAAGAAAATGTGCACACTCTCCCCACGAGTAACACGAGTTGAAATTTCTAATTGGATTGAGCAATTCTCAGGAACAAGAATGCATGCGAAGTCTGAGTTTCATGAAACGCGGACTTGCAAACTCGCTCCTGATTGGATTGACCCCAATGTCTTTTGATCTTCATATAATAATGCCTCATACCGCTCAAGGATCCCACTGCTCCAAAGCTTAAAGATTTCCCATCCATTATGCTGGCGTCGCATTCTATTTCTCCCAGTAGATTCAAGTTTGATCCCATTCCTGCATTTGTAAAAGGAGAGTCCTACCCATAAAAGAATAAAGAAGAATTGTCATTAATATCAAGCATTACAAAACAGGAGGCTTCTAAATAATTTTTATGCTCATTTCCTTTAAAATAAATAGTTCATAATAGTGGTATAAAAGGTGTCACACAGAAGAAGGGGTGAAAACTACTTACGTAGCTGGGGAGGGAGATGTATATCTATGGGGGCCAGATCCTCACTTCCAGGACTCCTTGATCTTTATGCTGAAGATAGTTCTTAATGACATTGGCTGTATGTTTGGGGTCGTTGTCCTGCTACAGAATACATTTGGAGCCAAACAGACGTCTCCCTGATGGTAGTCCTGGAGGTGATGATATGGCCCTCACAGAGCCCTGATCTAAACATCGAGTCTGTCTGGGATTACATGAAGAAACAGAAGGATTTGAGCAAGCCTACACCCACAGAAGATCTGTGGTTAGTTCTCCAAGGTGTTTGGAACAACCATCCTGCCGAGTTCCTTCAAAAGCTGTGTGCAAGTGTCACCAGGAGAATTGAAGAATTTATGCTGTTTTGAAGGCAAAGGGTGGTCACACTAAATATTGATTTGATTTAGATTTCTCTTCTGTTCATTCACTTTGCATTTTGTTAAATGATAAAAAAAACTATTAACACTTCTATTTTTGAAAAAATTCTTACTTTGCAGCATATTTTCCATACCTACCTATAGATACACACACACATATATATATATATATATATAACACACACATAGTACACAGGTGAGGGAGGGTGGCTAGTGTATAACACATTCCACTCCCTCAATTCTGTAGCAATACATTTCTCTCCCTCGCCCATGAAGAAATATAATCCCTCCCTCACACCTGTAGTAACACACCACCCTCATTCGCCCCTGTAGTAACTTATTCCCCTCCCTCACCTTTGGATTAACACATTCCCCTCCCTCATCTCTGTAGTAACACATTACCCCCACTCACTCCTGCAGTTACAAATTCCCTTCCCTCGCCCGTGTTGTAACACATTCCCTTCCTCAACCGGTAGTAACACATTTGGCACCCCCCTCCTTCATCTGTGTCTAACACTTTCCCCTCCCTCACCAGTATATTAATACATTCCCCTCTCTCGCCTGTATAGTAACACATTCCCCTCTCACCTCTGTAGCAACACATTCTCTTCCCTCACTATTCAAATAGAGTCACACCAACTGCCAGTGATGTTTGGCAGCACTTGGGGTGACAGTTGGTGTTTGAATTCTGAAATGTGCTGCAGCTACGATGAGTCAGGTAGGCAGGACATTGCACAGGGGGAGGAAACATTTTAGCCCTTTTCACCCCGAAACATTTTAGAAAAATCCCTTCTTAGTGGGCACCTACATCATGTTTGGAATATACTCCCGGAATTTCATGTTTCTAGGTCCAGGGGTTTGGGCTGGGCGTTTATGAGTCAGTCAGTGCATATGATTTTATGTATACTGTAAAATATAGATATACCTCCAACTCCACCAGAGCTGCAGTGACTGCGTCTGTTGCAAGGTCACCGGCCTGTAGCTTTTCAATTGCCTGTGTATGAAGAGTAATTGTTACATTTTTGCATGACAAGTCAGTGAGAAGACACAATGTAGGAGAGGCATTTTACTCTCTACTAGTAACAATTAGTGTAACATAGGCCTCATTAAATCACAGTCCTTTTTACAAGCTAGAAATCTGGGTTGCAGATAAGTATAGTTTCATAGAATAATTAAATATAAGGATAAAAGGCATCACCACCACCAACCCCCACCTTCCAATAAATTTGTGCCTATAATATTTGATTATATGTTTATTTCACTTTATCTAATTTCTATCTTGCCTACATGAGAATTTAAATTGCGAGTGAGTTTAAGAAGGAACAAAGGAACTATCACAGCAACGCAGAGACAACATGCAACAACCAAACTCAACCACAAAAAAACACACTCATGTTCCCGGAATTCAAAGATCCCATTCGGGAAACTGAGCCCTGCAATTGTGAGATTAATGGATGTCTGGCATGTTAATATCTAGATTTTCAGGCGGTGATGGACATTTTAGCGATCAGAGAATTGGTAAGCATGTGGGTGTAACGTGCCATTGAATGACGGTCAAACTGCTCACACTTGCACAGGAAACACCGCCTTAACAAAAGAATAGCTAGCCTACTTAAAGCAGTTACTCATTAGAAAATCCTTCCCCTACTCCACATAAATATCCGCCTGCAGGTCTCCTGTGCCATATCTGTCTCCTCATTTGCCAAGCTTACATTTTAGCTGGCTCCCGAAACAAGGGAGAAATTCAGACGCTGCCCCGCTCAAGCTCACGCCAGCTGTGATCATTTCCCCATAAATTACATTTTCTACCATGTGCTTTAGGTATTCAGCACAAGTCAAAGGATGCTTTTTTTTCCAAGCCAAGTCAGGCGGTACAGGCAAATGAAAGCACAGGTTATGTAATATAGATGCTTTTGTGAGAAAGTATCCTGCAAGAAAGTGGCTCTCTTGATCTGGCTGGTTGTACTGAAAGACTCCTGCCTCGCAGAGATGGAACCACATAGCTCTCCCTGGCATCTGCACTCAATTTGAATTACAAAAAAGTACTGAAAATAGATGCACTCTTTTCATGCACGACAACCTTATTTCCTTTGCAGCCATGTAAAAATGCCAAAACACAGACTAAAACAATGTTAGTATTTACGTATAGGTAAAACAGAAACAAAAATACGCTTAACTGCCACAAATGGGAACCATTTGGACCACCTAGGCTGGTGTACTCTTTAGCTTTTCTCGGAAACTCTTAAAAGGAGTTGTCCACTGTTGGATATCCTCCCACTTTACTCCTACTTTAGGACCCCCATGGAGCAAATAGGATAGAGGAAATACAGACGGTGTAATGGTTAGCGTTACTGCCTCACAGCTCTGAGGTCATGGGTTTGATTCCCACTACGGCTCTAACTGTGCAGAGTTTGTATATTCTCCCTGAGCTTGCGTGGGTTTCCTCCAGGTACTCCGGTTTCCTCCCACACTCCAAAAATATACTGGTAGGTTAATTGGCTCCCCACAAAAAAAATAAATTGACCATAGTGTGTATGTGCGTGGGCATGTCATAGGGAATATAGATTGTGAGCTCCACTGGGACAGGGACCCATGTGAATGGTAAGATATTCTCTGTAAAGCGCTGCAGAATATGTGTGCGCTATATAAATAACTGGTAATAATAATAATTATAACATGACATGCATTTCCCCCTCCCATCAAACCTTCACCTGAAGCTGGGAGCTAAAATCACACTCTCCCAGCACTATTGCAGATCAGTCGATCTGCAGATATATCTTTCCAGTGTGTACCCAGCTTAAAAAGAAAACCAATTAACTGATATCTTAATATATACACATACTGTATATCAGAGAACTGCAATGTCCTTGTATCCAATTTTTACAACCTGTCATTTAAAGAAGAGTGGAACAGAATAATGCAATCATACCTTTTTACATGCCCGTTTACAGACATGTTTATATTCCTTTGCTTTTGATTCAGAATGATATCCAGCACCTAAACATTAGCAAAACATACAGATTAACACATTTCCTGTAGGTAGATTACTGCAATGCTGTTCTCTATTGTGGCCTTCAGTTGTTTAGAAAGGACGAGAATAGGAGGCTTTATTAACCTTCTAAGGATGAGACCCAAAATCAGTTTGTGGAGCAGCTTAACAACCCAAGATGTTACATATATGTTTAATTACTTTACTGTCCTCTACATAGTAATTATGCTGTTGTTAAAGATATATATGATTCTAGTAGATTTGAATTAAGCTGCCCATCCACTAGACGATATTTATGTGAGCGATTGAACGATAACGTTATCGTTCATAAATGACTTGCAAATCGTTTGTAAAAATGTCTTAAACGACCAGCGATGCACATGCCTGCTGATCGTTTATAGACATCTATCATCATGCAAACATGCTGGACAAACTGACGATATCGTCAGGTTTGCAGATGATTGATGTGCCTACACTGATCGACTGATCGTTCAGTGCAGGCTCATCACAGACTGACAAACGACTGCACGATTACAATGTCGTAATCGTGCAGTTGTTTTCAGCTCCTCTAGTGGATGGGCACCTTTACAAGGAAAATGCAGAGTTCAGTAAAGTAAAAATATTTACATGTCTTATTAACACTTGGCCATCTACTAGCATATGTATTATGTGTCTTCAAGCCTTGGTGTAACTATTCATGTTGTGTTGATGACAGCATCAGCATGTGTCTCATTTATAGACATTTATTTGTATAGCACCAGTACAGCAGCACAAAATGGCCATGAAGCTATTTTTTATTGGATAAAGGGGCAACTAGCGTATTTAGGACTATGACAGACTGTATTAGGCATAAAGTTGTTATTCTGGGCATGAGATTATCCGGAATCTGCACATGTGCAGAACAGGCCCCTGTATACCCTCGCATTTACAGGAGGGGGTGCGGGGCCGGGGGGGGCCTGCGATCCTGGAAATGGCGGCAAGTCATCCTCATTTTCCAGGAGTGGTAGGGCCAGGATCTGCATCCATGGACACAGATTCCTGGCCTCGCATGCCAGCCAGCCTGTGTAAGCTGAGGTTTACTCAGTCGGCTGGCGCCGTCAAACATCGCGACCGATTTTTGCGTTGGTGATCCCAGGCTGCGACCTCGGTCACAGCGCTGGGATCACAGATGCAGCAGGAGGTGTCACACACCTCCTGCTGCACTTGCATTTTAGCAAGAACGGAATTGCATATCAGCTTGTGCGCTGCTTTGCAATTCCGTCCTCTGCTGAATCAGGCCCAGTGTAAAAGACTGATTAGCACGACAAACAGAACTGTAAGCAAAAAATTGCTGGAACGAATGCACCGAACACAAAAGTGCACCTCTGTGCAATGACCCAAACGGAGATTCCCCTTTGAGCACTATATCACGATGTTCGCAATCAGTGGGTAGAGATCAGCTGGGGGGGACTGATGATCAGTGCCCCGAGACCAGGTCTGCATGAGGGCAAGTGTCATTGGGGGCACATCTATAACCATAGTGGTGGTGGGGGAGGGGGGGTTTAAGGCCCCAAAAAGATTTATTTACTGGGGAAGTGCGAGAATCTTTTGCCACAAAGAGGTTTCTGGGGAATGCATCACCGGAGACCATTAGACACTAAGAGCCGTATTCAATATGAGCCGCGATACTTTTTCGCGACCCGGACTTTCCGCCTGTTTTGTAGGCGGAAAAGTATCGCAGCCGTCCCGGCTTTACCCCGTATTCAATATGGAAGTACACAAAAACGGGACCCGGCGAAACTTAAACAAGCGGAAAGTACTGTCAGTTTTGGGGAAATCAGCCTGACACCCTCCAAATGATGCCCTGACATGGGGGTTGCTGAAGGGATTTGGTGATTTTAAACGGGCTCAGTAGCTGCTAAATAGCGTTTTTCTATGCGTGGTGCAGAATAGTATTTTGGAGGTTTTTTTCCAGAAAATAAGTTATCCCAGCAAATTTGGGGTACTTGAAAATGGGGGTGAGCATATTTAAAAGTTGCTAAAGTGAAGTTGAAAAAATCATGAAAAATCCACCTTCCGCAAGCACCTGCAATCAAAAAAACACTTGGGCCCCCGTCCAGAGTCAAGTTCGCTAGTTTTTAAGTTTGTACCCCAACATTTTTTTTTCACTCCCTTTTTCAAAGTCATTTTTTGGGATGTCCTTAAGTGTTTGTTTTTTTACATTTTTGACACAGATTACCTTTGGGGGACTGTCTGAAAGCTGCACGGGTGTAACGTTGCACCCCCAAAACCCCAATTCTGCACTTTTTTCCGCCTCCCATTCATAGGCAAAACTTTTCCGCCTATTACATTGCATTGACTTTCCGCCTAGGCTGAATACGGGGTAAAAGTCAAAACTAAAACAGTTACATACTTTATTAAATGCTTGTTCTTGGATCAACTATTTCTGAGGATATTTTGTTTGTAAAATCAGTTAAGTGGCTAAAATGAAAGTTGCCCACAATGAGCCCTCCAGCCAAGCAATAGAACATGTAACGCGGTCACTCTCTTACCTGCATGCACCAGCACAAAGCCAACCCGTTTCTCCTTTTGCATTTTACTGGGGTCCACTTCTTTGGTTGATTCGGTCTCTTTTCTACTGGAAACCTGAGATGATTTAGAAGGCAACATTTCTGAAGAATTTACTGCCTTCTCCATAGTGCTTCCCCCAGGTTATCATTGCTGTCATGGGAAAGAGCATCCCGACAACCAAAAATGAAAAGACCACCTTAAAAAAAAACATTTTTTTAAAAATTAAAAATAAGTAAACGGGTATGTAATATTTTCAGATAAACAAGAAAAGCAGAAAGTTGATGAACAATGTTGAAAAAAGTTTCTATATAATTTTATGAATTGTTGCTATGTACTAACAGGGCCCCTAGAAGAAACCACCCCCTTGCTGATAGCACTAGGGCTCCTCCCACACCCAGATAGCAGTGGTTGTAGAGCAATAAATGGTTTATTATAATAAATATAATTTTTACTGGAACACTACAGGTTTTAATGGCTGCCAGGGCATACTAGTGACTAGTGTCAGCATGCCTTGGTGTCCAGTGCCTACTGGCACATACAGTGTAACCCCTCTATGCTTTCCCTCTTTTACCAGATACAAGAGAGGGCCCTCTCCGAGCTTGGCAAAACAACATAAAGAACAAGAAGGAATTGTCCTATGAGGTACCCGGCAAGATATTCAGGATTTCCAGGGGGTACTGGTTTTTCTTCAGGTGGGATTAGACAAAAGGTCTCCACCTGGCTACTTTGAGAATGCATTTTTCTCATCAGTCTGGTTCCAGAAGAAGATTGCTTCAATACCAGATGTTGGAATTTTTTTCCAAGGAGTTTTGCGAGTTCAGCCTTCTTTTTGTTCCACCGGTAGCACCGTGGGATCTGTCTTTGGTTCTTCAGGGGCTACAGGCTCCCCCAGTTGAACCTTTGGACTCTGTGGATTTGAAGTGGTTAACAGCAAAGATACTTTTTCTTCTTGCTATTTCTCCTGCTCGCAGAGTCTCTGATTTGGCAGCGCTATCTAGTCGCTCGCCATTTTTGATTTTTCACCAGGATAAGGCTGTTCTTCGTACAAAGGGAGAGTTACCTTCCTAAGGTAGTATTCCATTTTCATGTGAATGAAGAAATTGTTGTCCCAGCCTTTCAGGCTCCAGACCTTTCTATAGGTGAAGCCTCCCTGGATGTAGTTCATGCTCTCTGTATCTATGTGGAGTGTACAAACTCTGTTAGAAAATCAATTGCTCTTTTTGTATTATATGTTTTTCACAAACGAGGATGGCCAGCTAACAAGCAGACCCTGGCTTGATGGTTACGTATGACTATCTCTCAGGTGTACACACAGGCTGATCTCCCTGTCCCAAACACGGTGACAGCACATTCTACTCAGTCTGTAGGGCCACCGTGGGCATTTACTCGTGGTGGCTCTACTGAGCAATTGTGCAAGGCAGCCACGAGGTGTTCTGTCAACACCTTTCTTAGGTTTTATGCCCTCTGATACTTTTGCCTCTCAGGATGCTTCCTTTGGGCGACAAGTTCTCTTTTCTGCTCAGGAGCATCCCCCACCCTAGGGAAACTACTTTGGGACATCCCCTTGGTATCCCTGTGGATCTCTATGGACGCCGAAGAAGAAAATTAGAGTTATTGTGGACTTACCTAGATAACTCCTTTTCTTCGAGGTCCATAGGGTCCACAGGGCACCCACACTGATGCACCTGGCTTCATTGGGTTTTCTTTCGGTCACAGATTCCCTCATCTTATGCAAGGTTGTTTTTGGTATACGATTGTTCTTCCTTCTCCTCCCTTGAGGCTTGTTAACTAAACTGAAGTCCTATGGCTAGGGCCGGGGTATATATAGAGGAGTACCCGGGGCATTCTGGGAGCAGAAGCTTTAACTGTTTGGTGACTGGTCTTCCAACCATAATATCCCCATGGTATCCCTGTGGACCTCGAAGAAAAGGAGTTATCTAGGTAAGCCCACCATAACTCTAATTATCTATTATGCATCTAAGAGTAAATTAGAACAGACATTTTAATTAAACAAAATAACACAAAATGACATGGTTAAATCGGAAAGTCTGTGGCGCGCTAAACAGGGTTATTTGGTGCGATTTGAGGATAGGTGTATGTGGACACAGCTGTACATCTCTTGCAATCTTCCAGAAAGTGTGATGTCAAATACAATGAGGAACAAAATTCCAATCCTGGAACACCACTTGGGTAGGAATCATATAAAATAAATTTAAAAGTGTAAGAAAGCAGAAAGGCAGGAGTCGCACTAGTTACCAGTATAAAAAAAGAGATGTGCGGGTTCGGTTTTACTCGGATATGTTCGGATCTCAAAAACGGAATTTTATTGGCTATCGACTATCACGTGTTTTGGATAGCCAATAAAATAAATCTGAACTTGCGATAAATTTTGGCGAAAAGAACCGAGTACAACCGAACCCGCACATCTCTAGTATAAAGCGTAAAATTAGGTATTATAGTGTAAGAAAATCCCACAGTCCCCCTAAAATACTGTGGAAAATTGTAATATCAATCAAATAACAAATTCCTGGAGGTGCAACATCCCTAATTTGCAAATTACTGAGCAAAAAAATTACTGAACAATAAAAGTGTTACATGTCCACATACCTGTAAAACAAGAAAGAAACCTTAACTGTAAGAAGACTGTTTAAAAAGCAACTAATGTCCACTAAATTTACCGAACCGAGTTATTGCAGGTAAGGATGGTCATATTAATTATTTATATTGCATTGTATTAGCAAATAAAGACACAGTACAAACAAACATGCTCAGTTTGCACACCACTGTACTGTCCATTCTCCACATTAAGTACTGTATCAAGGAATCGAAACATAGGAAACCGGCTAAGAGATTTCAGCAAGTAAAGTAAGTTAATATATACAGTAGGATGTGTTATAAAATTATACTCACATTTTACTTGTCATCTGACAGCCCCAATTTAGAACTAAAGTGTGTCATGGTGCCAACTGAGAGGTGGAATCCTGAAAAAGTAAAAGAATACACAAAGCTACTTATGAAATTCAATAGCTAGACATAACAAAACCCCTTACAATAATATGGTATGTTTACAATAATATGGTATGTATGAAGATTAGAGTCCTACGTTATTTCAACGCAATGGACACCAATGATTGTATCAATTATTATTACCAATTACGTTCATATGCAGCACCATACACAGCAGGCTGAGAAACCAGGAGCACAGATGCAGTCTTCCCAAAGACGACAATGTAAGGTGGGTGGGTTCACAGTTTTGGCCAAATATTGGTTAAGAACCTCATTTAAACTCCTTTTTAATTGTAGAGTTTCTTATAATTGTTACCTTAACGCATGCGCAGTTTACCGATAATCGCTCAACTCCATAAATATCTGCATTGCGTACAAAACTGAATCAGGCCCATAATGTGTGAGTATTAGGGATGTTAGGGACCCATCTGATGTGGTTCACCAGATGTGGTGGATGGGCTTAAATATTTGGCCAAGAACCTCATTTATACTCCATGTTAATTGTACAGTTTACCATAATTGTTTTGACTATCAGTGTTCTTAGTGCTTATAGTGCAGGGCTCGACAAATCCCGGGGGCCAGGTCGCCATGGCTACCAGATTTTGCTGCCTGGCTACCAGATTTTGCAGTGAGGCAGGAAGCAGATCCTTGTCAGCTCTGGTGGAGTTTCATGCCTATAGTATTGCGGTGTTCATATCATGCACAGGAGTGTATGTGCTGAGTGTCGCCTGCGGTGACTGCTGTGCCTGTCCTGGCCTGCACTAATGACTCCTCTCCATCCTGGCCTGCTCTGATCCCTGCTGTCTGTCCCAGTCCACGCTGATCCACCTGTACGTCCCGGCTGTCTACTGTCTCCTATCTCAGGCTGCATAGATCTCTCCGGCAGTAGGGTCTATGGGTAGCCAGGGATTTCGGAGCAGCTTCAGAGGGATAGTGGTGTGACCACGAGGGGAGGGGGGTTTTGTTGTACTTTCTGGCACCATTGTTTTATGTGAAATGTGGTCCGTTATTACTGGAGGGTGGAGCAGGTGAGCTGTGCAGAGGCGGCCTCCATTTTACTGTATCCATTCAACTGTGACCATTCTGTGGACTAGTATAAGTGTATATAACACACAGAGCTGTGCTCCTTACTCACTCCTGTAATTTTTTTGTGGGGGGATGGTGGTCTGGTTCCTACACTTTCATCCTGGCTCCTAGACTTTAGAAAAATTTGTCAAGCCCTGTTGTAGTGTGCACCTGCATGGTAGAACCTCCTATGTTTAAAATTAGCTGTAGTGTGGTCTAAAGCTGGGTATACACTACACGAAGTATGCCCAGCGCGACATCGCCAGCGACGGGACATTGCATGCGGCAAGTGCATACACACTTGCCGATGCCGGGTCCGACGCGGGCGAGCTACGAATCATGCTGCATTCTGCAGCATTATTATTATTATTATCATCATTTATTTATATGGCGCCACAAATGTTCCGCAGCGCCTTACAGAGTACATAAATAAGTTGTAGACAAGCGACTTACAGAACAATACACTACAGGACATGGATAATATATATTGCTACATTAGCGACCATAACACCCAAATAAGAACAGAGCATAAGCAACCAAGTGTTAGGTGCCCTAGTGGTGAGTAAGAAGTAGATGAAACT
Source organism: Taudactylus pleione (assembly GCA_031769625.1). Taxonomy (NCBI): domain Eukaryota; kingdom Metazoa; phylum Chordata; class Amphibia; order Anura; family Myobatrachidae; genus Taudactylus; species Taudactylus pleione. The sequence goes on from JAUIMM010000234.1 coordinate 2,560,157, forward strand.
AAAGTAGGGAGAAGCACAAGAGGGTAGAGGGCCCTGCTCGTAAGAGCTTACATTCTGGTATCGTTATCGACATTCCCCGTCGGCCCTGCAGCAGGGTTGACGGGTGATGTTGCTAGCAGCCCGCGGGGGTGCGCATATTATGGGTACACACTATAGACGTTGTACCCGATATATCGCTCTGATCAGACGACATACCATCTAGTGTAGGGGAAGTGTGTACCCATTTGAAGTCCCCTCCCCTTGTCTCATGAGACATACCTGACTCCACCCCACCATCCCCTCCCCCTCCCTCAGTATAATGCCTGACTTCACCCCCTCCCTCAATGTCATGTCTCACCCTGCCCACAATAACATGTCTGGCTCAGCTCTCTCCCTCTTCTCCAATAAAATGTCCAACCAAGCTCCTTTCTTTTCAACATACTAAATAACTAAAGGCAGAATATGCTTTGTGAGGAAAACAAAACAATACTAGTGTAAGTAATCTACAGACAGGGCCATAACACTCAATCATCGTGGGGGAGCCAAACAATGCTGAACCATCTGCTTCGGAGGACCCCATTCTGATCTTCAGATCATGCTCTCCGGAATTGAGAGCCCAAACAACAGCAGCTCTTCAGCTGAACTAACATTCCTTTATTCTTTTGGAGATATCCACTTTGTCTTTGCATGAGTACCAGGCCATTACCCTCTTAATTCATTCATTGCTCCCCTTTCAATATTTACATACTACACCACATGTGATTGTTCTCTTTTGAAGATCGCAATAAATATCTATTCAGCATTGGAAGACCCCAAAAAACTCAGGTAAGCTCCCAGATGCGATTTGCATAATCATGGTACCGGCCCCATGATGTAATGCATCGAATTGTGGAAACACACAAGCCACTGCCACATGCAATTTCACTAAGAAAGTGGGCAGGATTCAGGAGCGTTTCCTAAGGTGGAAGTCCCAGTAATTTGAGAGGCTAGACAAGCATGGGCAAAAATCGACTGCTGAAGTATATAAAACAATTCACAGGTAATCCAGATAAAAAATGTTGTTTGTTTTTGGAACTATGAGCTATAGACTGAAACAAAAAACACAAACAAGTTTTTGTCCACATCCAGAATGATATAATTGGACGGTAAAGTCTGTATCCCGGCGACCGCGATGCCAGCACTGATATTACCGGCGCGGGAATTCCGACGCCTATCACAATCTCAGCGCCGACATTCTGACCACCGGGATACCGAAGGTAAGTAGCGGGGTGGGGGGGGGGTTAGGGTGCGGGGTTAAGGTTAGGCACTAAGGGGGGATGGTTAGGTTTAGAGTGCGGGGAGGGGGAAGTTAAGTTAAGGCACTAGGGGGGAGGTTAAGTTTAGGCACAAAAGAGGGAGGGTTAGTATACCGTGTTGGTATGCTAGTGTCGGGATTCTGACAGCCGGGATCCCATAACCGATTCCAACTGCACCCACTACTCACACACCTCTCCTTTATATATCACTTTTGGAGCTGCGCTCATACATTAGCAGCACTGTTCTTTACATGTATTTTTGAACATTTAACAACTTTAATCCACACTGTCTCTATATCTCACACCCTACACTCCAGTTTACATCTCAATTATTACCTTGTCCACAGCATGAACACCCTTACTTCACACAACCCCCATATTCTATGTCCACATAATCCTCTACTTTATCCATCCCTCTCTTCCCCCTCCTGTCTCCTCCACTTGCTGTTACCCCTTTTTTTCTCTCATCAGTCTGCTTCCAACCCTCTGCTTCTTTCCCCCACTTTTACTGTCCCTCCACTCTCAACTACCTCCCTCCATGGCCTTGTTACCCCACCACTAAGCCCCATTCCCTCCTGGTTCTGTCTGTCACCTCCAGGGCTGCCAAGAGAAATTCTGGGCCCAGGTACTGCAACATCATGTGGGACCACATCATGTATGGCTGCACCCATTTGTGAGTGGGTCTAGTATGTGAGATGCACCCACTCACAGGAGCATGGCATAGCACCCAGCAGCTGGGACTAAAGTAGTCACTACTGTTTTAGGATGGCAGGACAGTCCCATAATAGCTGCATTTTTTGTCAGGCTGTATATAGATGCTAAAATGTAACACACAACAATTAAAGTGCTACTACTTTATTTTGTACATCTCTCATTTAAATAACACAAACAATCTATTTTCTGTCATAGAGATAGATGTATGAAGGACTTAATTTTTACATAACATCAGGTCATCTTATACACACACATTCCGCAGCACATATCCTAACCCACTGCTCCTTCCTCACTATCTACCCCTCTGTGTCGCCCCTGTCTGTCTGCCCTTCCCCTTTAGAATGTAAGCTCTCACGAGCAGGGCCCTCATCCTTCATGTGCTTCTCCTCCCCCTACTTATAGTATAATTTACTCCTAACTCCCCACAACGGCACCTAACACCTTGTTGCTCATGTCCTGCTGCTTGTGTTTTGCAGCTGAGTTTATAACCTTGTCCTGCATTGTTTTGTATTACTATTAACTGTTTTTCTTGTGTGCTCATTTATGTACTGTGTAAGGCGCTGCGGAACCTTTGTGGCGCCATATAAATAAAGAATAATAATAATACTAATAATAATAATAATAACTGGACAAGTGAAGCTTTTGAAAAAAAGAACACCAACCAATAAACCCCATGGTGGATTATATTATGCTTTGGGTAATGGGGCAGGCAGTGCACACAGACTATACTATCTGTGTGGAAAGAAAAATTAATTCAACTAAGTAACGACAAATCTTAGAAGCCAATGTCACTGGAGAAATGTAAAGTTGGGCATCCACTATACAATTTTCTGTCAGATATCTGTTTAATCTGGCTGGTTGGAATGAAAATCTGTTAATGTATAGGAGCAAATGACAGTCGTCCATTTGCTCACAAACACTGGAAAACAGACAGAAATGGTCGTTCAGACAAATTGGTTAAAACAAACAAATTTAACCAATTTGAATAATTTTTTTGTCCTTTTTTCAGTGTTTAAAACCATATGATCGACTGTCATTTGCTCCCATACATTACCAGGTTTTCATTCCAACCAGCCAGATTGGACAGATATCTGACAGAAAATTGTATAGTGGATGCCCAGCTTAAGACTAGCTATTTCAACATGACAACGATCCAACATACCTCAAAATCAACAATGAAAAATTTACAGGAATGAAAGATTAAAGACTTGGAACGGCCTGCACAGTCCCCAGACAGTACTATTACTGACAATCTGTTGGGAGATTTCAAACATGAAATGCATACAGGGAGGTCTAAAAATAAATTTCTGACCCGGAAGAGTTCTGCAGGTAAAAGTGGGAAATAAACTCTAAAGGGGCCTATCCATTAGGCAACCTGGAAAACTGTACGACTAGCGTTCAGTCCTTCAGGTCACCTAGGTCCTGAACGTCATTCAGTGCAGGAGACCGACCTCCTATCTGTGAACATGTGGAACCTGATGATCGTCGTCAGCTTGACGAGCATGTTCCACAGATAGTCAGTGTCTGCAAGGACCCAGCGTGCACGCGCATCGCTGGTCCTTGCCGGCTATCCATTACACAACTTTCTGAATGTTCCGACCAAAAACTCTTGGTTTTGGTCAGATCGTTCAAAAACTCATCTAAATGATAGGCTCCTTAAGGGAAAAATTTACTAAAGTGAGAGTTTTTAGAATGTTGCCCATAGCAACCAATCAGGTTCTACTTAACATTTAACTAGTACCTTCTAGATAACAGCTAGAATCTGATTGGTTGCTATGGGCAACATCTCCACTTCTAAAAAATCTCACTTTAGTAAATTTACCCCTAAAGGTACAAAAAGATAGACCCATAGCTGGCGATAAGAAATTCCACCAAAACGTTATTAAGTACACATTCCCTATTCAAAGATTTATTTTATTTTCAGCTTGTTAAATTTAAGTATGTATCCCACAGAGGTTGTGCGAACATCGTTCCGCTGAAACATTCAGCGGGGGGAATTAAGTTCTCTACAACATCCATCAGCGCACATCGGCACTTATTACGGTAAGGAACCTTCTTCAGTTACCTTCGCATCTCTATGAGGGCAAGTGGAAAAATCAGACGTGCCATCTGACCAGGTGTGACCAATCTTTTGGAGCAGCTGTGTTTGCTAGATGTTGGTTTCATAACTCTACACCTTAAGGCCCCCATACATCAGCAATTGATTGCAGCAATTGTGCAATTTGCAATCGTTAGTATATAAAAATCTTTCCCTTTTTCAATCAATTGAAGATTGCAGAATTGCCACAATGAATTGAAAAAGGGAAAGATTTTTATACACAATCGATTGCAAATTGCACGATTGCTGCAGTCAATTGCTGATGTATGGGGGCCTTTACTCCCATGCAGAATAGACTTGTTCCACTACAGCTGGAGAGCAAAACACTGCCAGCCTGCAGTGTGGTTAAGTCTAAAGTGAAGTGGGCTACAGGACCTCTGCCGTCACCACCACGTGACTCGCGACAACAGGGGGAGGAGCAACGGTCAGAACAGGGGGCCACAGGTTGGCTTCGCTCGCCACAGGTTATTCTCCCACTCTAAGCCCACGTGGATAGTAACACTGGTAGCTGACCGGCCCTGCCGTCACGGTTATATGGATGGGACGTCAGAAAATTTGGATCTAACATCAACCCCTGCGGCGCTCAAACAGTATGGCTCATGCAGCACGCCACGACAATCTGCAACTCTGCAGCATTTGCACGTAAACCACCACGCTGGGAGTTGTAGTTCCACAACAGCAGACAAGCCCCAGGTGATCATAGCCAGACTGTAGGAGTTATGCTGCCCTGGGTAACAAATGCACTTTAGAATGAAAAGTGAATGGCACACACATGCACAAGCATTGGAGACAAGTGTATATATTGCATACAACTCAGCAGAGTGCGTAGGCTGATTTGGCACTGGAGGGTACACTCAATCTGCATCTCAACAAATGTGCAACTACAACTCCCAGTGTAATGCCACCTGAGAAGTGATGCCACGGCATGCTGGGAGTTGTAGTTTTAGCACAGCAGACAAGTCAGTAAGCTGTGCACTGTATCTGTCTGCAGGGAGCACCAGGCCATGTTAATAAGAAGAGGCGCCGGTGCGGGTTCCAGCCAGCGGAGGGATGGGGTGATGCTTATTGCACACACTCACTTGTTGTAACGTAACCGGTGCTGAAATCTCTGGCCCCGGCTGCAGCGGCAGGCCCCTTCTCCCAGCAGCACCGCACCGGAGCCGGGCAGCTCCCTGCGCATGCGTGCTGCTGATTGGTGCGCCGCCGGCCATGTGACCGTGTGCAGTGACCCGAGTGCAGGTAGACTGTCACTATCCTGTCCCTGCAGTCCACGCTGTCTGACCATCCACTGTGGCACTGACTTCAGCTGCTGTGAAATTACACGTCTCAGCATGTAGTAGCAGGACATGCTGGGATGTGCAGTTCTCTGTGATGTGGTATCGCAATTGTGATTACGCACGCAGTTGGGCGATTGTTCCGCATGCGTATGCATTGCAATGCGCGTGTGTGTGAACCAGCCACTGCAATCACAGTGACTACGCAGACACATCGCAGAGTGATTGTCAATAAGTGCCGTTTGGGGGATGTAACAGGGGTGGTCGGCGAAATGCAGGCGTGCCAGTGTGTTTGAACGTTGGGCGTGCATAAATTATCAACTGCAATGCCATACGTAGCTTGTGTACTCGTTTGCAATTTCAGAGTAAGATCAGACCTTGTGAAAGTGTGTGTGAGGCTGCGATGGTACTCGATGGTTTCACAATCTTGCTAAACATGGATGTGTGTAAGGTACAGTGGGCGTCCTTATGTAGTGCTGCGACGGCATTGCGATCACGGCGGATTAGCATCCTATCGCAGTGAGACTGCATGCGTAATCGCTATTGCAATCGCAGTTGGAATGAATCAGGCCCTATGTTATCCCATATAAGCTCTTAAGCTGGGTACACACTGGAGCAAAGTCGTCCGTTTTGGTCAAGTCGGAAGGACATATCGTGCAGTGTGTATACGCGCTCCTGTGGTCGCATGCAACGTCGGCAGATTTGATGTGCTGCACATCAAACCTGATGATATGCAGTGTAATGAAGGACGGAATGAGTGATCGTTCCGTCGCTCATTACATCGTTCTGATGTGTGCCCACGATACGATATATGTCGGACCGTTAGGCTAACATATCGTCTGGGTACACATCGCACTGTGTACCCATATTTATAACAGAAGTTGTTTCTGTGTGACTCTGTTTTTAGAATATATTGCTATAATAGTCTACTCAGCAGGAGTGGCCAATTGGAGGTTCCGCGACGACGTCTCTGATCAATGCTACTACAGCTGAAGGGCATAGGGGTCTATTTACTAAGCAGTGTTAGGAGAAGTGATAAGGTGCCAGCCAATCAGCTCCCAACTGTCATTTTTCAAACACAGCCTGTGAGATGGCAGTTAGGAGCTGATTGGCTGGTACCTTTTCACTTCTCCTTAGTAAATAGACAACTGAGTTTTTATGATTTTTTTTTTTCACTTTTAAAAAATGGAAAAATCAGCCATTTGAAACCTACTACGAGCGCCAAATATTTTGCTTTTGGCCAGTAATTTAGATCTATAATGTTATCCAATTTCTCTGCGCATTTATTTCCCAATTTTTCAATATAATTAATGCGGCTATTAAAAGCAAAGTTTTGCTTTTCAATTAGATGGCGCGTGCATCGGGAGCATTCATAGCAATGGCAAACGCAGGATTTCTAGAGGGGGGGTTTCCAAATGCTTGATATTAGAGAGAGTGTGGCCAGTCCATGAAGAGGGTAAAATTAGAACTTAACCAGCTTTAATATGCATCATACAAAGTGTATTGTGTGTCATAATTCAAGCATATACAGGACCAGCGATCACAGTAAGCCATTATATGTGGCAGTAGGGCCTTCCTGCCTAAGCTGAATGTTTTTATTTAAGATGTTGGCACCATTCCAGAGTATTAGAGCAAGTCTGGGGGAGCAGCAGAATAACCTAGCACTGCCCTGGACATATATGTACATATTGGGCTCTATAGCAGCACATCCCTAACAGTGAATGTTTTCCAGATCTCCTAGTTGATGCACAGGTTATTTCTTACTAGCGGATACATGTTAAAAGATCCACAGGTAGTGATAATAATTTAATTTGTGATACTGAGATTAACATGCAGCACTTGTAAAATTCTATTACTATTTCTATTGTGGGCATGGTGTGGGATGGGGAGGGGGGTTTCCAGGCAGATGGAAACCCCCCCTGCATTTGCCTATGCATAGCCACATTAATTGGAAGTTGGTACTACAGTATTTACTAGAAATGAGCTGTCCGGATTACCTTGAATCTGAACCGCTCCAAACTTCTTAATCTGAGTCCTGGCTCAGGGTTTTCCGTCAGGCTGAGATGACAGATCGAGGCTGAACGTCATACTCCCGGCATCGGGCTCTTGCAGGTTTTGGATTCCATATGAGCAGCTGTGGCCGGGACTCTGCGCCAGTCACGCTTCTGAATGCGGCGCTCTGCTTTGCGTTGTCCAAGTGGGGCTGTGTCCATCTCTAAGTGGCTATGCTGCTGTATGTCCATCTCTAAGGGGCTGTGCTGCTGGGTCTCTGCTGTCACTATGTCCCTCTAAAGCTGGCCACACATCTAAAGATTATCTGTCCAACCAGCCAACTAGTTGATTGGTTGGAATGAAAATCTGGTAACGTATGGGAGTAAATGATGATCAGTAATTTGCTCCCAAATGCCAGAAAACAGATGAAAATGGACGTCAGACAAGCTTGTTAAATGTTTGATCTAAACAATTTGTTCAAACAACAGTTTTTGTCCTTTTCCCGGCGTTTGGGAGCAAATTGCTGATTGTCATTTGCTTTCATACTTTACCAGATTTTCATTCCAACCAATCAACTAGTTGGCTGGTTGGACAGATAATCTTTACATGTGTGGCCAGCTAAAGTGTCCAGCCCCCTTAGTCTAATTCAATCACAGTGGTTCTGCACTGACTCCGCAGGCCCCACCCACTGCATTCACAGTGTCACTCCATATTTGTCAGCAAAAAAACTTTAAAATAATAAAAAAGCAAAGAAAAATATTTGTAGTGTTCTGTGCACTGCACCCCAGTACGCTGTATTACCCCAGAGCATGTGCGTAAAAGCGGTCTGACTCCATACAGCTGTAAGCAGAGCCGGATTTAGACCTCATAGGGCCCTAGGCAAGATACCGTTTTGTGCCCACCTCCCTCAAACAATCCATAGCACTATATTTTCATTCCCGATTCATGTCCCTGTACGGTTCCCTGAAGAAAAGGTCCACCGTGGCCTTCAAACATCGGCTATGTATGTATAATACACTTGATTTTTGCTAGCGTTCGCTAAGCTTTCTCAATTTGCCCCCCCCCCGATTCCCCCCTCTATTGCTCTCACTGCCAGTACATTCCATATCACACTGACTCACTGCCCTCTCACAGCAATCTCTCAGCACACTGACCTCCATCCCAGCTCACTTATTACACCCCCATAGCGCACCGAGCCCCTCACAGCGCACACACCTAGTTACTGCCCACCTTACAGCACCACATACTGCCCCTTCACAGCTCCACATACTGACCCCTTCAGTGCCTGTTTCACAGCACAGAACCCCTCTCTTTCCTTACATCACAGAACCCCTCTCTACCTACATCACAGAACCCCTCTCTACCTACATCACAGAACCCCTCTCTACTTACAGCACAGAACCCCTCTCTTTCCTTACATCACAGAACCCCTCTCTCCTTACAGCACAGAACCACTCTCTCCTCACAGCACAGACCACCCTCCCCTCATAGCATAGACTCCCCTCACAGCACAGACCCCCCTCCGCTCACAGCACAGACCCCCTTCCTCTCACAGCACAGACCGCTCTCCCCTCACAGAATAGACCCCTCAGCACAGACCCTTCTCCCCTCGTAGCACAGACCCTCCCCTCACAGCACAGATCCCCCTCACAGCACAGACCCGCCTCCTATCACAGCACAGACCCCCTTCCTCTCACAGTACAGACCGCTCTCCCCTCACAGCACAGACCACTCTCCCCTCACAGCACAGACCCGCCTCCTATCACAGCACAGACCCCCTTCCTCTCACAGCACAGACCACTCTCCCCTCACAGCATAGACCCCTCAGTACAGACCCTTCTCCCCTCATAGCACAGACCCTTCTCCCCTCACAGCATACACTCCTTTCCCCTCACAGCACAGTCCCCCCTCCCATCTCTTCACAGCACCTTTCTCCCCTTACATCTGCTGGCATTAGCAGCACATAGATAGGCAGCATGAGTAGAGGGATGCAGGTGAGAAAGGATAGTAGCTCCCAGATACACACTGAAAATACATTTTGTAGAGGAGGAACTGCAGGTTATTGGCATCATTCTCAGGGGTGGATTGGGATGGAAAACCAGCCCGGGACATTAATTGGGGAGAGTCTGCGGGATACTCCCTCCTCATAGGGCCTGATTCTGAGTCGGAGGCAGTTTTTTGCTTCTTTTGCTGCAGTTGCGTCTGACTTTATGCTTACGCAGTGGCAAAACTGGCATATCAGGGAACTGGTTCTAAACATTCATAAGCGTCCTACCATCAGAGATGTATGCGAACCATCAGGTTTGCGACATCTTTGGATGACCCCCAAGTACTTTGCTATTCTCTAGATACCTCCTAACTTTCCAACCCACAGTACAGAGGTGACAGGGACAGGACAGTGGGGACAAGATCAGGACAGAGGTGACAAGGAAATTACAGTGGGGACAGGGCAGTAAAGAGGTGAAAGGCAGCAGTGACAGGACAAAGGTTGCAGTGACAGAAAGAGGTGACAGGACAAAGGTTGCAGTGACAGAAAGAGGTGACAGTCACAGGACAGAACAGAGGTGACAGGGCCAGGACAAAGGAGCAGTACAGAGGTGACAGTTCCAGTACAGCATTGACAGGGACTGGATAGAGGTGACAGGGACAAGACAGTGGAGCAGTACAAAGGTGACAGGGCCAGGACAGAAGGGACATGGAAAGACGGGGACAGGAGATAGGGGTGACAGGGCCACGACAGAAGGGAAAGAGAAAAGACGGGATGACAGGGTCGGGACAGGAGAGAGGGGGGACAGGACAGAGGACATACCACTGCCGTCGTGGGTCACATGGTTGTGACATCAGAAGTTCTTCAGCCCAGCTTGTGCACTTCAATATCTTTGACATCGCCTAGCCTCTGGGGATCTTCCTGTGTGCCACCCCCTTCTCCCTCCTCTTAATCTGACCCAGCAATCACCATGGTAAATAGATAATCACATACAATAGTAATAGAGTACTGGATACAGTACTCTGTTATTGTTGTATGTGATTCCTGCACAGAGGGCGTGTCTTAGCCTTTGAGACTCCCCCAGAAGGCGCACACATTTCCGTGACAGCCCAGCAGCACTGTGCAGCAGCCACGCTCACCATACTCAGGGTCTCCCTGATGCTCCTCTTCCATGGCTCCTCTCTGGCAGTCTCTGCACGGCACACGGTGCGTGACGTCATGCACGCACGCTGTGCCTATATACCGAAAATAACTTTACTGCAGCGGGTGGCTAATGGATGTCACAAAGGGCTCCCCTGAACACCGAACGATCGTGGCACCCGGCCCCGCAATAGTGTAAGCCCAATGTACGCATACCCTGCCCTGGCCTGTAACTCTGCCTCCTTTCTCCTCCTCCCCTGTGCTGCTGCTACTATACTGCCTGCTGCTTGTGTGTGCTGTGCGACACACAGCAGGGCTAAATTCTCTCCAGGGCCAGATTTTAGGGGGGCTCGGACCCTAGGCGGCCGCTTAGGTTGCTTAGCGGTAAACCCGCCCCTGGCTGTGAGGTGGTCAAAGTTGACTGGAAATTAATTAATATTATTGAGGTTTATAACACTCTAAGAACAAAAACAGGCCCAAATTATGTTATTTTAGCTTTTTTTGTAAATCTTTGAAACAAAATGCATCCAAAACCAGTCACGGCAGTTTGGCAAATCCAAAACTGGATGACGAATCAGATCCAAATCCAACAAAAGTGGTCCAGTGCACATCACAATTTTTTACCCGGGCCTGTTCGAGGGGCTCGGCGGGCTCCTACTCCTGCAGGCCAAACCCCCGCCCCCCCACCGCCAGTACTTTACTTCAGGCAGAGAGAGAGAGGACCGACTGCTACTGCACAGCCTCTCTCCCCAGCACACACACCCGCTGCTGTCACGCTGCGTAGTGGGCTAGGGAGAGAGGCTGCTGTAGCAGCAGTCAGTCCTCTCTCTCCCTTCGTTCTGTGCTAAAGGATAGTGATTGCACCGCCACCCCGGACACCAGCGCCCCCCTGTGCAGCGCACGCAGTCACTTCGCGGCTGCAAATATGTACCTGGGTCAGGCAGAGCTGTCGGCAGCCCTGATGATAGTCGCGTTAATTTCAGCTGCAAAAATCTTGTGGCTAATTGGATAGGCCCCTACATTATGTGTGCTTTACACTGTGCAACTTCTAAAGTTTTTGCATGATAAGATAAAGTAAAGATACTTCTCACCCGGATAATAACAATTATCAGCATACTTCCCAACTGTCCCGATTTAAGGGCTATGCCCCTCTGTTTACATTTATGCCCATCTAAACTATGCCGTGATCAGGCAGGAAGGTTGGGAGTTATGTCCCGTTCGCTTACCCATGACCTCGCCCCCAGCTATATGCAAGGAAGTGGCGGCAAGCGAGCATTTGTCCAGTTGGAATAGGTAATGGTGCGCTGTAGATGTAATATTATGAAAGACCTATAATTTATTACCAAACAAAACTCAGACTCAGCAGCGGATCACAGAAGCTAGCAGGAGGCCTCTATTTACACAAGTAGCCTCCTGCATTACCATATTTACACACAGCCGCAGCATTACCATATTTACACACAGCTGCAGCATTACCATATTTACACACAGCCGCAGCTTTACACACAGCAGCAGCATTACCATATTTACACACAGCCGCAGCTTTACACACAGCTGCAGCATTACCATATTTACACACAGCTGCAGCAATACCATATTTACACACAGCCGCAGCATTACAATATTTACGCACAGCCGCAGCATTACCATATTTACGCACAGCCACAGCATTACCATATTTACACACAGCCACAGCATTACCATATTTACGCACAGCCACAGCATTACCATATTTACGCACAGCTGCAGCATTACCATATTTACGTACAGCCGCAGCATTACCATATTTACACACAGCCGCAGAATTACCATATTTACGCACAGCCGCAGCATTACCATATTTACGTACAACCGCAGCATTACCATATTTACGCACAGCCGCAGCATTACCATATTTACACACAGCCGCAGCTTTACACACAGCCGCAGCATTACCATATTTACACACAGCCGCAGCTTTACACACAGCCGCAGCATTACCATATTTACATATTTACAGCTGCTGCGTATACTGCGTCCAGCTCTGATTCAGGCTCATTGTACATTGCTTTGCTGTATTTTGTTTCAAGCTACCCTTATGTTTTAATTTTGTCATAGAAGAAAACCAATAAACAATTTAGTGCATTTATTTATATCTGACCTAGATAGACAGATTGGGAGCATCTGCTCTGGGTGAGTTAATTTTGGAAAGATCACAGTCTTGATGACTGCATTCCTGTCCAAGAACGATAAATGTAATACCGGGTACACACTAGTCGACATTGTAAACAAATTAAGTCGTCCAGTGTGTACGGATAATGTCACTGATGATGCGCGCTCTCGTTACATGTAGGTCCGACGGGCGATATCGACAGCGGGGGCCATACTGCCAAATGCACCGTGGCCCCCGCCGTCGTTTCATCGCTGCAGGCATCGGCAAGTGTGTATGCCGCCGGGTCCCATTGCAAGCGAGGTTGGTACACACTAGACATCATCTAGTGTGTACCCGGCTTTAGTGCTTCCATCTCACAGAAGTTTTGTAGTTCAGTCTGTATAAAGCTTGCAGTGAGGACATGATATATAGCCTCAAAACAGAGCCATAGCTACGCATTTTGGTGCCCTTTGCCAGAAAGAACATTGGAGGCCCCCCCCCTATATTTTAAACAGGGATAGTGCGCTGCGAAGGCGTGCGCCAAAAATATAGGGGGCGTGGCCTCACCGGGATGGGATGTGACCACACAAAAGTACCAATTTGCATTACACCACGCAGTAGTGTCTGTTATTCACATTACATCACAAAGCAGTACCCCAAACCCGCCTCACAGTAGTATCCCTTATACATGTTATGCCACACAGTAGTAACCCTTATACACATGCCATATATGGGCCCCTTATACACATTATGCTACACAGTAGTGCCTTTTATACATGTTATACCACCCAATCACAGCCCACACTGCCCCCCCTCACAGCTCACTGCCTCCATTTATAGCTATCACTGCCCCCAATCACAGCCCACACTACCCCTGTCACACTGCCTCCACTCTCACTGCTCACAGGCCCCACTTACAGCTATCACTGCCCCCAATCACAGCCCACACTGCCCCCACTCTCACTGCTCACAGGCCCCACTTATAGCTATCACTGCTCCCAATCACAGCCCACACTGTCCCTGTCACACTGCCCCCACTCTCACTGCTCACAGGCCCCACATATAGCTATAAGTGCCCCCAATCACAGCCCACACTGCCCCTGTCACACTGAGCCCACTCTCACTGCTTACAGGCCCCACTTATAGCTATCAGTGCGCCCAATCACAACCCACACTGCCCCTGTCACACTGCCCCCACTCTCACTGCTCACAGGCCCCACTTATAGCTATCACTGGCCCTCATTCAGAGCCGCTCGTTAGCGGCAGTACGCTCGTTCCGAGCGATGTTTGCACATCTGCGCATGCGTACGGTTTTTAGTACGCATGCGCAAACCAGTCAGTGCGGCCCGAAAATCGTTGGTACGCAATATAGCGAGGGTCTGCTATTTTGAGTGACAGAATGAGGCGTATGTGGGTGGTAACAGGGGAAGGAGCTTGAAAATGGGGAGTGGAGATCCGAACGCAGGCGTGCTTAAAGGTCAAAACGGGCGTTTTATGGGTGTGTATATTTAAAACAGCAGCGTCATTGACCACGTCACTGGGTTATTTTATAGCCAGAACTGCTCGCAAATTTGTGGTAGCAAACACCAACCACAAGAATAGCGAGCAGTTCATACGCTGGTCGATGTACTCGATTAATCTAATAAATAGCGGACATGACGTATGGTGCGAGCGGCCAGGGGGCGTTTTTAACAAATAAACGAGCGTATGTTTTGCTCGCTCGTTCAGACTTAGAGGTGTGAACAGACTGCAATGTGCGTACGGATCATTTGAATAGCCACCCCTTGTTTTCAAACGAACGACCACAAATAGCGAACGGCTCTGAATCAGGCCCACTATTCCCAATCACAGCCCACACTGCCCCTGTCACACTGCCCCCACTCTCACTGCTCACAGGCCCCACTTATAGCTATCACTGCCCCCAATCACAACCCACACTGCACCTGTCACACTGCCCCCACTCTCACTGCTCACAGGCCCCACTTATAGCTATCACTGCCCCCAATCACAGCCCACACTGCCCCTGTCACACTGAGCCCACTCTCACTGCTTACAGGCCCCCCTTATAGCTATCACTGCTCCCAATCACAGCCCACACTGTTCCGTCACATATCCCAATGCCCCAACTCTCACTGCCCCCCTTATAGCTATCAGTGCCTCAAATCACAGCCCACACTGGTCCCACTTACAGCTATCACTACCCTCAATCACAGCCCATACTGTTCCCCCCTCCCAGCTTACTGCCCCCACTCATAGCTATCTCTGTACCCAATCACATCCCGCTCACACTGCACACCTCAAAGCTTACTGTCCTCCTTACACTGCCCCCTCTCATAGTTCAATGCCCCCCACTCACCACTCACACTGTCCAGTCTAGCAACTCACACTGCACACCCCCATCACCTGCCCCCATACAGATCACACCGCTCAAACCCCCTCTCCCCTCTTACCCACGCCCTGCTCCCCCTATATCTCTAACACACTAACCTGCAAACTTTGTTGCTGTCTCCTCCTGCTGGCACCCTCCTTGTGCCGGATAGCTGGCCCCCACAGTCCACCACACACCTGGTTGGGCTGACCGTAGCACTGGCTGGTAACTAAACACTGCGGGACAGTTAACGCCCCTGGCGATCCTCCTCCTGGTCTGGTCAGCTTGCTCTAAGTTGCTAATGGCTCCTCTCCATCCTCACATGGCTCGCCCCCTTCTTCCTCACAGCCAGCCCAGCCCTGCATGTGTTTGGCTGTGACTACACATGCGGCAGGGACGGCAACTGCTGAACGTGGTGAGTGGGCCCAGCTGAGGCACCGGCGGCACCACCCTCCCTGCGGCCCTCCCCTCTTTCCCTCAACTAGTGCAGCCAGTATCAGAGGCACTGGGAACATTGTGGTGGGAGACCGGTTCCTCCCACAGGGCACCGGCCGCACCTCCTAGTTACGGCCCTGCCTCAAATATTTATATTTTTGATGAATCAAACTAAATTGGTATAATGTCTGGTGTGAGTGAGAGGCATTCTCTATCCTGGTGACTGTGAGGACTCTGAATTGTTGATATTTTTTTTGTAACCCAGAAAGGAACCAAACCTGTTTTAGGGGCCTATGTATTAATAATCACGGAACTGCTGTGATTATTAGGTTCCATATCACGGGTGATATTTACATTTTTAATAAAAATATCCCCGTTATGTACCAAGGGGAATTCGCAGGGACAGTGGTTGCAGTAACTGCTGTCCCTGCGAGTAGGACCGTAGAGAGCTGGACCAGGCCCCAATACTATTGGAGGAGTGGCCTAATCGCAGGAGGCGTGGTCACTTCTCCTTAGAAAAAATAAAAACCGGTGCTGTGCACTGATAAGGGACCAGCACACAGCAGGTGTGCTGGGCTGCTGACAGGTAAGAGGGAGGGAAAGCGGCATTGGACACAGGGCCTGATTCAGACCCGCTCGTGAGTGCTGAGCGCTCGCAAGCGGGTCGATGTTGGCCCAGTGCGCATGTGCACGACGGAGCCGGCTCCGTCGTGCACATGCGCGAGACCCGGATAGCGACAGGCAAACCGTCGCTCCGGGTCTCATACCAAAGGGGGCGTGCTGTCGATGTTGAGTGGGCGTGCCGGAGGCGTGGCTGCCCAGACGGATGCGTTCCCATGGAAACGCCTACCGTCTGGGGCCAGCCCCACTGACATCACAAGTGATGTCAGTGGGAGTGCTTTCGGCTCTGTTTGAGGGCAGCACAGACGGTGTAATGGTAGCATTACTGCCTCACAGCACTGAGGTCGTTGGTTCGATACCCACTACGGCCCTAACTGTGTGGAGTTTGTATATTCTCCCTGTGCTTGCGTGGGTTTCCTCCGGGTACTCCGGTTTCCTCCCACACTCCAAAAATATACTGGTAGGTTAATTGGCTCCTAACAAAATTACCCCTAGTGTGTATGTGTGTGTGCATGTGATAGGGAATATAGATTGTAAGCTCCACTGGGGCAGGGACTGATGTGAATGGCCAAATATTCTCTGTAAAAGCGCTGCGGAATATGTGTGCGCTATATAAATAACTGGTAATAAATAAATAAATAAATAGTCCCCATTGATAATAATGGAGACTGTGATCTGCAGTGTTTATTAGCATTCTGCCAGAGATTTTGGCGAAATCTCTCCCCCGCACTTGTCAGGGTATTTTTCACAAAAAATTCCATGAGAGTGTGACTGCGCATGTAGCGTCTGCTCATCCACTACCCCCCCTGGTGCTCGTCCACCTCTCCCTGCGATTCCCCCACTATCCCCACCTCTCTCCCACTAAGCTGACACTTACCTGCACGGTGATCAGAAATTCGGTGAGCTCCTCTGTGACTTTGATCAGCTGGTCTCCGGGCTCCTGTTTTGTGACCCCAGCATCTAACTTGTGCTGTAAACTGAGATGCCGGGATCACAGAGCAGGATCCCAACGATCAGCTGACGGGAGTCACAGAGGAGCTGACCAAAATTCCGATCACTGGTCCCCTGGGTGCAGAGAAGTGTTTTGTTTTTATTTTTCTTTACATTTTTTTTCTTTTTTTTTTTTTTTAAACTATAATCAGCTTGTGTTCTATTTAGACACACAACGCAATTATCACAAGGCTTCCCCTGTTTCTTTTTAACAATTCAAATTTAGTAACTCTGAGCAGATTGCATCTCCCATTACAATCATGGGAAATGCAATCTACTTACAAAAACGATGTCATAATTAGAGCTTGGAGGAGAAATTTTGAGAAATTTTCACAATATTTTAGTAAAAAATAATATTGATAAATATGCCTGCTAGTCTTGTCACTGTCTGTACTGCAGATGCCATAGATAATAATTTAAAAAGTGGGATAAATTCATCCAGGAAACTTAATGAGCTTTTTAAAGTGATACAAAGTAAACATATTGATTTTTTTAATTAGTTTTTTTATACTGCTATAATGTTCAGGTTAATATGTATGACTTGATAAAATGTCTTAGCATATATATTCTCATTTATAACAGTCAAAGCTTACATTTTATTTTAGAATGCTGCGAGGAATGCTAGATTACGATGTCTACTGCAGATATTTGCTTCGCCTTATGTCACAACAGTAATCCAGAAAGTCTTAAGATCACAGGAATAGAACATATTATTAAAACCAATAGAGGAGGTGATCGGTTTAAACAATTATGCAAAAGGGAGGTATACTAGATTCATGAATTCAATTGCCTATATCCAGATGGTCTAAATGAAACACTAGATCTAAATGAAGTGCTATGACATAATGTGTTAAGTTATTAGTACATGAAGATCATATAAGTCATTGGTGTGACTAATGGTGCCCAATGATCTTAAGATTCACATGTAAACTATAGAGTACTGATTTGATCTATCCCCCTTGAGATTCTTTTTGTTCTTTCCTGTCATTCTTATAGTCACGACCAGGGTTTCTCTGCATGGTGGTCTACGGGTAATACCTGTGAGGTCACTGTGGCGGGGGGTGTCTGGCGGTGGCGCTGGTGCTTGGCGAGGGGCATTGGCTGCGCGTGGTTCTGTGCGGGCACATTGTCACTCTGCCTGGTGAGGCCTGGCGGTGCTTCCGCTCGGCATGGGCACCGCCATCTTGCCTCCGGCCATGTGATTTAGTTGTCCAAACCTGGTGGGTCATGTGCTCTCTCCAGCCAGTCATGGCGTGGCACTTGGTATTTAAGAAGGTCCAGAGCCTTCCTTCTTTGCCAGTGCAACGTGTTTCTCAGCAGCAGTTGAGAGAGAGTTCCTGAGCTCATTACCTGCCTCCTTGGAAACGCTACCTAGCCTGTTACCCTGCCTGCTCCAAATGCTGGACTTCCCCTGCACCCTCCATTTACCTTTCCCCTGCCTGAGTACCTGAGTCTGCTGTCACCCTGCACCTTGCCTCCACTTACACTCTGCTGGACTCACTTCAGCCTGCAAATTCACTTCAGTCTCACCATACCTGCATACTGGACTGTTCCTGCCTGTCACTATCTGGACATTCTCCCATTTGCTTCACTACAGTTCTCAAGTGCACTTCAGTGCTATACCTGGACTATTTATTTTGCCATATTTATGTCTACTAAGTCACTCATTAAAAGTTCCACATTTTCATTTAAATCTGCTTCTGTGTCCTCTCCTGTCACCACCCCGGGTCCACAACAAAACCAGAACCTCACACTTATGTTTTATTATCATTCTGTTGTTCAGCAAAAATGCCTTCATGCCATATCTTTGTATCTTGTGCTTCCCCTTTGTTGTCCTCCTCCCAACTTTTTTTATTTTTCGCTTTTCTCTGGGAGGTTGTTTCTTGAATTGATCTTTTTATCAATCACGATATTACTTTATATTGTAAGGTAAATCTTTATATACACTTAGGGCCTCATTCAGAGTCGGTCGGAGGATGCAAGCGGTCGCTCAGAAACTGGGCGGCCACTTGCATCCTGACCGCCCGCCTCTGTTGCGGTCATTAGGCTGTGGGTTAACACCCACAGCTCTAACGACCGCTCCGGTGATGGTTGCGATGGTCAGAGACCATCGCGACCACCGGGGCTTACGACGAGACCCTAGGGTAGGGTCTCCCTTGTCGTAATCCCCGGAGAGCTTCTTGCTCTGTCTGAGCCGGAAGCTCTCCACTGACATCACTAGTGATGTCAGTGGGGCCTCCCCCAAACGGCAGGCGTTCCCATAGGAACGCCTCCGTTTGGGCTGCCACCCCCCGGCCCGCCTTCCAAACGGGGCGAGCTGTCAATCAACATCGACAGCTCGCCCCCTTTGGATCGAGACCCACTACGACCAGCGCTGTCGGTCGTAGCGGGTCTCACGCATGCGCACGACGGCGCCGTCGTGCACATGCTCTGTGGGGGGCCATTGACCCGGTCCGAGCGCATCAGCGCTAACGACCGGGTCTGAATGATCCCCTTAGTCTTGGTTTTTGATGGTAGAGGTCATTATCAGATTTTATTTACACACTCTAAGCATGATATTTATTTATTCTTTACATTGGAACCTTCATTATTAGTTTTTATGTGGTTTCATATATTCATAAATATTTGGTTACTATGATGTGCTGACCACTGAAATTTTAGATACATTATGCACTCGTTAGAGATGTCTATTGGGTTTCTAGAGAGCTGCACATAGATATTGAATAAGCTGCTTATAAATATATACAATATTCTCGTATCCAGTTAATAGACAAGCAGCAGACGTGTTAGAGATGTTTAGTAGGTTCTGAGAGAATCGTGTATAGATATATAGACACATGCTAGTCTATACCAATTTCGTATTTAGTCAGTTATAAAAACAAGTTTTTATTTAGTTCTAATAGTTGTATATCATTGTCACTTTTAGTTATTATTACTATATATATTTTTGATTTCATCCTGTCCAGTAAGCCATCCTTCCTAGAGAAAGAATATCATAAATATTATAAAATGTTGGTTATATTGATTAGATTATTTTTCTTATATGTATACATTTGAAATATGAAAGACTTTTTTATTTTATATTTTCTCATATGAAGGGAAAGATTTTATAATTTTTTATTTCATTTTTCATGTTTCAAGCAGTTTTTATTATTTTTTATTTCTCATTATACATATTTTTCTGTATTATCTGTCAATGCACCAGTTAAATATAAGTATACAAACTATGCTAGAATTAGATCCATTGAATTTGCACTGTTTAGCATTGGATTATTAATATAAATTTTTTTCTAAAATAAGTCTCTAATATTTGATTAGGTGATTTTTTACACATAGTTTTTTGCTGTGACATGTATTTGCTATTTGTGTATGTTCTCTATTTATAAAGATTCTAGCAGTTGTTTAAAACTGTTTTATACTTGTACATGTGCCCATATTTAAAATGTATATGTCTGCTTTGTGGTATATTCCAAACTCAGCGCAGTTAATTGATCCAAAGTAGGGGTGTGCACCGGCCACTTTTCGTGTTTTGGATCTGGATCTTTCTTCGTGTTTTGGATCTGGATTGGTTTTGCCAAAACCACCCTTCCGTGTTTTGGGTTCTGGGTTTTGTGTTTTGGATCTGTATTTTTTTTAAAAAAAGCATAAAAACAGCTAAAATCACAGAATTTGTAGGTTTTTCTGCTCCTATGCTATTATTAACCTCAATAACCTTAATTTCCACTCATTTCCAGTCTAATCTGAACAACTCACACCTCACAATAGTGTTTTTATGTCCAAAAGGTTGCACCGAGGTAGCTGGATGACTATGCTAAGCGACACGAGTGGGCGGCACAAACACGTGACCCATCTAGGCGTGAAACTGCAGTGGCAGACAGGATGGCAGTTTGAAAAACTAGGCCCCAAACTGTACATAATGCAAAGAAAAAAAAGAGGTGCAAGATGGAATTGTCCTTGGGCCCTCCCACCCACCCTTATGTTGTATAAACAGGACATGCACACTTTAACAAACCAATCATTTCAGCGCCAGGGTCTGCCACACAACTGTGGCTGAAATGATTGGTTTGTTTGGGCCCCCACAAAACAAGCTGGCAATTAATCTGTCCCTGCACAAACTGGCTCTACGGAGGCAAGATGTCATCCTCATCCACCGATTCCTCACCCTCTTCAGTGTGTACATCCTCATCCTCACAGAGTATTAATTCGTCCCCACTGGAATCCACAACCACAGGTCCCTCTGTACGTTCTGGAGGCTGGTCTCCCTGGAAGAGTTGATAATTCATTTTATGAACATCATCTTCTCCACATTTTGTGGAAGCAACCTCCTACGCCTTTCGCTGACAAGGTTTCCGGCTGTACTAAACACTCTTTCGGAGTACACACTGGAGGGGGGGCAACTCAGGTAAAATAGAGCCAGTTTGTACAGGGACCTCCAAATTGCTTCTTTTTCCTGCCAGTACAGGTACGGACTGTCTGAAATGCCTACTTGGATGCTGTCACCGATGTAATCCTTTAACAGACAGACGCACGCTTGTCGCTGCTGCTTTGTGGATGCAAGTGCGGCTACAGCCCACACAATTCACAAAGACAGAAAAAAGAAGAAGAATATTTTTATTGTTTGTGTAGCACACTTTGAGGGTGTCACCACCCTTTAACAGACAGACGCACGCTTGTCGCTGCTGCTTTAAGGATGCAGGTGCGGCTACAGCCCACACATTTCACAAAGACCGAAAAAAAAGAACAATATTTTAATTGTTTGTGTAGCACACTTTGAGGGTGTCACCACCCTTTAACAGACAGACGCATGCTTGTCGCTGCTGCTTTGAGGACAGTATCATATGCAGTGACAGTAGACTTGTCAGAAATTGTTGGCACGTCCTTCAGTCCGGACCAGATGTCCAAACCAGCCCTTGACTTATGACACAGGCGCACGCTTGGCGCTGCTACTATGTTGATGCACGAGTGGCTACATCGCACACAAGTCACAAACACATTAAAAAAATAGTTTTTTATTTTTTGGAGCACTTTGAGGGTTACACCACCCTTTAACAGACAGACGCACGCTTGTCGCTGCTGCTTTGAGGATGCAAGTGCGTCTACAGCCCACACAATTCACAAAGACAGAAAAAAAAAGAACAATATTTTAATTGTTTGTGTAGCACACTTTGAGGGTGTCACCACCCTTTAACAGACAGACGCACGCTTGTCGCTGCTGCTTTAAGGATGCAGGTGCGGCTACAGCCCACACATTTCACAAAGACCGAAAAAAAAAGAACAATATTTTTATTGTTTGTGTAGCACACTTTGAGGGTGTCGCCACCCTTTAACAGACAGACGCACGCTTGTCGCTGCTGCTTTGAGGATGCAGGTGGAATTTAGACGGGATTTGGAACCGGGGACACATTACCTCCATCAATTGTCTAAATCCCACTGCACTAATGGCGGATACCGGACGCACGTCTAACACCAACATAGCAGTCAAGGCCTCAGTTATACGTTTTGCTTCAGGATGACTGCTGTCGTACTTCATCCTCATCGCTAGGGACTGTTGGAGGGTCAATTGTTTAGTAAAAGTAGTGATGTTCCTACTTCCTCTCTGGGATGATGAACAACTCCCAGCAGCAGCAATAGCACTAGGAGGAAGTGGTTCTTGATCTTTCCCTATTTTATTTTTATCGGAGAAAGTTTGGTCCTCCATTTATGTTATATTGATATATACGTGCGGCTAAAGCGCACACAAACACAGAAAATATTTTTTTATTTTTGCTGGAGAGTAGTGCACTTTGTGGGTTACACCGCCCTTTAAGAAATGAGCCAGCCGGCTCTTTACTTATGGGACACAGGCGCACGCTTGGCGCTGCTCCTTTGTTGATGCACGTGCAGCCACAGTGCACACAAGTCACAAACAGAAAATATTTTTTTTTTTGGTTTGGAGTGTACTTTGGGGGTTACAGCACCCTTTAACGGTCAAGCCAGCCGGCCCTTTACTTATGACACAGGCGCACGCTTGGCACTACTTTGTTGATGCACATGCGGCTACTGCGCACACAATTCACAAACAGAAAATTATTTTTTTTTTGGTTTGGACTGGAGTGTACTTTGGGGGTTACAGCACCCTTTAACGGTCAAGCCAGCCGGCCCTTTACTTATGACACAGGCGCACGCTTGCCACTACTTTGTTGATGCACGTGCGGCTACTGCGCACACAATTCACAAACACAGAAAATATTTTTTTTTTTGGTTTGGACTGGAGTGTACTTTGGGGGTTACAGCACCCTTTAACGGTCAAGCCAGCCGGCCCTTTACTTATGACACAGGCGCACGCTTGGCACTACTTTGTTGATGCACGTGCGGCTACTGCGCACACAATTCACAAACACAGAAAATATATATTTTTTTGGTTTGGACTGGAGTGTACTTTGGGGGTTACAGCACCCTTTAATGGTCAAGCCAGCCGGCCCTTTACTTATGACACAGGCGCACGCTTGGCACTACTTTGTTGATGCACGTGCGGCTACTGCGCACACAATTCACAAACACAGAAAATTATATATTTTTTTGGTTTGGACTGGAGTGTACTTTGGGGGTTACAGCACCCTTTAACGGTCAAGCCAGCTCGCTTTACTTATGACACAGGCGCACGCTTGGCACTACTTTGTTGATGCACGTGCAGCTACTGCGCACACAATTCACAAACACAGAAAATTATTTTTTTTCTGGTTTGGACTGGAGTGTACTTTGGGGGTTACAGCACCCTTTAACGGTCAAGCCAGCCGGCCCTTTACTTATGACACAGGCGCACGCTTGGCACTACTTTGTTGATGCACGTGCGGCTACTGCGCACACAATTCACGAACACAGAAAATATTTTTTTTTTTGGTTTGGACTGGAGTGTACTTTGGGGGTTACAGCACCCTTTAGCGGTCAAGCCAGCCGGCCCTTTACTTATGACACAGGCGCACGCTTGGCACTACTTTGTTGATGCACGTGCGGCTACTGCGCACACAATTCACAAAGACCAAAAAAAAAAGAACAATATTTTTATTGTTTGTGTAGCACACTTTGAGGGTGTCACCACCCTTTAACAGACAGACGCACGCTTGTCGCTGCTGCTTTGAGGATGCAGGTGGAATCTAGACGGGATTTGGAACCGGGGACACACTACCTCCATCAATTGTCTAAATCCCACTGCACTAATGGCGGATACCGGACGCACGTCTAACACCAACATAGCAGTCAAGGCCTCAGTTATACGTTTTGCTTCAGGATGACTGCTGTCGTACTTCATCCTCATCGCTAGGGACTGTTGGAGGGTCAATTGTTTAGTAAAAGTAGTGATGTTCCTACTTCCTCTCTGGGATGATGAACAACTCCCAGCAGCAGCAATAGCACTAGGAGGAAGTGGTTCTTGATCTTTCCCTATTTTATTTTTATCGGAGAAAGTTTGGTCCTCCATTTATGTTATATTGATATATACGTGCGGCTAAAGCGCACACAAACACAGAAAATATTTTTTTATTTTTGCTGGAGAGTAGTGCACTTTGTGGGTTACACCACCCTTTAAGAAATGAGCCAGCCGGCTCTTTACTTATGGGACAGGCGCACGCTTGGCGCTGCTCCTTTGTTGATGCACGTGCAGCCACAGTGCACACAAGTCACAAACACAGAAAATATTTTTTTTTTTGGTTTGGAGTGTACTTTGGGGGTTACAGCACCCTTTAACGGTCAAGCCAGCCGGCCCTTTACTTATGACACAGGCGCACGCTTGCCACTACTTTGTTGATGCACGTGCGGCTACTGCGCACACAATTCACAAACACAGAAAATAATTTTTTTTTTGGTTTGGACTGGAGTGTACTTTGGGGGTTACAGCACCCTTTAACGGTCAAGCCAGCCGGCCCTTTACTTATGACACAGACGCACGCTTGGCACTACCTTGTTGATGCACGTGCGGCTACTGCGCACACAATTCACAAACAGAAAATTATTTTTTTTTTGGTTTGGACTGGAGTGTACTTTGGGGGTTACAGCACCCTTTAACGGTCAAGCCAGCCGGCCCTTTACTTATGACACAGGCGCACGCTTGCCACTACTTTGTTGATGCACGTGCGGCTACTGCGCACACAATTCACAAACACAGAAAATAATTTTTTTTTTTGTTTGGACTGGAGTGTACTTTGGGGGTTACAGCACCCTTTAACGGTCAAGCCAGCCGGCCCTTTACTTATGACACAGGCGCACGCTTGGCACTACTTTGTTGATGCACGTGCGGCTACTGCGAACACAATTCACAAACACAGAAAATAATTTTTTTTTTGGTTTGGACTGGAGTGTACTTTGGGGGTTACAGCACCCTTTAATGGTCAAGCCAGCCGGCCCTTTACTTATGACACAGGCGCACGTTTGGCACTGCTTTGTTGATGCACGTGCGGCTACTGCGCACACAATTCACAAACACAGAAAATATATTTTTTTTTGGTTTGGACTGGAGTGTACTTTGGGGGTTACAGCACTCTTTAACGGTCAAGCCAGCCGGCCCTTTATTTATGACACAGGCGCACGCTTGGCACTACTTTGTTGATGCACGTGCGGCTACTGCGCACACAATTCACAAACACAGAAAATATATATTTTTTTGGTTTGGACTGGAGTGTACTTTGGGGGTTACCGCACCCTTTAACGGTCAAGCCAGCCGGCCCTTTACTTATGACACAGGCGCACGCTTGGCACTATTTTGTTGATGCACGTGCGGCTACTGCGCACACAATTCACAAATACAGAAAATAATTTTTTTTCTGGTTTGGACTGGAGTGTACTTTGGGGGTTACAGCACCCTTTAACGGTCAAGCCAGCCGGCCCTTTACTTATGACACAGGCACACGCTTGGCACTACTTTGTTGATGCACGTGCGGCTGCTGCGCACACAATTCACAAACACAGAAAATATTTTTTTTTGGGTTTGGACTGGAGTGTACTTTGGGGGTTACAGCACCCTTTAACGGTCAAGCCAGCCGGCTCTTTACTTATGACACAGGCGCACGCTTGGCACTACTTTGTTGATGCACGTGCGGCTACTGCGCACACAATTCACAAACACAGAAAATAATTTTTTTTCTGGTTTGGACTGGAGTGTACTTTGGGGGTTACAGCACCCTTTAACGGTCAAGCCAGCCGGCCCTTTACTTATGACACAGGCGCACGCTTGGCACTACTTTGTTGATGCCCGTGCGGCTACTGCGCACACAATTCATAAACACAGAAAATAATTTTTTTTTTGGTTTGGACTGGAGTGTACTTTGGGGGTTACAGCACCCTTTAACAGTCAAGCCAGCCGGCCCTTTACTTATGACACAGGCGCACGCTTGGCACTACTTTGTTGATGCCCGTGCGGCTACTGCGCACAACAAACACAGAAAATAATTTTTTTTTGGTTTGGGCTGGAGTGTACTTTGGGGGTTACAGCACCCTTTAACGGTCAAGCCAGCCGGCCCTTTACTTATGACACAGGCGCACGCTTGGCACTACTTTGTTGATGCACATGCGGCTACTGCGCACACAATTCACAAACACACAAAAAATATTTTTTTAGCACTTGGAGGGAGCACCCCTGATGGACAGAGCACCCCCTGGACAACACTACAGCACCCCTTTAGGACTGGGACACTGCACAGGACTTTGGAGTGGACACAGCCCCTATGGAGAACTGACTGCACAACACAGTCCAGCCAGCCCCTATGGACTTTAAAGTAGTGGACAACAACAGCACAGCGCAGCACAGCACAACACTACTCTGCACTACACTATACTACACAGCCCAGCCAGCCCTAACTCCCACCCTCCCTCTTCACTGTCCACAGCCGAGTGAGAAAATGGCGCCGACGCGGGTACCTTATATAGGTTCCAAAACCCGTGAGACTCGGAAGGCGGGATGATGACGTTTTGCCTCGATTTCAGATCCGAGTCAGGCGGGAAAAGTCGAGCCTGACTCGGATCTGCCTCGGATCGGGAGGGCTCGGGGGGGTTCGGATTTCAGAAATCCGAACCCGCTCACCCCTAATCCAAAGCCATACAGGTGTTTTTTATTGCTATCATTTGTCTATGTATTTAAGGAGGATTTACCTCCAGGCTGCCATATCCCTCTGAAGAAATCCCAAAAGGGAATAAACGCCTTAGAGCTTTTTTGAGCTTATCCACATTACGCACACTACCCCTCGGTATTTGAAGCTAACCGGGGCTTTTGCGCTTCTCACACTCCCCGACTAAAGGACGGAGTACAAAGATCGGGAGCTCCGCTACTGACACCAGACCTTCAGACAGTGCTTTGGCACTGTAAAGTCTCTCTGCAGAAAAGGGACGGAGATCGAGTGTTCCGTCACCCGCATCGGATCCACCCAGTCATCACACTCCCCGCTACAAGACGGAGACCGGGAGCGGAGACTCTGGCTACATTCCAGCTAAACACTCTTCTGCAGTGTCAGAGTTCAGCCGGGGATCGGCCGTCCCTTACCGTCCCGCCGGCTTCCTCTGACTTCCCGGGCAGTCGGGCGGCTCGTGCGGCGACGTGGGAGGTGCTGAGCATTCTCCCTGATGCTGTGTCCCGGGCGGCCTGGTGCACGGGGATCAGAGTCCCTGTCATGGGCGCCGCCATGACACTTCCTGCTCTGACTGCTTTTCCTCCCCTGACAGTCTGGCCGGTCAGCTGACGCTGTGGACCAATCAGTGGGCTTCCAGGGGTATATTTCCGGCTCCTGTGTATCAGGTAGTTGCCTGAACAACCATTGTCGCTGCTAGTGTTACTAGTGGTCTCTCGTTCCAGGTTCCCTTGCTTCCAGTGATCTATTCCTGTGTACAGCTATATCGTCCATCTCACCAGTGCTTTACCACCTCAGCCTGTGTGCAGCTATATCATTCATCTCATCAGTGCTTTACCATCTCAGCCTGTGAGCAGCTGTATCATTCATCTCATCAGTGCTTTACCATCTCAGCCTGTGTACAGCTATATCATTCATCTCACCAGTGCTTTACCACCTCAGCCTGTGTGCAGCTATATCATTCATCTCACCAGTGCTTTACCACCTCAGCCTCTGTGCAGCTATATTGTCAGTGCATTATCACCTCACCTGTGTGCAGTATACTATCCATTTCACCAGTGCTTTACCATCACAGCCTGTGTAGTTATACGTATCCACCTCTCCAGTGTCATAATCTCTGGCTGGCTCCAGTACCACTACCCACCTCGTTACTGGACTCTGTGGTCTCTACCTACGTGTTACAGTATTGCACCGTGGTGCACTCTTTCTGACCGGCAACCCGGTAGAGTGTGTCCGCAGTGCACACTTCCCTGTACCTCAAGTACAGTGTCCCTATTTGCCCCTTACTGGCACAGACCCTTTGGGCCACGAGTGTTCATTTCTCCTTTTTCCCGCAGGCTTTGGTCACCTAGTCAAAGATCCGCGACCTGCTTACGAGGTGCAGCTCAAGCCCATATCCCGATTGGTGGGGTCACTGGTGAACACCATCTCGTGGGTTAGATTCCGCACCTTTGACTAGGTCTCGCCAACGACCAAGACCCGTGGATGCGGAGGTCGTACATTCAGGCCCCTCGCCTCCGTTTCCTCCCGCAGCCTCTGGCCTCAGCTTCCAGAAAACCGCCTCCCAGCGTGACAGTTTGTTCAGGCCCAATGGAAGCTATGGGATCTCCAGGAGCTAACGGCTCGCATGGATAACCAAGAGGCGGCACAGCAACAAGTGGCCCAGTACCTACAGGAATTATCTGGTCAGCTCCTGTCTATTCAGAACACTCTGGCTACTATGTCTCATGCTCCACCTTCTGTCGCTCCTACGGTTTCTCCGGTATTACCTTCGGGGGTCATTCCTCAAAAATCCCGTTTGCACTTGGCTACTCCCGAGAGGTTAGATGGTACGCCTCAACGATGTCATGGTTTCATAAACCAGTGTGAGATCCAGTTCGAATGCCTACCCCAGAATTTCCCTACCTCCCGGTCTAAGGTGGCCCATGTAATTTCGTTACTAAATGGGGCAGCTCTGGATTGGGTCTCCCCCTTGTGGGAATGAGCAGATCCACTCGTATCTAGATATGAAGAGTTCGTGGCAGCTTTCAAAAGGATCTTCGATGAACCCGGGAGATCCGTCTCTGCTTCTTCAGATTTGCTTCGCGTTCGTCAGGGTACCCGGTCCGTCGGGCAATATGTGGTACAATTTCAAACCCTGGCGTCCGAACTAAAATGGAACGAGGAAGCACTGAAGGCAGCCTTCCTACATGGCTTATCTGAGAGGATGAAGGATGAATTGGCATCTAGGGATTTAACTCCCGCCTTCTCGGATGTTATATCCCTCTGTATAAAGATTGACCTTCACCATAGAGAGCGGTGGGGAAATAGGGGGCATGGAGATCGTCCTCGGGATCGCCCATCCTTGGGAGGTATTGCCCCTCCTTCCTTCCTTAGCAGTGAGGAGCCGATGTAAATTAACAGATCCCGGTTAAGTACCGCTGAACGGAACCGGCATTTTCAAAATAAATTGTGCTTATATTGTGCTGCTCCGGAGCACATATTAAGGAACTGTCCTGTATTGGCGGGAAACGCGAAACCCTAATTGATGTTGGGAGCATGCAATTGGGGGTTATTTCTGACTCCTCCCTAATAAATGACAGTTTATTGCCTGTGTCGCTTTCCTACCGGTCCAGGACAAGGATGGTTAAAGCCCTTGTGGATTCTGGGGCTGCCGGCAGTTTCATTTCTAAGTCACTGGTTCAGACCCTAGGCATTCCGGTGGTTCCATTGCCAAACAGGTTACTGCTGTCAGGTGTAGATGGCAAAACCTTGTTAGGAAGATCTATTTCCTCTAAAACCCTGCCAGTGTTCCTCCAGATTGGATGTCTGCACCAGGAGACAATTTAATTTTTTGTTCTTCTCGACTCAGCCTATGAACTAGTTTTAGGCCTCCCCTGGCTACAAAAGCACAACCCTACGTTTGAGTGGTCCAGTATGCAGATTTTATCGTGGGGTCCAAGTTGTTTCCATGGATGTCTCGTCCAAGTACTCCCTGTCCGCACTATTACGGTGTCATCCAGTGGAAATATAAGCTTCCCCCCGTCTGACAAGCCCAAGTGTTCTTCTGTTCCCAGTCTACCAGCAGCTTATCAAGATTTTGCCGATGTATTCTGCGAACAGGCTGCGGATAAACTTCCACCTCATCATTCCTGGGACTGTGGTATTGAGCTCCTGCCAGGGAAGAACCCTCCTCGGGGTCGAACCTACCCATTATCAGTTCCTGAAACAGCCGCTATGGCGGCATATATAAAAGAAAATCTAGCTAAGAGGTTTATCCGGCCCTCCACTTCTCCAGCACGGGCAGGGGGTTTTTTTGTTAGCAAGAAAGACGGCGGGCTTCGGCCTTGTATTGACTACCGTGGTTTTAACCAGATTACTGTAAAGAATCGATATCCTCTGCCTCTGATTCCGGAGCTTTTTGATAAAGTTTGCGGGGCCTCTTTGTTCACCAAACTTGATCTGCGGGGTGCGTATAATTTAATTCGGATTAAAGCTGGAGATGAGTGGAAGACCGCTTTTAACACCAGAGACGGCCACTTCGAATATC
The DNA here is from genome assembly GCA_031769625.1 of Taudactylus pleione. Lineage (NCBI taxonomy): Eukaryota > Metazoa > Chordata > Amphibia > Anura > Myobatrachidae > Taudactylus > Taudactylus pleione. Next base: position 2,590,801 of record JAUIMM010000234.1, read on the forward strand.
TCGTAATGCCCTTCGGACTCTGCAACGCCCCAGCGATATTTCAAGGTTATGTGAACGAGATTTTCCGGGATGTTCTCTACAGTTTTGTTATAGTCTATTTGGATGATATTCTAATTTTTTCCAAGAATTTGCAGGATCATCGCCTGAATGTCCGCGAAGTCTTGTCCCGCCTCCGGAAGCATCACCTTTATGGAAAAATATCCAAGTGGCTTTTTGAACAAACCGCGGTACCCTTCCTAGTGCACATAATTTCTGGAAAGACCCTCCGGATGGATCCGGAGAAGTTAAAAGCCATTTCTGACTGGCCGTTACCCAAATCCTTGAAGGCTACTCAACGCTTCTTGGGTTTTTCAAATTATTACCGGCGGTTTATACCAAATTTCTCTACACTGGTGTCACCTATCACAAATCTCACAAAGAAGGGGGCCAATCCCATTCGCTGGCCAGATACTGCCATCCAAGCCTTCCAAAAATTAAAAGAAGCCTTCTCCACTGCACCTATCCTGTGCCAACCCCAATTGGACAAACCATTCACAGTTGAGGTAGATGCTTCATCAGTAGGGGTAGGGGCAGTACTGTCTCAAATCTCAAGTGATGGAAAGTACCATCCCTGTGGGTATTTTTCTCGTAAGTTTTCCATTGCCAAAAAGAACTACGGAATTGGTGACCAGGAACTACTAGCTATGCGGTTAGCTTTAATGGAATGGCGGCATTTGTTGGAAGGAGCCAACTTTCCAGTTACCGTGATCACGGATCATAAAAACATAATCTACCTCCAAACGGCTCACCGTCTAAATGCTAGACAGGCCCGTTGGTCCTTGTTCTTTTCAAGATTTAATTTAAAACTTCAATTTCATCCTGGCAGTCTAAACAGAAAAGCTGACGCCCTCTCACGGTCTTTCTTGTCCAGCACTCAGGATGTCGAAGCTGAATAATTGAGTAAGACAAGTTCAGTTTAAAATTCAATCGCAGCGACGCCATCTTGCGACTGGCCGCAAGACTCCATTTTAGAAATGCGATCATAAGACGCCATTTTGCGAATGGCCGCCTAAGCGCCATTTTAGATAAACTCACATTTTAGTACATGTGGCGATAATACCATTAGCATCATGCGAAGGCATCTGTGACCATTATCATATGAAGCAAGTGGCCAGGTGACAACTGGCTTGGGTAGATAAGTTTCCTGCATAGTGTTTGTTCACTACGGGTGGTCTGGCTAGAATAAATAAGCAAGCTTCCTGCAATGACACAGGAAAGGTGGGAGGGCCTGCTGACAGGAGATGTAGAACTATCTGGCCCAGCATGCTAAAATGTTAGAGACAAGGCACTTATCCTCACACACACATTAAATATGTCTTTATATCAAACCCCGAATACTCACACATTTCATATTCACACATAAGGTTCCATAAGCATCAAAATGTATGATTCAAGTTGGTTAAGTTAGCTTAAATGCTAAGAAATAAAGGTTTTTGATAACTAAGGTATTATACATGATAAGCAAGGTGTGTTTGGTCTCGTTCTGATGCATACGCTTTTTACAGCATCCCGGTGTTATCGGTGGAGAGATCGCATCATGCAAACTCAAGTTACGGATCGCAGAACTTACAAGCAACATAATGTTTAGCTGATGAAATGTTACAGGAGGCGTTAGCAGAAAGACTCCGGCTGTTAGAGGCAGGGAAAGTCTATTTGAAACAACCTGTTAAATGTGCCATAACATATGCTTCTCCTCTGGGAACCAATGATATCAGCAGGAAATTTCCCCTTTGTCCTGCTTTAGTCTGGGGGGAATAAATACATGTGCCCATATACTGGTTTAGGAGTCCATGCTGAAGGTTGTATGTACTAGGGGTCTCTAGTCTGAGGTCTATCTCTGGGTCCGGAGGCGCAGCGTATGTATACTGTACTTGGGTCTGTATTATTTCCTTTTTACGCCTAAATTATGTATGTATAGATTGCGTGTAACTGACTGTACTTTTACCTGAATAATACTTGTGCGTTGGAACCACAGATTCCACTCCTGTCTTTATTTGCGGTCATACTGCGTACGCAATTAGCGTTGTGTTTAGAGGTTTATAGAAAGGTTTTCAGAAGGTATAGGCAGGGGTATATAGAGGTTCATTTCTAATATTGTTAGTTGGGGGCTCGTGAAGAAGTCACTTACCTGCTCACACGGCACATACGGTCATCGATATTTCAGCAAAGGGTGGAGTGGTCACATGCAGGGTTTGCCTGCAACCGCTTTGTGCTGAAAGCGCTATCCGTCTCCGTGTGAATTAAGGAAGCTGACTAGAATCCAGGGACAAGAGAGGAAAAAGTTTGTTTTCCTCTGTTGATAGAACCTTGTGTTTAGAGGGGTGCCGCAGTATTGCGTACGCGGCTAAAACGCATTTTTGCGTACGCAGTTAAAAAAGTCATTATACGGTTGTGTGGTAGTCGCATAATTGTGTATGCGGCCGTTCGCACAATAGCGTATATGCACTTCCGGTTCTGCTGCCACGTGTTTGAACAAAGCCATTGAGTTATACATTTTTTTTTCTATTACCAATATCTGGGTTAAACGTGTATTTTTCTGCGCAGGAAAAAGTGTGTAACAGTGAGTGTATTGTTGGTAGGGGTAATTTATTCCCTAAAGTTAAGGGTATCATATGATCCTTAAGGGCTAGGTGCAAGGGTTAGCCTAGTCGCTCGGTAAGCAGCAAACCGTTCTAAACACAGTAGCAGGTGTACATGTTGTCTTTGTTGTATAGAGGTGCGTGAGAGTGGCCGACATATAAACTCTCATAGGTCTGGAAGTTACCTTACTAAAGCTTATCCGGGTCTGGAAGTGGCCTGCTTCAAATCTTATCCAGGTGTGGAAGTTGCCTTACTAAATCTTATCCAGGTGTGTGGGCGCCACCGACTTAAATCGTCCACAGGTAAGTGAAAGTGTCTTGATTGTCTTTCACCGGTTTCAATTTTTATTGAAAAGCGTAGGAGTTGTCTCAGAATGGGAGCCATGCAAACAGTAGAGACGTTAAGCAATGATGTGCTGCTAATGGAGGCGCCGATCGGATCGGCCCGTCGTATCATGCATACCAAGTATGGTACTTATGCAATAAGGTATTGTGATATATGGTTTAACATGACGAGGAAGAGTGTTAGACCGTTTCCCAGAATTGGTAGTTTTGACAAAAATGTGTTAGATAATGTCCAGGATCACATCAGTATGGTGCGATCCCGAGAGAAAAAGATTAAGTATTTTGAATGTTTAAAACTATGGCAGCATGAAGGGGATGCTTGGCTTAAAAATGTGCAAACGACGCAAACTAGCGTTGCGAACGCATTGCCAGAAAATACATCCACGAGGCTGAATTGCAATACGGGCGAGCCGCAAATTGGCGAGCACGTGCGGCAAAGTAGCGTCGTGGAGAGTATTGTCAGCAGTTCACGCTCACCTCCCCCACCTTATGTGGACGGAGGTGCAAGTACAGTTACCAAAAATACCAACAAAAATGTAACAAGTAATTTGTACCCCCTCTTAAGTAACCATAAAGAAAATGTTTATGACGTAGATGATGAGCCTATTGTAATGTCTGCCATTTCCCATGCTGTGCAAATGATAGATGCTGCATCACCACAATCACGGGTGGTGCCGCCATCTCCATCGGTAACAGCAAGGGAAGTGTTAATACATTCTGCACCCATTGAGGAAGTTAATACCATACGTAGCAGCAGCAGATTAAACCCCCAGCCAGGTAATCAGGTCAGAGGTAGCAACGCTGCCGGTCTGCATCCCATTCGGACAATAACTGTTCCGAATGGAAATGCGGATGCAAACGGTGTAGTGCCCACTAGGGAAGTAGTAATGCATTGTCCATGGACAAGGGCAGAACTAAATTACATCATAAATGATTTCCCTGATCCAAAAAAGGAATTAGCCAAATCTCAAAGATTTTTGAGAAATTTGGGTAGTTCTCATGAGCCCACTAATAAAGATTGGCGTGTAGTGTTAAGGGCCTGTCTACCACGCAATACCGACGTGACAAAATTTATCACGGATTGTGTATTGGATGGCGACGTTCCCTTAACAGACCAAGTAAACCAATTGTGACTCAATTGGGCATATATTTTCCGGTAGTAGTTAACTGGAACAAAATCTTCACAATCAAACAAAAGGAGAGTGAAACTGCAGAAGACTATTGCGATCGGGCTCTGCAGGCTATCACCCAGTACACTGGGATAGAAGATATTAAAGATAGCATTCACCACAGGGGAATGATAGTCACGATATTGATGGACGGTTTAAAAAAGAATTTAAAAACTCAGGTTCAGACCTCACAGCCTGGCTGGAGGGGACTTACAATAGATAACCTCATAGAGTCTGCCATAGAACATGACAAAAACATCTCAAAAAAGAGGGAGACCCAGAGCGAAAAATTAATGGCTGTCAGTATACAAGCTCTGGAGGGAATGACGGTAACACCACAGCCAACAGACATGATTGCACTTGCACACACACTCATGTCAGAACAAGTTGCTCTCACTAACCCCACTCAACAACAACACAACTCTATCCCACTAACCCAATGCAACCACAGGTCCCAGGATATCCACCTACTTCTTATCCCCCACAATACCCTTACCCTCCCTATCCTTACCCATATCCACCACCTTTACCCTCTGCTCAAACTCCACAACAACACATGCTTTCACCTGAATCACGGACATGTTTTAATTGCAAACAAACAGGACACTTAAGTAGAAACTGCACAGTAAAAAGAGTATGGACCCCACACCAAGGGAAACCTGGATATCCCCTTAAGGGATATGCACAGAGATCAGCAAATATTCAGCAAGCACCAGCTCCAATTGTAGCCGTAAATGCTTTATTGGAGAATGGTAGCCAATGCTAGGGGTCAGGTCATACCTGTAGTCTACAGATAGTCAGGTTAATGGGAAGTACTAGGGAAGAACCGGTCTTGATGGCTGATGTAGCTGGTACTGAATATCCTTTTCTTGTAGACACAGGGGCGACCAAGTCAGTGATGAAATCTCCCGTTAATTTACAGGTGACCAACGAGACAATACCAACAATGGGTGTGACAGGTAGAGTGGAACGTTATAATTTAACAAAGTCCGTAGAGGTTAGTATTGGGCCATTGCATACCAGACATTCTTTTCTCCTGGCTGCCGCTGCTCCTACTAACCTGCTGGGCAGAGACTTGTGATGTAAAATGGGATGTGTCATATATTGCACCCCTGATGGTGTATATTTAGATATCCCAGAGAGAATGGTATACGAGGTGCGGGATATGTTAGACACTCCTCAAAGGATAATGTATCACTCTACCGTTTTAAAAGAAAATCCATCACAAGTAGATGAAATGTTGTCCCAAATTCCAGATTCCCTTTGGACAAACGATGGACAGGACACTGGTTTAATGGCAAACGTAAGCCCGGTAATGGTAAACTTAAAAAGCGGTAGGCAAGCTCCAAAAATTCCCCAGTACCCACTAAAACAGGAAGTAGAACTAGGGGTGTTCCCAATAATCGAGCGATTATTGCAACAGGGAATTTTAGTTCGTACAGCTAGTGTAGCCAACAGTCCCATCTTTCCAGTAAAGAAGAGTGGTGGGAGGGGTTATAGGCTGGTGCAAGACCTTAGAGGTGTTAATAAGGTAGTAGAGAGCCAATTCCCTGTAGTGCCGAATCCAGCTGTCATCCTGATGCAGATCCCACCAAATGCAACCCATTTCACTGTCATTGACCTCTGTTCTGCTTTCTTCTCTGTGCCTCTCCACCCTGACTGTCAGTACCTATTCGCATTCACATACAGAGGTGTGCAATATACATGGACACGATTGCCCCAAGGTTTCATAGACAGCCCCAGTATTTTCTCCCAGGCATTGCATGACTGTTTACAAGCTTTTCAACCTGCCAATGGATCAGTTCTAATTCAATATGTGGATGATTTATTGCTATGTTCTGACTCTTTTATGTCATGTGTGAATGATACTAAACTTTTGTTACTTCATCTCTCGCATACAGGACACAAAGTGGCTAAGGACAAGTTACAGCCGTGCCAGCCCAGAGTAAAATATTTGGGACACTGCCTAACCCAGGGGTTACGACATCTCACAAATGATAGAATCCAGGCCATACAAAACATGACACTGCCGCAGAATCAACAGCAAATTCGTACCTTCTAGGGAATGTGTGGATATTGCCGAATGTGGATCCCAGGTTTTTCTATTTTGGCCTTGCCTTTACAGGAACTAGTCTCTTCCTCAAAGCCCGATCGCATCACACACACTGAGGAATCAGAACAGGCTTTTCTTAATCTTAAGGATAGCCTGACAAAAGCTCCTGCATTGGGAATACCCGATTATGAAAAACCTTTTGATTTATATTGTACGGAAGCCGATGGTTGTGCTGCAGGTGTCCTTACACAAAAACATGGTGATGCCAGTAGGCCCGTAGCATACTACAGTGCCCAATTGGACATGGTAGCAAGATCACTCCCCACCTGTTTGAGAAGTGTAGCAGCTACCGCTTTATTGGTGAGTAAAAGTGAGGACGTAGTATTGGGCCATGATATGATTGTCTACACTCCCCATGCTGTATCTGCTCTGTTGAACTCAGCTCAAACCAGACACGTCTCCTTCTGCTAGGTTCACCAAATGGGAACTAGCCCTAATCGCTCCTGCAAATATTACTGTTAAACGTTGCAGTACGCTGAATCCAGCAACATACCTACCATATGTACAACATGATGTACAAAGGGTGGAAGGAGAGGAGTTGCTGGCGGGAAGTGAGTTCAGCAGACATGATGACACTCACGATTGTATGACATATCTGAATCAGACCTTTACTGCTAGACCTGACATACATGACACACCTTTAGAGAATGTGGATGTGACTTTCTATATGGATGGGAGTTGTCATAGACAAACAGATACAGGTGAATTATGTACAGGTTATGCTGTTGTAAATGACACAGACATCATGGAAGCTAAACCTCTCGGTCCTCCTCACTCAGCCCAGGTGGCAGAGTTAGTAGCACTGACTAGAGCATGTGAACTGGCAGCAGGCAAATCTGCTAACATTTACACTGACTTAAGGTACGCGTTCGGGGTGGTGCACGATTTTGGGGCTCTATGGGGTCTGAGAAATTTTATGACAGCAGCAGGCACACCAGTTGCACACTCCCGACACATAAAACATCTCTTAGAAGCAATCCAACTGCCCAAGGCAGTGGAAGTAATTAAATGCAAAGCCCACACATGTGAGGATGACCCGGTGTCACTGGGCAACAACAGAGCTGATGAAGCTGCAAAATGGGCAGCAGGGTTAAAAATGTCTTCCCCAATTGAAACAATTATGTCATTCCAAACCATTGATATGCTGAAATTAATTGAGATGCAAAATTTGTGTTCAATTCAGGAAAAATCCATATGGAAGTCCAAGGGGTGTGGGCAAGAGTCCTCTGGGCTCTGGAGGGACGGACATGGTAAGCCAGTAGCCCCCAAGGCATATTACCCCAGCCTGGCTGAGGCAGCACACGGTCTGACTCACCTGGGCAAACAGGGTATGTGCAAGTTGGTGAGGGCATACTGGTGCGCACCAGGTTTTTCTTCACAAGCAGAGAAGATAGCAATGTCCTGTCTGACCTGCTTGAGAAAGAACATAGGGAAAGTGATCCCTACCGAACCGTCCCACATTCCTCCGACTGATGGACCTTTCCAGGTGATACAAATTGATTTCATACAATTACCACCCTGCAGGAACCTTAAGTATGTACTAGTGTGCACAGACGTATTTTCTAACTGGGTTGAGGCCTACCCAGCGGCCACTAATACTGCTGCGTTTACTGCCAAGAAAATAGTTCAGGAATTTGTATGCAGGTACGGTATCCCTAGAATCATTGAGAATGATAGGGGTACCCATTTCACAGGTGATGTTTTTCAAAATATGTGTAAGCTGATGGGTATTAATAGCCGACTTCACACCCCCTACCAACCGCAGGCCAGTGCCAAGGTAGAGAGGATGAACGGAACTATTAAAAATAAGCTAAGTAAAATCATGGCAGAGACTGGACTAGGATGGCCAGAAGCGTTACCTTTGGTCCTACATAGCATAAGGACCACTGCTAGGTTTCCTCTGAATCTGTCCCCATTTGAAATACTATTCGGCAGACAACCTCATTTGATTATAAGTCCCCAGGAAGACTTGAAGGGTAACAACGAGGTAACTGTAAAGTATCTTATATCAATGAGTAGGCAGTTAAAGCAACAGCAGCAGAAATTTAAATTGTTGTCTAATGATATGCCTGAAACTAACTGTCATGATGTTGATCCAGGAGAATATGTAATGATCAGAAATTTCTTGCATTCAGGTTGTTTGACTGATCAGTGGGAAGGTCCACACCAGGTGCTGCTGACGAGTACTACATCTTTGAAGGTGGCCGAGAGAGATACCTGGGTCCATTCCACTCACTGCAAAAAGGTCAATCAACCGGTGGAGAAACAAGGCTGATAGTGTGGACCTGTCGCTCGTGAACTTGTTCCCGGAGGATTGAAAAGGTCGTAGTGAGATACCTGAACCGAGAGAAATTTTGCAGGACTTGTTGTTAAAATGGACAGGCCTGCTGTGTTCATTCTCATATTCTCTTTTAGAGTGTTCACCATCCTGGTCAGTTCGGGAATATCCAGTGTCTGTGATGGGGGACCAATTGAAGAAACAAGAGCTGATGGCAGTGCTGATGGAGTGGAGAAAGGAGGAGTGCAATGCCAATCAGGGGAGTGTCTGACCAATCTTAGTACTGTTATTGTTAAGAGAGCTGTCATTACGGATACTCGGGGAAGGTGTGGAGGTTTATCGTCTGAAGATTCCTGAATTTGTGAGTTTTGTGGGTCCCTAGTTGATGAGAACTGTATCCAACGGTGCCAACCTAAATATAACCCGTACTGGGGAGGGTATCCTTTAGAGGATTATCACAGCATGGTAAGCAAAGTGTTAAATCAAACTGATTGCTGGGTGTGTTCACATGTGCCACAGGGACAGCATAATGTAGGGTTGGTGCCATTTCCGCTGAATATCACGGAAATTTTAGATTTACAAAAAGGGAAAACTTTGGATGGAAAATTCCTCTCATCCAAACCACCTCATTTCAAACTCTATCAATTCCAAGTAGATAGATCACTTTTATGTTTGAACATAACCAACCCCAATAAACCCGGAGGTTGGGAAGTGACGGGGAATAATCAGATGATGACCTTCTCACAAAGAGCTGATAACGAGTCCATAAACTATGATCTGTTATGCTCAATTAAATCAAGTGGAAAACATTTTAGGTACCGGTATACATTGAGTTCCACCAAAGAAATGATTGGTAAAGTACCAGATGGTTATTGTGCTAAAATAATACAACCAGAAACTTGCATATACCAGATGGAAGAGCCTGAGATAGGATTGTTTGCAAGGGAAATGTGTTTAATGATAATGATGCATACCATTCCTTATGTTCTCCCTGATAATGTATATTTTATATGTGGAAGAAAAGTGTATAAATGGCTCTCCCCGAGTTCCGAAGGTTTGTGTTATCTGGGAAGAGTAGTCCCAGAAGTTATGACCCTCACACATGTTGAAATGTTGGGAATACATAAAAACACACTGTCACCATATCTTCACATGCAATATGAACACAGAGGCAAGAGAAATATGATACCTGGTGATATGCATAAAGCCGCTCAGTTAATCAGTGAGACAACTGGCTTCCAAGTTTTAGTCGCCCTGGATCCCACCAGAATTGCTAGGGGTACATTAAATTTTAGATATATCCAGGAACTTGCTAAATTAATAGATATTATCACCGAGATGTACGATGACACATTCAGGTACACGGGGAGAGAATTGCAAGCGTACAAGAAAGAACTAGTGCAACACAGGCTAGTGTTGTATTATTTAACCGCTGTTACTGGAGGGTATTGCGTAACGTTAGCCACCCAATTTGGAGTAAAATGTTGCACTTATGTCACCAATGATACCAGCGACCCTAAGGAGGTGATAGACCAGAAGATGGATGAGATTCTGCAGCTAAAGTGGGAATTTCGTAAGAACCATAACGCATCAGTGGCTGAAGCAGGGGAAAAGATAGAAGGATGGGTGTCATGGCTGAACCCAGTTAAATGGTTCTCGGGTCTAGGGGAATGGGTCCAGGAAGTGATCGCCAGCATAGGCAAATTCTTGATCCTTATATTGATTGTCATCATAATAATTGGCATATGCGTCCGGTGTGTTCCTATTGTGTTGAAGTGTGGAAAATGTAAAAATAGAGTAAAACGAAAGAATGAAATTATGATGGTGGTCAGAAATGATATGTATACCGAGGTAGATACAGAACTGCATTAAAACCCTGAGCTAGGAAGTACCATCATTTAAATGTATAATATTTAGACATGCATAGAAGATATTATTGAAATGTTATTTATAGAACACCTCAGATAATGTAAAGTCTCAAATTCCCCTTCAAGACTGCTGTTATAAGACTGGTGCATTCCCACACCTGTCACATGATCTCCCAAGATCCGCAGTGTGCGTATAATAGTAGTTTTATGTCCCCACCCAGAGACACATTACTGATGGATTAAGGAACACCTTGTGCCATCCCAGAATAACACTAAATAATATATAAATGTAAGCCTAAAATAAATTTATATAACAGATTGTGATAGCATGTTGTTTGCTATCAAAGGGTGGACTGTCGAAGCTGAATAATTGAGTAAGACAAGTTCAGTTTAAAATTAAATCGCAGCGACGCCATCTTTCGACTGGCCGCAAGACTCCATTTTAGAAATGCGATCGCAAGACGCCATTTTGCGAATGGCCGCCTAAGCGCCATTTTAGATAAACTCACATTTTAGTACATGTGGCGATAATACCATTAGCATCATGCGAAGGCATCTGTGACCATTATCATATGAAGCAAGTGGCCAGGTGACAACTGGCTTGGGTAGATAAGTTTCCTGCATAGTGTTTGTTCACTACGGGTGGTCTGGCTAGAATAAATAAGCAAGCTTCCTGCAATGACACAGGAAAGGTGGGAGGGCCTGCTGACAGGAGATGTAGAACTATCTGGCCCAGCATGCTAAAATGTTAGAGACAAGGCACTTATCCTCACACACACATTAAATATGTCTTTATATCAAACCCCGAATACTCACACATTTCATATTCACACATAAGGTTCCATAAGCATCAAAATGCATGATTCAAGTTGGTTAAGTTAGTTTAAATGCTAAGAAATAAAGGTTTTTGATAACTAAGGTATTATACATGATAAGCAAGGTGTGTTTGGTCTCGTTCTGATGCATACGCTTTTTACAGCATCCCGGTGTTATCGGTGGAGAGATCGCATCATGCAAACTCAAGTTACGGATCGCAGAACTTACAAGCAACAAAATGTTTAGCTGATGAAATGTGACAGGAGGCGTTACCAGAAAGACTCCGGCTGTTAGAGGCAGGGAAAGTCTATTTGAAATAACCTGTTAAATGTGCCGTAACATATGCTTCTCCTCTGGGAACCAATGATATCAGCAGGAAATTTCCCCTTTGTCCTGCTTTAGTCTGGGGGGAATAAATACATGTGCCCATATACTGGTTTAGGAGTCCATGCTGAAGGTTGTATGTACTAGGGGTCTCTAGTCTGAGGTCTATCTCTGGGTCCAGAGGTGCAGCGTATGTATACTGTACTTGGGTCTGTATTATTTCCTTTTTACGCCTAAATTATGTATGTATAGATTGTGTGTAATTGACTGTACTTTTACCTGAATAATACTTGTGCGTTGGAACCACAGATTCCACTCCTGTCTTTATTTGCGGTCATACTGCGTACGCAATTAGCATTGTGTTTAGAGGTTTATAGGAAGGTTTTCAGAAGGTATAGGCAGGGGTATATAGAGGTTCATTTCTAATATTGTTAAGGAAGAGGATCATCAACGTTCCCGACCAATTTTAGTTCTTGTAGTCTTCGCCTCTACTCAGATTTTGACTCCTCCCCCAGGGAAAATTTGCGTGACCCCAGAACTACAGGGAAAATTACTAACTTGGGCTCATAGCTCTCTGTTTGCTGGGCCATTCTGGCATCCTCAAGACTTACAAGTTTCTTCAGCATTCCTATTGGTGGCCCACAATGAAAGGTCGAGAATTTATTCTTTCATGTGTAAAATGCGCTCAGCATAAGACTCCTCGCAAGAAGGCAGCAGGTCTCCTGCGACCCCTGTCCATTCCTAATACGCCTTGGACCCATATATCCATGGATTTCATCTCTGAACTACCATGCTCCCAAGGATACAATACCATATGGGTAGTCGTGGATCGCTTTTCTAAGATGGCACACTTTATTCCATTAATGGGTCTCCCTTCTGCTCCGCAGTTGGCAAGAGTCTTTATTAAGGAAATATTTAGGTTGCATGGACTTCCTAAAGAGATCATTTCCGACCGCGGAGTTCAATTCGTAGCTAAATTTTGGAGAGCCTTATGTAGCACTTGTGGAACCAAGTTTAAATTTTCTTCAGCCTACCATCCACAAACTAATGGGCAAACCGAAAGAGTTAACCAAGAGCTGGAGACTTTCATAAGACTCTTCGTTTCCTCCTCACAAGATAACTGGCTGGATCTATTACCTTGGGCAGAATTTTCACATAACTTCAAATATCACACTTCCTCCAAAGCCACTCCTTTTTTATGGTGTTTGGGAGACATCCTCGAGTCCCAGATTTTCAAAATTTGCCTACTGTAGAGGTTCCTGCAGTTTCTAAATTGGTGGAGTCCTTCGCGACCATTGGAAGAGGGTTCATTCTTCTCTGAAGCAGTCGTCTAAGAACTACAAAAAATTTGCGGATATACGACGTGTCGCTGTCCCACTGCTGAGAGTTGGAGGTAAAGTCTGGGTATCCTCCAGGAACATCCGTTTGAGAGTACCTAGTAGGAAGCTAGCTCCGCGCTTCATTGGTCCTTACCGTGTTTGCAAGGTCATCAACCCGGTTGCGTATAAGTTGGAACTCCCTCCTCAACTAAGAATATCTAATACCTTTCATATTTCTTTACTGCGTCCTCTAGTGCTGAATCGTTTTCAAACTTCTGCTCCCAAGTTACCCCAAGTGCAAACTTCTCAAGGTACAGAGTTCGAGGTAGGGAGGATTTTGGACACTCGATTCACCCAATCTAACAAACTCCAATATCTCATTGACTGGAAAGGGTACGGTCCGGAAGAAAGGGCATGGATCAGGGCCACAGACGTTCACGCGCCTCAAATGGTTCGAGCCTTCCATACTAGATTTCCTGGTAAACCTGGCGGGTGTCCAGTGTCCACCCTGAAAGGGGGGGGTACTGTCAGAGTTCAGCCGGGGATCGGCCGTCCCGCCGGCTTCCTCTGACTTCCCGGGCAGTCGGGCGGCTCGTGCGGCGACGTGGGAGGTGTTGAGCATTCTCCCTGATGCTGTGTCCCGGGTGGCCTGGTGCACGGGGATCGGAGTCCCTGTCATGGGCGCCGCCATGACACTTCCTGCTCTGACTGCTTTTCCTCCCCTGACCGTCTGGCCGGTCAGCTGACGCTGTGGACCAATCAGTGAGCTTCCAGGGGTATATTTCCGGGACCTGTGTATCAGGTAGTTGCCTGAACAACCATTGTCTTTGCTAGAGTTACTAGTGGTCTCTCGTTCCAGGTTCCCTTGCTTCCAGTGATCTATTCCTGTGTACAGCTATATCGTCCATCTCACCAGTGCTTTACCACCTCAGCCTGTGTGCAGCTACATCATTCATCTCATCAGTGCTTTACCATCTCAGCCTGTGTGCAGCTATTCCATTCATCTCATCAGTGCTTTACCATCTCAGCCTGTGAGCAGCTGTATCATTCATCTCATCAGTGCTTTACCATCTCAGCCTGTGTACAGCTATATCATTCATCTCACCAGTGCTTTACCACCTCAGCCTGTGTGCAGCTATATCATTCATCTCACCAGTGCTTTACCACCTCAGCCTGTGTGCAGCTATATTGTCAGTGCGTTATCACCTCGCCTGTGTGCAGTATACCTCTATTCCACCAGTGCGTTACCACCGCCTCCTGTGTGCAGTATACTATCCATTTCACCAGTGCTTTACCATCACAGCCTGTGTAGTTTTACGTATCCACCTCTCCAGCGTCATAATCTCTGGCTGGCTCCAGTACCACTACCCACCTCGTTACTGGACTCTGTGGTCTCTACCTACGTGTTACAGTATTGCACCGTGGTGCACTCTTTCTGACCGGCATCCCGGTAGAGTGTGTCCGCAGTGCACACTTCCTTGTACCTCAAGTACAGTGTCCCTACGTGCCCCTTACTGGCACAGACCCTTTGGGCCACGAGTGTTCGTTCCTTCTTTTTCCCGCAGGCTTTGGTCACCTAGTCAAAGGACCGCGACCTGCTTACGAAGTGCAGCTCAAGCCCATATCCCGACTGGTGGGGTCACTGGCGAACACCATCTCGTGGGTTAGATTCCTCACCTTTGACTAGGTCTCGCCAACGACCAAGACCTGTGGATGCGGAGGTCGTACATTCAGGCCCCTCGCCTCCATTTCCTCCTGCAGCCTCTGGCCTCAGCTTCCAGAAAACTGCCTTCCAGCGTGACATGCAGGAGACAGCTACTTAGAAACAAGAGACGCTTACGGCTCTCCATTCCGGTGGTTCCCTCCGTGGGAAGGAGGAGGTAAAAGATTTGTCTTTCTTCTTTTTTACACCGACAGCCATGCTATATTGTCCTTCTGAAATTTATCTGGAACATTGGGGTAGATGTATTATAGGGACACTTAACGTGTCACTATAACTCTTCCCGCTTCGCCTCTTTACCGAGGCGAAGCAGGAAGCACTACTGATGAGATGTATAAACATCTCATCGGCCGGAGAGGGGGAGCGTTAACTCCCCCCTCCGGCGCTACCCGCTGTGTCTCTGTCCCGCCGGCTCCACTGAGCATGCGCGGGATCTCGCAAGTATCGCGAGATCCCCGCATGGAGCCCTGGAGGCGGCAGCCGCCGCAGCAGGGACAGCGCTGTCCCTGCTGTGGGGATAGGCTAGCGCCAGGCTGTAGCTGTCGATAACGACAGCTACAGCCGGCCAAACGGTCATGCGTTATGACCGTTCGTACATGGCCCTGCCGTTAGCAGCGCCGATAATGACAGGGGCGCCCCTGTCATTTACCGCCCAGACCCCCGATCATACATCGGGGAGAAGCGGTATCAGCGCACATAACGTGCGCTGATACCGCTTCAGGGCTTCATACATCTCCCTCATTGTGTCTAAACGGAGCTACCTATATTTGAATTTCAACAAATATCTTCAAGTTATACTGTGGATTCGTATATCCATACTCTATATATACCCAAACTTTTTTTGGATTAAAAATCCTAGTGCAATTGTCCAACGGAACTTTCAAAAATCAAAGGATTTTCCTTATTAATTTCTTTCTATTGTGGATATTTCATTTTTTACATATATTCTATGAGTATTTACATATTATCTGTACATTTTATGATGATCATGCTCATGTAATGTTGTATATTTATATGCTTTTTAGGAACACAAGGGTCAGAATACTATGTAATGCTAACTAAATATTGCTTATTTATATTTTTGGGCACATTTTAAATCATTTATACATCTATACCTCTACAGAGCTATCTATATATTTTTTAAATTATTGTTTTCCTTTGGCTTGCTACCACGTCAGACAGCTGCGTGAGGTAAATTAACCCTATTGACTCAGTTCAGCGCCAGTGGCTATTACTCTTTAATTATTATTTCCTTCATTCGCTTTTTTAGCAGTCATGTCCAGTGGGTGCATGCAAACCTACAAGTATCGACAGCAGCACCGTTGCCCGGTTCCGTCCACGCCCCCTCAGTGCATGACCTCCGGGTGGCTGCTATGGCTGCTGTCCGCCGTATTGAGCGTCCAGAGGATGCTGCAGGCAATGCTGTAGCTGCGATTCAGGGTGCCCTTCCAAGCACCCTGACAGCCAGATACGGGGACCATGGGTGAGTGCTGGTGCCGCCCATGGCGCTCTGTGTGGTGGCACCGGTCGCCCATAGCTAGTTACGGCCCTGATTGACAGTCTATGCTGACTTTTTCCTACGGCTATAAAATGAATCACTCTATGTCAGGCATGTCAAACTCAAAATACCAACCGGGCCGAATATTCAAGGTCTACGAGTGTGTGGTCCGCAACAAAAAAAAAAAAAGTCTTATATGCAATTTTGAAAGGTTTATTTATAAAAACCAATGCAATGCCCCCTGTAGTAGTGCCCCTTATGCAATTCTACCCTGTATTATAGTCCCTTTTGCAATGCCCCCTGAATTTGTGCCCCTTATGCAGTGCCCTAGCAGTGCCCCAGAAATGCTCCTTATGTTGTGCCCCTTATGCAGAGCCCCCAGTAATGCCCCTTATGTTGTGCCCCCAGTAATGCCCCTTTATGCAGAGCCCCCAGTAATTCCCTTAGTAGTGCCCCCAGTAATGCCTCTTATGCAGAGTCCCCAGTAATGCCCCTTTATGCAGACCCCCCAGTAATGCCCTTAGTAGTGCCCCCAGTAATGCCTCTTATGCAGAGTCCCCAGTAATGCCCCTTAAGTTGTGCCCCCAGTAATGCCTCTTTAAGCAGAGCCCCCAGTAATGCCCTTATTAGTACCCCTTTATGCAGAGCCCCCAGTAGCGCCCCTTATGCAGAACCCCCAGTAGTGCCCCTTTATGCAGAGCCCCCAGTAATGCCCTTAGTAGTGCCCCTTATGCAAAGTCCCAGTAATTCCCCTTTATGCAGAGCCCCAGTAATGCCCCTTAATGCAGATCCCCCAGTAATGCCCCTTCTTGTGTGCCCCCAGTAATGCCCCTAGTAATGCCCCTTATGCTGTGCCCCCTCCCAGTATAGAACAGACCCCACTTACCTCTATCTTACTTACCTCTCTTCACGCTGGCCGCTGCACACCGCTCCAGCGTAGATGCCTGCCGCTCACTGCATCTAACTAGATCCAGCAGAGCAGGCCCCTCACATAGCGGGGCCTGCATCTCTGGGAACGCTGACCTGCTTCAGAGACCAGCGTTCCAGCACAAATATTATGTGGCCCAGTCACTCCTGTCGCGATTGGAGCTGAGCTCCGATCGCTGCAGGGGTGACTGGGCCGCATAATATATGTATTTGGGCCCTGCTCTACGTTATTCAGTTTGAGTTTGTACTTTATAACATATTTTATAGTGTGTGTTTAATGTCAGTTTTTATACTTTATGGCATATTTTATAGTGTGTTTAATTATAGTTATTTATTTCCTTTATGAATCATTTTATACTGTTTGTTTGTTAAAGAACATTGACTTCATGGAATAAAATGTTAAGAAATTAACTTTTGTTTTTATGAGTCTTAAAATAAAAAATAAAAATAAAAAAACAGCACAAATATATAGTAAAAAGGAACAAATCAGATGGGTTAAAAGAAGAATAACTCTTAAACCTTTCTGACATTTGTTACCAAATTCCTCTCCCACACAAAACACATTGAGTCCCTGTGTACTGTATAAATCCTGGTAATCTTATCTTCAACCTGATATTTTTGTAAGTATTTTATAATCTAAGTTTAAGAGAAAGATTGACTTGTAAGCCAGTATTCCAGATCTCTCTCTGGTTCAGGTAATATATATATATATATATATATATATATATATATAATGACAAAATTGATGTATGGTAGGAGTAAATGTGCGTATCCACTAGCAGATAGTGGAACGACAGTACGATTACAACATTGTAATCGTACAGTCGTTCCTCTTCCCCTGCAGTGCTTACACTGAACGATATGTTGTTCAGTGTAGGCACCCTTCCCCATCCCTGAACATGGTCAATCTGTCGTTATTGGCAGTATGACCGGCATGTTCAGGCGATGATTGATGTCGGAAACAACCAGCGGGAGCGCGCATTGCTGGTCATTTCTGACATTTTCATGCCCAATTTGTGCACGATTAATGAGCAATTGAACAATAACGATATCGTTCAATCGCTCATTTTAATCGGCAAGTGGATACCCGCCTTAACCTTTCTTCATTGTCAAATTAAACTCTTGCCTACATTCACTAAATTATTCTTGCAAAAATATTGTTAAATTCCCAGAGTTTCTAAAGTTTTGATGACATTTATAAACTCTTCTGTCATTATAGGTCCTAAGAGAGGCTCAGCTTGTTTCCACTGTAAAAGTTATAGAATTCTTTCCCCCAAAATTTATATTAATCAGTCATAGTGTAGCTGATTTTAAGGCCCTTGGATACAGTGACCTGTAAATGGTATTGACAAAAATCTATAGTCTGCCTCACTTGAACATTTTCTTTCTCCTTCTCCTCCCTATCATGCCCAAAAGTGAGTGTCTCATTTTTCACTACAACTCTTACTACAGCCCTCCAACCAATTCCCAACCCTGGCACTCCAAAATAAACATGCTGTTTGCAAAAATGTTCCCATACAGCTGAAAGCTAGTGGCAGAACATATTGCACTACAAATTTATCCTGGCCTTCTATTTTAATGTCATTATATATGAGGTATTTTTTAACTAGGTCATAAAAAAAAGGCTGATGTGGTGGCCTTTTGATTCAGGAGGGTAATATTTTGCGGGTGGTTTAAGTCCTGATTTTGACTGCTCATGATAATTGGTTAGAATAGCAGTCTCCTTCTTGGCAAAGTGTCTCTTCAGGGTTCACCTCTTCACAAATTTGTTTAAGTCTATAAACATTTCAAATTTATTAGGTTTCTGCAAAGGGGCAAATGTGAAGCCTTTGCTTAGTAATGACATGTCTGGTTAGTATAGGGGATGTTAGGATAGATTAAATATACCCTTCTCAGTAGGGTTTGGGGCCACTGCAGATTCCTTCTTTTTATGTTTCTTTCTCCGTCCCCGTTTTCCTCGTTTTCTCCCATTCCCCTTTTTAAAGGTGAAGCCACTCTTGCATTTTCCCTGATTCCCACTCTCCGATTTATATCCCTGTATGGTCTTATTGGAGTTGGGGATAAAAAATCACTTTAACTTTCTGAGTTAAATCTATTAAGAACTGATTAACGATTCCAAAAAGTAACCGTATCCTTCTTGGGAGATATATAGTTTGCGGATTGTATTTTGGATTCTGTTTTATTACTGTCCATGTTTTTTGGATAGACCTTAACTTTTTGTTATTTTGGCTGTGGTCCCTATTTTGTGGAACAAATCTTGACCACTTTTTTACTTTGTTGTTGGTATAGTCCTGTTTATCTCAGAATTTTTTTTTCCCTTATTTCTAATCACTTCCTCCTCTATCCTTTCTAGTTTTTTATTGAGTACATTCTCATTAACCTTAAATTTCTTACTATCCCTATGTATGTCGATAGCGGTTTCCTTGCTTTTGCGATATTCTTCTATAGTTAGGAGATCTTTCTTTTTCTCTCTAACTAATACTCTCATAAGATTCATGGAGCATTCGTGCAATGTTAGATCCCATTCCTCCATAAATTTGATGTTATCAGTCCTGGAACACGTCCAATTAGGATCTAGAGGAGGGGACCTTATGAAACAATTGTCCTGCAGAGAAATGTATTGGATATTCAAGCTCAATACGATGTTCCCGCTAGGTCACAATGAAAGTTATGAGATTGCCCCCTTTCTGTAAGGACAAAGAAATGAATACAACCATGTTTTTCCCTTATACATAACAATGCTTTGAATGAAGGTTGTTTTTCTATGCATGTCACTGATTTTATTAACTAGGATGTGTAAATCATCATTTTTTATCTGTTTATAAGTAGTCATAATTGAATATAGTATTGTGAGGTCTCAGAATAAATAAGTTGGTTAATTTGTAGGTTATAACTAATGGATGTAGTCCAGTTTCCGGCCCGTGACTTCCGGTTTCCGGCCCGTGGCGCCGACACACTTCCGGTTGAGGCCAAATGGCCATTACAACATGAATAGATGAGGGTATAAAAGGACTCATGTAGGTACTGGTTATACTACCCCTGAGGAAACCATAAAGTGATGAAACGCATTGGATTGGCGTTACTTGAACCTCCTCCATCCAGAGCCTTGCTCATTTAATGCTGTTTGTTGGACCTCTGTGACAAGAACTCTACAAAACAAGCTAAGAACCTTATTTATGTACGTTGTTTCCAGTTGATTTGTGTGCAAAAATAAATATTTGTGTTTGACAAAACATATTGCACTATGGAAACTTTTTATGTTCTCTGAGGTCATATGCTGGTGTTAAGTGGAACAGAGGATATAGAAGTTTTACCCTGGGATATTGTCCAAATGGGAATTAAAGACTTCTACGGATATGCTTGACTATATTAAGATATCTGGTACACATATTTCAAATAAGTGTGGAGAAATAATACTTTTAATTACTACACTATTTGGCGCTCGTTCTGTCCATTATTCAAAATATATATATCTCAACCCCAGACTACAGCAACCCTAACAATCTCCTTCTCCCTCCTTCCAACTCTGTCCCCCTCTCCTGTCTCCTCTGGAAACCCAGTTCTGTCTATAATCAACTGGTCCCCATCCATGACAGCTCCAACACCTTGAATCTCCCAGCCATCACCAATTCATGGATTTACCCATCTGACACCACTTCTACTGCAGCTATCTCCTTTAGGGACCTCGCATTCTTTCACACTCCCTGGCCTGGAAGTTGCCATAGTCTTGGTTTTGGGGTACTTCTATTGTCTGGTCACTCCCACCAACGCTTACCTTCTAAACTCTCCATTTTATTCTTTCCATTCAATGCTCATGATATTCACCTCTTCCAACTTCCTCGAGTAGCTGCCTTTCTTCATCCCCCTTAGCTCAAAATTCCCTGATAACTTTGCTTCTTGGCTCCTAATCTTCAAATGGGCTCTCAAGACCCCTTTCTTCCTCAAAGCTTTCCAGCGCTCATCCTAACCCACTACTCCATGTTCCTTTCCTCACAATCCAGCCCATCTGTGTCACTCCTGTTTGTCTGCCCCCTCCCCCTTTAGAATGTAAGCTCTCATGAGCAGGGCCCTCTTCCCTCATGTGCTTTTCCTTACTTATACTTTAATTTACAACAGCACCTTACACTTGGTTGCTGACACCATGCTGCTTATTTAAGTTATGCAGCAATGTTTATAAATCATGTATTTGTCCCGCATTGTTTGTACTGTTAACTGTATTTCTTGTGTGCTCATTTGTTTATGTACTTTGTAAGGTGCTGTAGAACCCTTGTGGCGCCGCATAAATAAAGGATGAAGTCTGCAATATATATATATATATATATTAGAATTGCAGTATCAGCATAGAGGACAATAGTGAGCCATGGATTCTGTGGGGCTGAAGGGAAGAAAAAGGAGGTGTAGTCACACCTAAGGGCTGCCGAGTGGAGTCAGTGCAAGGAGGACTGAGGCAGACCAGTCAGACTGTAGAGACAGTCCAAATGGGACTGTGGCAGCCAAAGAGTCCAGTGTGCCTGGATGCCAGGAGACTGTATCTAGAAAAGGTGAGGTAGGGAGGACTACAAATCTCTGAGACTGTTTTGTGAAGTTGTTGCAGCCAAGCCAGGCCAGTGGGCCTTGCAGGTCTGGACACGGCCTCCTGGCCTTCACAGCTCCGAGGTAGGGAGGACCACAAAAGACTAAGACCAGTAGCGGGCTGGGCCAGGGGGGCAGGGTGCCATGTGCCCCTGGGCCGCTCTATTGCTTAGCATCGTGGGCCGCCTCCTCAGGAAGCAAAGAGGCTCTGGTGGCCGCGGTAAGGGGGAAACAATAGATCCCACGGTGGCTTGGGGGCTGCAGAATCCATGCGGACTAGCTGTCCGCATGGAGTCTGCTGAAAACGTCCCTCCAAATATGGCCACCGCCTAGGAGGAGACAGATGCTAGAGGTCCTACTTGACCTCTAGCGTCTGTCAGGGAGCGCATAGCAATATACGAAGGTGCACGGATGACGTCACCCGCGACATGAAGAGCCTGCCGGGCGCTCCTGCTGGATCATGTTACATCCAGTCAGCACGGCAGCAGGAGCGACAGACAGTCCGGACGACAGCCGCAAGAAGTAAGATAAGTACTGGGATCAGGTAGTGGACAACTACAGGGGCATTATTTTAAGGGGCACAACTACAGGAGGCACAGCATATGGGCTCGACTACAGGGTGCACTGCATATGGGCACAACTAGAGGGCACTGCATATGGGCACAACTGCAGGGGGCACCTCATATGGGATCAACTACAGAGAGCATGGCATATGGGCATAACTACAGGGGCACTGCATATATGCTCAACTGCAGGTGGCATTGCATATGGGCACAACTACAGGGGGCACTGTATATGAGCTCAACTAAAGGGGGCACTGCATATGCGCACTACTACAGAGGGCCCTGCATAAAGGGCACTACTACAGATGGCATTACATAAGTGGCACTACAACAGGGGGCATTGCACAAGGGGCACTACAACAGGTGGCATTGCAAAAGGAGCACTGCTACAGGGGGCATTGCATAAGGGGCACTGCTACAGGGGCATTGCGTAAGGGGCACTACAACAGGGGGCATTGCATAAGGGGTACTGCTACAGGGGGTATTGAATAAGGGGCACGGCTACAGGGGGCATGGCATAAGAGATGCTGCTACAGGGGGCTTTGCATAAGGGGAACTGCTACAGGGGGCATTGCATAAGGGGCATTGCTTCAGGGAGGCATTTCGACAGGGGACCTGAAAAATGGGCACTGCTACATGGAGAATTGCGTAAGGGGCATTGAATAAGGGGCATTACTGTGTGGCATTGTTATAATGAACATAGGGCCTGATTCAGACCCGCTCGTAAGCGGGTCGATGTTGTCACCCACCCAGGAGGCCGCTCTAAAAAAGAGAGGGAGGGCACTGATTCAGAGCGAGCGCTCTGAAAGAGCGTCCGGCTCTGAATCAGGCCCATAATGTGTAAGGGGCATTACTGTGTGGCATGTGTTGTAAGGGGAATTACGATGTGGCATAATGTGTTATAGGGGCATTATTGTGTGGCATAATTTGATATCAGGGCATTACTGTGTGTCATTATGTGTTATACGTGGCATTATTATGTGGCATAATGTGTTGTAAGGGGCATTACGGTGTGGCATAATGTGTTATAGGGGCATTAAGGTCTGGCATAATTTGTTTTATAAGGGCAGTACTTAGTGTGTCATAATGTGTAAGGGACATTACTGTATCATGAAACCACACACCTTAGACGTCGTCTTTGGGTGTGTTTTTTTTATGGGAGGGGGGGCGTCTGAAACTTTTTAACAGGGGGGAGCAAAATTTATAGTTACGCCACTATGTTGAAAGCTGCATCTTCTCCTGTGAAACCCCTGGCAACGAGCATGAGCCCCCTGATAACAAGCATGAGACCCCTGGCAACGAACATGAGATTTTTTTTATTTCCACAATACTGTAATTGGCATAATGTTAAACCACCTTTGTACAGGCTACTGGTCATGGTCCAGTGCTGTGAGCTTGCACCCCAGTCTTAAGTTTACCAGCCAGCCCCTGACTAAGACTGTGTTACGTTTGCAGACTAGCTGCCCATTATCCCAAACAACTCTTTCCATAACTGCCCATTATAGTTAGGGTTCAAGCAGAGAGGTAGTGCCCTGAATGGGGGATAGACTTTTGTTATTTTTGTACTGCATGCTGACACCAGTAAAGCTCCAATTGTTTCATTTAACATTGAAAGCTGGTGTAGACAATGCACCACTGACCCCTCTACCAAGCTAAATTACCCCAGATCGTTATATACTGTGTGTATATGTATATACTGCACTATATACACATCTATGCCCCAGGGACATGGTGCTGATAATGCTTATGGTAGCTGCAATACAAATCTCTCATCCATGATCCTCCTGTCCTTGCCAGGACATGCCAGTGGTTTGGTTGGACTCCAGCCAGCTGCAAGGCAGCATCAGGGGGGTTGTGGTGACACTGGTGAGATGCAGGGGGTAGGAGTGAAAATCAGGGGGTTGTGGTGAGATGCAATATAGAATGCTGTGGTGAAATGCAGGGGCAGGAGTAAGAAGCAGGAGGCTGCTGTGAGAAGCAGAGGGTTGTGGTGAGATGCAGTGGACTGTGGTGACATGGCGTAGGTTGTTATGAGATGCAGGGGGCTGTAGCAAGATGCAATCTGCTGCTGCTGACTGCTAGAGCAGGCTGCAGCGCTGTGGATTGGATCAGTAATAAAGATCTGGTCTGTGGCTGGGGACCCTCTCAGAGAGTCCCGAGGGTACTTGCCACCAGTGCCCCCCGTTAATCCGGCCCTGCCCCTAATGCCTGCTTGCATGCAACCTGTTAGAAGTCACAGGAGGTGCCACACTGTTCAGGACACTGTGGCCAGAGGTAAATCATCAAGTTCTACACACTGTGCAGCTCTTTGTGCAGCATTGCATGTCATTTTGTGCAGTATATCCTCTTACCATGGTTACTGTGAGCTTCTGCCATGGCCATCGCCATTTTGGAACTCTCATTGTGTGCAGCTGATTGTGTGAATAATAGGAGTGAGCCAGGTGATTCAATCAAGCACTTTATAGCCTGGTCTCATTTACTCCTAGATGCTGGTTATAGCCTGACCTACCATCAGGCCAGACTACCGATCTGGCACTTCTGGCAAATGCCAGAAAGGCCGATTCTGGCGTCAAAGCCCGGTAGAGCAGCTCCGCCTCCCGGCGCTCTGCTTGGCTTGGGATACTAAAAGACGGGGCCGTGGCATGAGGCCACGCCTCGTTACTCGCAGCACGCCCCTTTTCTCTCTCTACATCTCTTCTCTTCAACTCATACTCTCTTTTGGCCTCCTCACTAATAACTCACAATTTTACCTCCCTATATTCTGACCTCTCCTGCTTTTATATCCAAGATTTCTAACTGCCTCTCTGCCATCTCCACCCTGATGTCCCAGAGTTCCTCCCCCCCCCCCACACTCGGGAACCACTACCCGTCCCTGTCTCCCTCACAGTTTACAATATCTTACTGTCTCCTGTTATGGCCCCCATAGGCAAAACTAGACAATTGTAACATAATAAACTTTGTGTAATGCTATCAAATGTGCTAATGAACCAATAGTATGTTTTCATAAAAATAAATATGATTATTAATTACCCTAAAATCGTTCCAGCAATTTTTCTTAAAAGGGAGTTCCACTTTCATGAATCCTTCAAACAACGATGCTTTCTTTTCCTCTCCCAAAAACATCAAGATTTTCCTCCAATTTTCAAACAAAAACTTTTATACAAGCATATAAAATCATGGACGTCTTCTATGACTGAATCACTGATATACTCATCAACCCAGATGCTTAGAGCATAGAACAAGCAGGTATCCCCTCACAGTCCAAAGTCTTTTCGGGTGCCACACCGCTTCTACTAGACATTTGGTAATGGGTGGTCCCAGTTCCAACCCCTAACCAGAACTTATGTTACTTTCAGTGGTGGAAGTAGAAAGAATTTTTTATATGTACAGTAGTATATGCGTGTGCCGAAGTAGTGCGCCCCATAAATAGGCGTGGTTATTGGAAATGAGGGGGTGTTTAAAAATAACACAGGTGAGAAATAAATAAAATATCACACTTTCTGAGTCTCTGGCGTCTGACCCCCTCTCCTCACTGTCACACAGTCTGACTCTGTAGCGTGGAGGCTGGGTGAGGCATCCTCCTGGGGGATTGGTGGACACTGCACAGCTCCTCCACTCGTCCTCTTCACAGCAGCACTGCCTGACGTGCATGCGTGTGACTGACTGCTGGATCCCATTGGTCTAACAGAGGGGGAGGTGGAGCTGGGGAGCAAAAGGTCCTCCCAGCCAGGTGCGGGCAATGCAGTGCAATTAATGCGTTCCTGACCATGTGGCTGTTAATTACATTAATAAATATGGCGGCGAACAAAGCTAATGGGTGGTCCGGTGCACCCCCGGACCACCCCTTAGTTTTGCTTATGATGGCCCCCATACATCAGCAATGGATTGCCCTAATTCTCCAATCCCCAGACGACGGTGTCAAGGCATCGGGATTTCCCTGATTTGCCGATCCCTACCAAACAATTATCAGGATCTGCAAAGTAGGGATTTTTACCATGAAGAATTTCCCCGATTCCCTGATGGATCACCGATAATCGAGTATATCAGATCAATGTTGGGGGTTCAGGGAATTGTGGCGCAGTTGTGTAGGCCTCTTTACCCAAGCCCACCGCCTTGACTACTCTCTCTGCTTCACCATGCCCCCATACACTCCTAACCAGTATACAGCGCCTCCTCCATCACATTGCCAAAATACAAAGGATGTTGCATAATCCCTGATTCACTCACATATTGTCTCCTGTCTACATTATTGCAAACTTCTGTCAGCTGGCCTTCCCCATTACCAGCTCTACACCCTAGACCCCATTGATTGCTATTTCTCTCTTGACACTACACCACTCTATTAAAGCCTCCACTGGCTCCCTATCTTCATCCTTACTAGCACATCAGGATAAGATAAAGTTGTCATCGTCTACACACAAAATTCTAAGCAGAATTAGCAAGGTTTTGGGAGGTATATACAACAGATTTGTAACAATTATGACATTGTCAGCTGCTCCAAGAACAAGTAAAGCCTAAGAATATAGTAATTTCTGCCAGCTTTATAGGCATGGAGCTTGTAATGTGTCTATGATATATCTTTCTTAGAAAAGGGACCTTTGATGTACATGGGAAATGCATTTACAGTATGCACAATATTCATAGTGAATGCTAGAATGGACCACCACTGTGGCTGGTCCCCTTTCTCTTTGAGTGAGTTACAGTTACCATTGAAGGCAGAGATTATCATCAAAGTCAATTACAAGTATTTGAAAGGGCAGAATTTGTCACAAAGTATTTACGTGCAAAGAGTAACACATGCTTGCCATGATAAAGACTTTATCTCCACTGTGCATTGTAAACCTGATAACCCTCTCTCAGAGCATACTGTAACTCTTGGCTGCTTTGAGTCATTAGTGGAATCCAATAACCCAACACAATAAGTAAAGGTATAGCATGTTAACACATCTCAAGAGACCAGTGAATCCCTAAATTATATATATATATATATATATATATATATATATATATCACACACATACACATATACATACATATAAATATATATATATACATACATATATACACATATACATACATACGTATGTATATGTGTATATATGTATATATATATATATATAATATGTATATATATATATATCTATATATATATATGTATATATATATATATATGTGTATGTGTGTATATATGTGTATATTTGTAAAGAATCAAGGTTGGCATGGGTTAAGTAATATCTATAACAAGGAAGGGTGGAATCTATCTCTTGTCCTGAGCTGTGAAAATACATTGATTCTGTTAATATGAATACAAAAAGATCTTCTGTGAATCCCTTATACCCCTTTTACACCGGAGCTAAAACCCGGGTTTTTGAAGGGGTAACCCGGGCAGCTCCCTGGTGTAAAAGGGGAGAGAGTTGGATCACCGGGTCGAGTGACCCGGCAATCCAACCCAGGTAACTAGCAGGGTTTAACACGGGCGTAGCCCGTGAAACCCTGCTGTGAGAACAGCGCACTCCGGGTCACGATGACCTGGAGTGCGCTGCTAGCCGGCCGATTGGTCCAGCTTCAGTGGCGCTTGGAGATGACGTCATCTCCAAGCGGCCACTTTCACTCCACAAAAGCCGGGTCTATGCAGACCCGACTGCGGTGTGAGCGGCGCTGACTCGGGAATATCCTGAGCCGGCGCCAGCAAAATTCTGGGTCTGAACTGGATAGGAACTTTGTTCCAACTCCGGGTCAGACCTGGAATTTAGGTGGAAAAGGGGTATAAGTAAAGGTATAGCATGTTAACACATCTCAAGAGACCAGTGAATCCCTAAATTATATATATATATATATATATATATATATATTACTTACACACATACACATTGTTATAGGATCATTGGTAAAGTGGTCTGTGGCAGGTACATTTGTCCCAGATTCCTGTCTTATGTGTTTTAAACCCCCAGGAGAAAGTCTGCAGTGTAGCAGGCTTGAGTCTCGGCTTTTTGAAAAGCCGGTTTGGAACCTGGGGGTTGTGGGTGAGAGGAGAGGGAGGGCTCCACCCACGGCCACTCCAGGTTTTGGTTCTCGCAGCCTGGTAACAGGCTTGTTAGGGTTTCCACCTGAGAGTGGCCAATATAAGCTTAGTGTGTTTAGGGCTGAGTGTCTCACCTGGGAGAGCAGGCAGGGAGTTTGCTCAGAGACACTTGGAAACCTAACTGTGAGTGTTGTGCTGTGCCTTTGTTGCTGGCGAGGGCATTAGGCCCTGCCAGGTTCTGGTAGTGAGGGAACTACCTGTGAAGTTAGTGCCCCGACAGGGCTAGGATTTATATTTATGTTTTCTTTATATTTCTGACATTGTACAATAAAGACTGGCGCTGACCAGCTTGTACTTGCATCCAGACTGGTGTGCTGCTTCCCTGCTGCTGTGTGTGTGTGTAAGGAAGGAGTCCTCTACCCAGGAGAGGGACCCCCTAACCTAACTGTGTCACAGTATGGTGGAGAATGCGGGCAACCACACACACTGAAGTTGCAGCAAGAGGAAAACTTTCCATTTAAAAATTAAAGGGACAGACACCCAATTTGTGAGTGCGGAAATAACACTGTGTCCTTGGAGTCCCATAGAGGAGGCGTCAGCCAATACTCAGAGGCAAGGTTCAGCTTCCAACCTACACCCCAGGACAAAATGGAGGACATTATTAAGGCCTTGCTCCAAGCTACAGCAGCTCAGCAGGAATCTACCAGGGCTCAGCAGGAAGCTACAGCAGCTCAGCAGGAGACTAACAGACTTCAACAGGTCTCCATTGAGGAAAACAGCCAGGCCATAAGACAACCTGTACAGCACCTGGTCGCCCGGCCCAGAGAGGTTACTACTGGTCCTCCCACCCCCACTCACTCCGTACGAGCCAGTCACTTCCTCCAAAAGATGACTTCGGGCGATGATGTGGAGGCCTATCTCACCGCGTTTGAAAGAACGGCCGAAAGGGAGAGTTGGCCCAAGGAGCAGTGGGCAAGTCTGGTGGCACCTTTTTTGTCTGGGGAGCCACAAAAGGCCTATTTCGACTTATGCCTGACTGATGCCAAGGACTATAAAAAACTAAAACAGGAGATCCTAACTTGCTTGGGAGTCACCACCTTTGTTCGTGCCCAACGGGTCCACCGCTGGGAGTACCATAGGGACAAGCCTCCACGTTCACAGATGCATGACCTCGTCCATCTATCCTCAAAATGGCTACAGCCCGAGACGCTGATGGGACCACAGATCGTGGAAAGGGTCGTGATGGAACGGTACCTGCGATCATTACCTGTGACTCTGCGCAAGTGGGTGAGCCATGCAGAACCTAAGTCCGCGGACCAGTTGGTCGAGCTGGTGGAGAGGTACGTGGTGGCTGAGGAGCTGATGAGTATGCCCCACCGAGCCCCGATGGCGCACCGGCGAACTCCCACAGACACTGGTAAGACTGTTCCAGGGGAGAAGGGTGCTGGGTGGTGGAATGTACCTAAGACTGAGGGTGTAGAACCTGGAGACAGGCCTGCCAGGCCAGGAAGGTTCTTGCCCCGTAAACGACTAGACATTAATATGACTCAGTGTTTCCGATGTGGTGGCTTCGGCCATATTGCCGCTAATTGTTCACTTACAACTGAACCTATGCATTGTGATACTGCTCATGTCTACCGCAGGGGGTCTTTCTTTGCACAGACAGCATGTACGGCTGACCGGCAGGCTGAGACTGATAAGCACATGTGTGTACTCACTGTAGATGGCAACCGAGTAGAGGCACTGTTAGACTCTGGTAGCTTGGTGACACTTATAAAAGCTGAGCTGGTGAACCCCTTGAGGCATACAGGGAAAACTGTTGGTGTGACCTGCATACATGGGGATACTCGATATTATGTTACGGCCGAGGTGAACATCGAGACACCATGTGGCTCTGCTATAGTTTCTGTGGGTTTTAGTGCATGGTCTGGTGTACGATGCAATATTGGGGAGAGACTTTGCTCACTTCTGGAAGTTGTGGGAAAGCCGTTTTGTTCCAGAGGTGAACAACCCCAATCCATTTGAGAAGGTTGTCGATGTAGTGGAGGAGGGAGTTTCTTCTGAGTCAGAGTTATTCCCTTTTTCTACTATGGTTGGCGAACTAGAGAATGCGGAACGTGACGGTGGCCCGCCAACTGATGTGCCTCCCATTGAGGTGGGAAGTGTTGTTGGGCCAGGTGATCGTCTGCCTGATTTAGAGGTCAGAAGAGAGGTCTTTGCCATGGAGCAGTTGAATGACCCTACTTTGGTTAAAGCCAGGGAGAATGTAAAAGTAGTTGATGGTAAACCCGTAGACCCTGATAGTCCTTTGTCCTATCCCCACATGGCAATGTGTCGGGATTTGTTATATCAGGTGACTAAGAAGGGGGAAGATATCGTGGAACAACTAATAGTTCCCAAAGCCTACAGAAGAACAGTGTTGGATCTGGCCCATGGTCATATAACGGCAGGCCATCTAGGGGTAGAGAAAACCACTGAGCGAATAATGCAGAGGTTTTTCTGGCCCGGGCTTCATAAAGAGGTGTCTGACTTTTGCGCATCCTGCCCTGAGTGTCAGTATCATGCTCCCAGGCCACATTTTAAGGGTCCACTAGTTCCATTGCCTATTATAGAGGTGCCGTTTGAAAGAATAGCGATGGATTTGGTGGGACCCTTAATGAAGTCTGCCAGGGGACACCAGTATATTCTGGTCATAATGGATTACGCTACCAGGTACCCGGAAGCAATCCCGTTGCGCAATACGTCAACCAAGACCATTGCCAGAGAGCTAGTTCATGTCTTTAGCAGGCTGGGTATACCCAAGGAGATACTAACTGACCAGGGTACACTGTTTATGTCAAAAGTCATGAAAGAGTTATGCCGCCTGTTCAAAATTGAACAGTTAAGAACTTCGGTTTATCACCCCCAAACCGATGGGCTGGTCGAGAGGTTTAACAAGACGTTAAAACACATGCTTAGGAAAGTGGTCGACAAGGATGGTAGGGATTGGGATTACTTATTGCCGTATTTATTGTTGGCCATAAGAGAGGTTCCCCAGTCCTCCACCGGGTTTTCACCCTTCGACTTGTTGTATGGGAGACACCCAAGAGGGTTACTAGACATTGCCAAAGAGACATGGGAGGGGTAGTCTAGTCCTTACAAAACGGTGATTGAGAATGTTTCTCAAATGCAGGAGAGAATTGCTGCGGTAGTGCCGATAGTGAGAGAGCACCTGGAACAGGCTCAACAGGCACAGCAGAGGGTATACAACCGCAATGCCCGGTTACGCAGCTTTGCTCCTGGGGACAGAGTGTTAGTGTTGGTTCCCACTGTGGAAAATAAACTTTTGGCTAAATGGCAAGGGCCCTTTGAAATCTTAGAAAGAGTGGTACAGGTCAATTACAAAGTTTACCAGCCGGGGAAAAGAAAGCCGGAACAGATATACCATATAAATCTATTAAAGCCCTGGAAAGATAGAACGGTACTGTCGGACGTCCGAGCCCCTCCAGTAAATCCAGGGCCCTTAGTTCCCGAAGTGACCGTGGCAAAAACCCTGTCGGCAATTCAACAACAAGAGGTCAAGGAGTTTCTGATCAGAAATAGGGTGCTGTTCTCTGACGTACCTGGGAAAACCTCGGTCATTAAACAAGACATAATCACTGACCCAGGGGTTAAAGTTAATCTAAAGCCCTATAGGTTACCAGAAGCACAAAGAGAATCGGTGTCGAAAGAAATTAAAAATATGCTAGAGTTAGGGGTTATTGAAGAATCACATAGTGAATGGTCAAGTCCCATTGTGTTGATTCCAAAGCCCGACAGGAGTGTGCGTTCTGCAATGACTTCCGAAAGTTGAACAGTGTTTCAAAATTCGATGCCTACCCGATGCCAAGAGTGGATGAACTGATTGAGAGACTAGGGACGGCAAGGTATTTAACCACTCTTGACCTAACCAAAGGGTATTGGCAAGTACCGTTAACCAAGAGCGCCAAACAAAAGACAGCTTTTTCAGCGCCAGAGGGCTTATTTCAGTACAAGATGTTGCCCTTCGGGCTACATGGGGCACCTGCTACCTTCCAAAGAATGATGGACAGGATTCTAAGGCCCCATAGACGGTATGCGGCTGCTTATCTGGATGACGTGGTCATTCATAGTCCTGATTGGCAGTCTCACTTACCCAGGGTACAAGCAGTGTTGGACTCCATCTATAAGGCAGGTTTGACAGCCAACCCAAAAAAGTGTTGTCTAGGCATGGAGGAAGTAAAATATCTGGGATACACCATTGGCAGAGGCCTGATAAAGCCTTAGCTCAATAAAGTTGATGCCATACAAAACTGGCCACGGCCTCTGAATAAGAAGCAGGTGAGAGCCTTCTTGGGAATTACGGGGTACTACAGGAGGTTTATACCCAACTTGCCACCATGGCAGTCCCACTGACTGACCTGACCAAAGGCAAACAAAAAGTCAGGGTAGAATGGAGTCCTGAGGCAGAGAAAGCTTTTCAGGAGTTGAAAGTAGCGTTGTGTTCCCAACCAGTCCTGATGACTCCTAATTTTGAAAGGGAATTCATAGTACAAACCGATGCATCAGAAGTAGTTATAGGAGCGGTCCTGTCCCAGAACAAGGAGGGTGAGGAACTCCCTATTTTCTATCTAAGTAGAAAGTTGAATGTACAGGAGAGAAACTATGCCACAGTGGAGAAGGAGGCGTTGGCCATAAAGTGGGCATTAGAGGCTCTCAGGTTCTACTTGGTTGGAAGAAAGTTCAAATTGATCACTGACCATGCCCCTTTGAAGTGGATGTCCGAAAATAAGGACAGTAATGCGAGAATTACGAGATGGTTCTTGGGGTTACAAACTTTTAAATTTTCAGTGGAACACAGGCCAGGAAGCCAGCTGGTCAATGCTGATGCGTTGTCACGCATTCATTGTTTGGGGGCTTCAGTTGTT
The DNA here is from genome assembly GCA_031769625.1 of Taudactylus pleione. Lineage (NCBI taxonomy): Eukaryota > Metazoa > Chordata > Amphibia > Anura > Myobatrachidae > Taudactylus > Taudactylus pleione. Next base: position 2,623,878 of record JAUIMM010000234.1, read on the forward strand.
CCGCCCCACAGGTCAAAACAAAGGGGGGGGGATATGTGATAGGATCAATGGTAAAGTGGTCTGTGGCAGGTACATTTGTCCCAGATTCCTGTCTTATGTGTTTTAAACCCCCAGGAGAAGTCTGCAGTGTAGCAGGCTTGAGTCTCGGCTTTTTGAAAAGCCGGTTTGGGACCTGGGGGTTGTGGGTGAGAGGAGAGGGAGGGCTCCACCCACGGCCACTCCAGGTTTTGGTTCTCGCAGCCTGGTAACAGGCTTGTTAGGGTTTCCACCTGAGAGTGGCCAATATAAGCTTAGTGTGTTTAGGGCTGAGTGTCTCACCTGGGAGAGCAGGCAGGGAGTTTGCTCAGAGACACTTGGAAACCTAACTGTGAGTGTTGTGCTGTGCCTTTGTTGCTGGCGAGGGCATTAGGCCCTGCCAGGTTCTGGTAGTGAGGGAACTACCTGTGAAGTTAGTGCCCCGACAGGGCTAGGATTTATATTTATGTTTTCTTTATATTTCTGACATTGTACAATAAAGACTGGCGCCGACCAGCTTGTACTTGCATCCAGACTGGTGTGCTGCTTCCCTGCTGCTGTGTGTGTGTGTGTAAGGAAGGAGTCCTCTACCCAGGAGAGGGACCCCCTAACCTAACTGTGTCACAACATATACTTACATATATATATATATACACATATACATACATATGTATGTATACGTGTATATATATATATATATATGTATGTATGTATATGTGTATATATATAGATATATATAGATATATATATGTGTGTGTGTATGTGTGTATATATGTGTATTTTTGTAAAGAATCAAGGTTGGCATGGGTTAAGTAATATCTATAACAAGGAAGGGTGGAATCTATCTCTTGTCCTGAGCTGTGAAAATACATTGACCCTGTTAATATGAATACAAAAAGATCTTCTGTGAATCCCTTAGATAGTTTATTAAGGGTTAACCTTGATTCTGTGACCAAGCTATGTAATGAAAATGTAGATGATATGAAGTATCCATTCTGATCTCTTCTTCTTTCTCTTTTTATCTTAGGATTTTAATATATATTAAGATTATTGCTAAAGTCTCTGTTCTGACTGTTAATGAATAAAACTGTTTATTAAGATATAGACCATTTAGGTTGAAATTTTATAAAGTTTGGCTATGTAATAGTCTGTGAAGTGTGCTAATTAATAAATTAATTAAAAGACATCTGAATGTGATATATGATTGTAATGATGTATTTAATGCTATCCTCTTTTATATTCTGTGTAATGTAATTTAAAAAAAAAATATGTTATGTATTTGTATAAGAGCTCATTATACTAGACTGGATCGATATAGAAAGCTTTTATTGTAAGCCAGATATGTGTATTAGATGTGAGCCAATTAATGCAGGGTTAATTAAGTATAATAGAAGACCAGTATAAATAAGTGCTGGTAGAGGTTGCAAACCACACCCCTTGATGATGTCTCTGATGAAACTAGTTGGGCGTGGCCAGGAACTGTGAGACTGTGGAACAGTCATCTGACTACTTCCAGAGGCAGTGCGCTGTGTGGCTGGTCGCTGAGTACGGAAGATGTCCGGCTAAGTTTACAGACCCACCAGATCACACGTGAAACTTCTAACTTTGATGTATGTGAGCAGATTTTATTAAATATTGTTTTTTTTACTATTCTCACGTTTGTGCATTCCCTCTGTGATTGCATTCTAGTCTATGTATACCTTCCTCAAGCATAAGGAGGACTGGGATTAAGCAGCAATACATCTTAAGAGAAAAGAAAGAAAAAGTCTGGATTTTACAGGACACCATTGCGCAGAGTGTGGACATTTGTACTGATTTATTTATATATATATATATATATATATATATATAAAACAGAGCAGACACAGGCAGCACTCCTTCACAAACAGCAACAATGGCAGATAGTCGCAGGTGCCCACCGTTACAGCCAGACAACCGTCAGGCAGCAAACCATACAAGCAGCGGGATGGCGGCACTCAATGCAAATAAATAGATTCTGCAGGCAACAACCTGCCTGCAGAATCTATTTATTTTCATTGAGTGCCGCCATCCCGCTGCATATATATATATATATATATATATATATATATATATATATATATTTACATTTCCAATTAAACAACTAACACTCTCTAATACCTCTTTTCCACCAAAAACCCAGGTCCGACCTGGGTTTTTGGACATGGTTCCAACCCTGGTCAGACCCAGGTCAGACCCATTTACACTGCACCTTTGATCAGGGTTACTCCCAGGTCAGCCCTGTTCACACTGAACTCAGGTCTGCCCTGCTAAACCTGTGAGGTCATAAAAAGTGGGAGGTGAATGCTCCACAACCACCAATCCGCTCATTTTAGGCATGATCCAGGTCAGATAACCGGGGTTGCACCGTTTACACTGCACCATTACCTGGGTCCATCCTGGGTCCAACCCTGGTAGCTACCTGGGTTGGATTGCAGGGTCACTTGACCCAGGTTATTTTTCAGGGACCCTTTTACACTGAGCTGCGACCCGGGTAGACCCAGCAAAAACCCAGGTTTTTGCTCTGGTGTAAAAGGGGTATAAGAGGCATATTCAATTGGGCGCAAGGTTTAGCGAGGTAAAAGAACCTTATGCCGTTCGCGCCCAATTTTGGATTACCGCAGGTATGCGCGCTCCCGATACCCGCATTATCCAATTTAAAAACAGTGGTCGCAGGGTTTTCAGCTCTAAAAACCCTGCGCCGCTTAAAAAAAAAAAAATTGTTCACTTACCTGCCCGGGGGTCTCCGGTGGTCTCCACGGCTCGTGGTGGCCTCCCCTCTGTCTTCTCACTGGAGAGGGGGCTGCTGGGAGTCCCGGGGGCTGCTGGGAGGGGCAAGGGCTGCTGGGAGATGTAGTTCTCCCAGCGCCAATTCCGTGGGGGCCACACACACTCATACACACACACATACACTTATACACATTTATAAACAGTAATAAACACACACACACACACACTGACATACTCACCCTGCTGCAGAAGACCCTGCTTCCGACGCTGTATGCAGAAGACAGCACTGCAAAAGGTAAGTAATTATGGACTAATTAAGCTAATTGGTAACTTTCAATTGCTTAATTATTCCTCAGGGGGGGTGCTGCTGGGGTGCCAGAGCAAGTCCCGGTGATTTTTCCTAAAAATACTGATTTTAGGAAAAATCACACTTGCTCTGGAGGTGTGAGAATAAAAACCTCCTGCTGCACAAAAAAAAGAAAATATCTGCAGCTATTTGAATAGCAAAAAACCCGCACCTGCTGGAAAAACTTTGCAGGCGCGGGTTTTTGCTATTCTCGCACCCAATTGAACATGCCCCAATGTGTGTACTCTCTTACATTTTTAGATTTTGGAAACATAAAATCAGAGCATTATTAGGACTCCGAGCTTGTTCTAGGTTTATGTTAGGATTTACGCTTGTTTAGGGATTTGCTTCAGATAAAACTTTGACTAACCTTAATATGCATTTACTGTTTTGGCCAGGCTATTTGTGAGTTGGATTGATTTTATAAACCTGTTGAGGTAATGTTGATTTAGAATTTTGTTTTGGTATGATTTAAACCAATTGATATTGGGATCTTATTGAACCAACTCATCTGAAAGAAGACACTGCTTTCATTAAAATATGATGTTTCTGTTATGGATTTAGCTGAGTACTAGATGAATCCAAAGAATCAGAGGTATTGAAGTTTTCAGCTTTATGTGTAAGAACAGGTAGCAGAAACATTAAGAACAGGAAGGGAGTATTGCAGCAAGGACAATATCATAGGCAGATAGACTAAGCACTCCTTACCATTTAAAATATTTGAATCAATCACATTGCTCCCTAATTTATTAGCAAACCCCCTGGCAAGAAACCCTAAATCCAAACATTGGCAAGAAAGGTTTCCTCAATTTCTCAACATGAAGGTTTCTTGCAGGGATCCATGACCTCTCTTTCCAGGACCAGCCCTGAGCATAGGCAACCTAGCCATTTGCCTGTGGTGACCTAGTCCAGTACCCACAGGGGGTGCCCTCTTGTCTAAGTCAAAGTGACTCTCTTTACCATAATATTTACCTGAATCCACTCAGTGAGTAGGGAGCGGACAGTTCAACCAGAGGGGAGGGGAGTGAGACCCTCCCCTCCATTCCAGTTCCTATTTCTCTACTGTTGCCTGCCACCACTAGGGAACATACAGAGACACCTGACTGCCTCTGGCCTCCAGCACAAAAAGCCGAGGAGTCGAAGAGGAGCCAGCCATCCTGACTCATTCTATCAGAATGAGAGAGGAGCAGGGAAAAGACCTCTGGCATTGTAATGTAAATACAGCGCAGGGAAGATCTGAGGGTGGAATTTTATAGGAATAGGAATAAAGACTGGTTGGGCAGCTAAGAGGGGGCATCTAGGGTTCTGAGGTTGCTTTAGGTCACAGTAGCCTACAGAGGGTGACGGGGGAGGTTAAAGGATAGGAATTGATCCTCGGAGAGAGGGGAGAGCAAATTGATTACCACTAGGCCACATATGGTAACGACAGTGTATGATTTATATTTTCTACTAGGTCAATGTCCAACAAATTTAATATAGCTCCACTATTAATGAAGGATTCATTGTCCAGAGAACTACCTCCAATGGAGCAGGTAGTAAATAGGAGTTTCATGAAGACGTTAATTGCATGTCTGTCAGGACTTTGACTATTTCAGTACATAAAGATAAACTACACTTGCCGAAGTTCCATTGTGGTCATTGGAGGATCTATCCTGATTGCTGGCATTTATCACATGCAGTGTGCAGAGAGTTAAAGTGATCATCTGTTTCTTAGGTGTCGTCAGGTTGTTGGATTCCTTGATTGCTTATTATTCCAAACCTGATTCTATTTGGGTCACATGTTCTGAACTTCCTATGGATCACAGACCTCTAGTATAAAGCCTGTTACTAACTATGTCTCATTGTCTGTGCAACGTTACTTTCAGGTCTTCCTTGGACTCCTGCTAGATCCCCGCTGTGCCTGGTGTATGCTGTGGACCTCGCTACATTCCTGCTCGTGTTCCGGTTCAAGTTCTGCTACAGGTTATCAGCTGCACTACAGAGCTCAGCATTGCCATTGTCTTTTCGTTGTTATCCTGCTCTATTACTGCTATTCCATTCTACGCTACACTATTGGATTTACTTGACTCATACGGACACTGGGTTTACTTCTTCTACAGTTGTCAACTGCACTGTTAAAGTCTATCATCATCAGAACCCCATCACATCACAGGGCTCAACCCTACTCCGGACGTTCATTCTGCCGCAGGGCTCAACCCTGCTCTGGACCTTCATTACGCTGCAGGGCTCAACCCTGCCCTGGACCTTCATCCTGCCGCAGGGCTCAACCCTGCTCCATACTTTCATTACGCCGCAGGGCTCAACCCTGCTCCGGACTTTCATTACGCCGCAGGGCTCAACCCTGCTCCGGATCTTCATCACATCGCAGGGCTCAACCCAGTTCCGGACCCTCATCACGTCTCAGGGCTCAACCCCGTTAAGGACCCTCATCACATCTCAGGGCTCAACCCCGTTCCGGACCCTCATCATGTCTCAGGGCTCAACCATGTTCCGGACCCTCATCACATCTCAGGGCTCAACCCTGTTTTGGATCTTCATTACGTCTCAGGGCTTAACCTCGTTCCGGATCTTGTTACATCTCAGGGCTCAACCCTGTTCCGGACCTCCGTCACGATACAGGGCTCAACCCTGTTATTGACCTCCATTCTATCCTGAGGCTCTAGCCTCGTGTCGGTCTCGGGGTTTCACCCCACACCAGTTCAGTGTGTACTTCGAACTTTGTTTCTTACAGGGGCATGTCATGAACTTTGTGTTGTTGAGATTTAATGTGGAACTTTGCCATACAGTTTTTGTTCTTGAATAAATTCTATTTACTTTTATTTTGTGCTAGTGATATTTCATGAAAAGGTCATTCCTAAAACCACCTCAGTTCATACTACCTAGTAAGCCTGACTCTTCCCAGGAGTCTCAAGTGTCTGTAGCAGTGACAGTTTGCACAGACCTAAAAATTAACCCGGATCTGGAACAGGCTACTGGGGTACAGGTGCTCCAGGGATTGACCGCCCGTCTGGAAGTACAGGAAAGTACACAAGTTCAAGTTTTGCAATGTTTACAGGATCTTTTTACACGTTTGGATAACTTTAAGATACCTGCTACGAATGCATCAGTGGTTTCTGCTTCTCATTTACGTCTAATGACTCCAACCTCTTATGACGGTAAGCCAAAAACCTGCAGAGGATTTCTCAACCAATGTGAGATTCATTTTGAGTTATTACCGCAAAGTTTTACCACCCCTTGTATTAAAGTGGCTTATATAATGTCATTATTGTCTGGTACTGCTCTCGAATGGGCCTCTCCTTTATGGGAGAGAAATGATGCTTTAATGTCTAATTACCAAGCTTTTGTTTCTACTTTTAAGAGGATATTTGACGAACCTGGAAGATCAGTGGCAGCGTCTGTGGACATTTTGAGATTGAAGCAGGGAACATCTCCAGTTGGTCAGTATGTGGTTCATTTTCAAACTATTGCGGCAGAACTTAAGTGGAATAATGAAGCATTAAGAGCAGCCTTTTGGAATGGTCTTTCTGAGAAACTTAAAGATGAGTTAGTGACTCGGGATCTTCTTGAGAATTTGGATGAGTTGATTTCATTGACTATTAAAATTGATTTGCAGATGCGAGAATGAGGGGTTCAGAGGAGTCGTACTGAGCATACTAAAATTCCTCTTCCCCAGTCTCGTTCCTGTCATGGTACAACTGATGAACCTATGCAAATTAATAAATCTAAGTTATCTGAAGTAGAGTAGCAATGTAGGAGGCGTTCTAATTTGTGTTTGTACTGTGCGTCCTCTGAACATTTTTTGGCTAAATGTCCAATAAGGCTGGGAAACGGTCGTCCCTAGTTGATGGAGGGGAAGTCAAACTAGGGGTTCTCTCAAAGAATTTCCCCAAAAAGGATTGTTTAATCTCTGTTAGTATTCCTGATTTTGGTTCTTCGTATCAAGTGTTTTCTGCCTTGGTAGATTCTGGAGCAGCTGGCAACTTTATTTCGTCTTCATTGGTTCAAGAGTTGCAGATTCCTGTTGTCAGATTATCCCGTTCTCTTTCCCTCTCTGCAGTGAATGGGACTAGAATTTCTAATGGATATGTTACACATCAAACAAAGTCTATGAAGCTGAATGTTGGAGCTTTGCATGAAGAAAGTTTACAGTTGTTGGTATTACCTACTTCTATGTATGATATAGTTCTTGGTTTACCATGGTTAACTCTTCATAACCCTCATATTGATTGGACTTGTTCTCAAATCCTTTCTTGGAGTTCTAATGCAAACTAAATTGTTTGATTCCTGTTGTACGATTGGCTGAAGTAAAAGTAGATGTTCCACCTTCTCTCCCACAGCCTTATCCTGAGTTTGCTGATGTCTTTTCTGAACAGGCAGCAGACGTACTTCCACTGCATCATCCCTGTGATTGTCCTATTGAACTTATTCCTGGTAAAGTGCCACCCAAAGGTCGAGTATACCTTCTCTCTGTCCCTGAAACTCCAGCCATGTTGGAGTATGTGCAAGACAACCTGCGGAAGGAGTTCATCAGGCCTTCCTCATCTCCCGCTGGAGCGGAATTCTTTTTTGTAAAGAAAAAAGATGGCGGACTTCATCCATGTATCGACGTTCAAGGTCTAAATGAGATCACAGTAAAAAATAAATATCCTTTGCCTCTTATTACAGAGCTGTTCAACAGAGTCAAGGGGTCTCGACTGTTTACTAAACTTGACTTAAGGGGAGCTTATAATTTGATCAGAATTAAAGAAGAAGATGAGTGGAAAACTGTGTTTAATATGCGAGATGGTGATTATGAGAACCTCGTTATGCCTTTTGGCTTATGTAATGCTCCTGCAGTGTTCCAGGAGTTTGTGAACTAAATTTTCCGAGATATACTTTATCAGTTTGTTATTGTTTATCTTGATGACATTTTAATTTTTTTCCAGGAATCTTTCTGATCATCGTATTCATGTCAAAGAGGTACTAAGTCATCTTTGAGCTAATAAGCTTTATGGTAAGATCTCTAAGTGTGTTTTTGAGGTCCCGGTTATACCCTTTTTGGGGTATATTATCTCTGGTTCCGAACTTCAGATGGACCCCGAGAAGCTGAAGGCTATACAAGATTGGGTTTTGCCCACTTCTTTAAAGTCTATTCAGAGATTTTTAGGCTTTGCCAATTATTATAGAAAGTTTATCAAAGCATTTTCAACGATTGTGGACCCAATTTCTACTATGACAAGAAAAGGGGCTAACCCCAAAGTGTGGTCTCCAGAGGCATTGAATGCCTTCCAGACTCTCAAAGATGCATTTTCTGCAGCTCTTATTTTAGTTCAACCTGATGTTGAGAAACCATTTATATTGGAAGTGGATGCGTCCACTTATGGAGTTGGTGCCATTTTGTCCCAAGTGGCCGCAGATGGGAGAACAGTGTCTTGTGGTTTCTTTTTGACGAAAGTTTTCCAGTGCTGAGAGTAACTATTCCATCGGGGACCAAGAATTATTAGCTATTAAATTAGCGTTAGAGGAATGGAGATATTTGCTAGAAGGTGCAAAGCATCCAACTATAATTTTTACAGATTATAAGAATTTGTTGTATTTGAAGACAGCTCATTGCTTGAACCCACGACAGGCTCGTTGGGCACTCTTTTTCTCCCGTTTTGATTTTATCCTCAGGTATCGTCCAGGTTCATTGAATAAAAAGGCAGTTGCACTTTCTCGCTCAATGTTGGAAGAGAAAGAACAAGATGAGAATCAAAGGTACCCTATAATAAACCCTCTGGCCTTTTCTTCAACTTCCATCTCTCCTGATCCTCCTCCTGGAAGGATATTTGTGGCACCTGAATTATGAGGTAAACTCCTTTCTTGGGCTCATAATTGTCGTTTCTCTGGACATCCAGGGGTTCATAAAATGTATTCATTCCTGCAACGATCATATTGGTGGTCCTCCATGAAAAAAAATATTCAAGAGTTTATACGTTCTTGTTCTAAATGTGTACAACATAAATCCTCCCGGCAGTCTCCTGTGGGTCCCCTACATCCACTACCCATCCCTACCCAACCATTGACCCATCTTTCCATGGATTTTATTATAGATCTTCCCGAATCCAGAGGGTGTACGGTTATTTGGGTAGTGGTGTATCGTTTTACAAAAATGGCACTTTTTTTTGTCCTTTGGTACGAATTCCATCAGCCCCCAAACTAGCACAAATTTTTATCAAGGAGATATTCCTGGCCTCCTTCTGAAATAGTGTCTGATCGTGGTGTGCAGTTTGTTGCTCATTTTTGGAGGGTGCTATGTTCGTCATTAAAAAATAAATTACAATTTTCTTCTGCATATCATCCTCAGTCAAACGGACAAACCGAAAGAGTGAACCAGGATTTGGAGACCTTCTTTAGAATGTATATTTCCTCTTCTCAAGACGACTGGTTGGATTTTTTGCCTTGGGCTGAGCTTGCCCATAATTTTCACTATTCGTCTGCTACAGGTGAAAGTCCCTTTTTCGCCAACTGTGGCCGGCATCCTCGAGTTCCTGAGCTTCAATCAGTTCCCACAGTGGAAGTTCCGGCAGCCAAAGCTACTCTCTAACTTTTTTCCGGAATTTGGAGACCGGTACATAAGTGTCTTAGGAAAGCCTATCATAATTATAAAATTTTGCTGATAGAAAATATTTGGCTGTTCCTAAGTATTCTGTCGGTGATCATGTCTGGTTGTCCACTAGAAAACTTCGACTTAAAGTACCCACTATGAAATTTGGCTCCCGGTATATTGGGCCTTTCCGTATTGTAAAAATTATCAATCCAGTGGCATGTAAGTTACAGCTACCTCCAACTATGCGTGTACCTAACTCCTTTCACTCACTTGCTTAGACCATTGATTCTTAATCGGTTTCATGACAGCTTGCCTAAAGTACCTCCTATAAAAACTTCTCGAGGAGTGGAGTTTGAGATTGATAAGATTCTGGATTCACGTAAGCATCAAAATCAGTTGCAATATCTGGTAGACTGGAAGGGCTACGGCCCGGAGGAGAGATCTTGGAGTAAAGACTCTGATGTCCATGCTCCTAAGTCGATACATAATTTTCATGCTAAATTTCCTTTTAAATCTGATGGGTGTTCGGAGACCACCAAAAAAGGGGGGGGGACTGTCAGGACTATTTCAGTACATAAAGATAAACTACACTTCAATTGTGGTCATTGGAGGATCTATCCTGGTTACTGGCGTTCATCGCATGCAGTGTGCAGAGAGTTAAAGTGATCATCAGTTTCTTAGGTATCGTCAGGTTGTTGGATTCCTTGATTGCTTATTACTCCAAACCTGATTCTATTTGGGTCACATGTTCTGAACTTCTTATGGATCAAAGACTTCTAGTATAAAGCCTGTTATTAACTATGCCTCATTGTCTGTGTAACGTTACTTTCAGGTCTTCCTTGGACTCCTGCCAGATCCCCGCTGTGCCTGGTGTATGCTGTGGACCTCGCTACATTCCTGCTCGTGTTCCGGTTCAAGTTCTGCTACAGGTTATCAGCTGCACTACAGAGCTCAGCATAGCCATTGTCTTTTCGTTGTTATCCTGCTCTATTACTGCTATTCCATTCTACGCTACACTATTGGATTTACTTGACTCATAAGGACATTGGGGTTATTTCTTCTACAGTTGTCAACTGCACCGTTACAGTCTATCCTCATCAGAACCCCATCACAGCGCAGGGCTCAACCCTGCTCCAGACTTTCATTCTTCTGCAGGGCTCAACCCTGCCCCGGACCTTCATCCTGCTGCAGGGCTCAACCCTGCTCCGGACCTTCATCCTGCTGCAGGGCTCAACCCTGCTCCGGACCTTCATTACACCGCAGGGCTCAACCCTGCTCCGGATCTTCATCACATCGCAGGGATCAACCCTGTACCAGATCTTCATCACATCGCAGGGATCAACCCTGTTCCGGACCGTCATCATGTCTCAGGGTTTCCACCCAGTCCCAGACCCTTATCACGTCTCAGGACTCAACCCTGTTCCGGACCCTCATCACGTCTCAGGGCTCAACCCCGTTTCGGATCTTCATTATGTCTCAGGGCTTAACCTCGTTCCGGATCTTGTTACATCTCAGGGCTCAACCGTGTTCCAGACCTCCGTCACGATACAGGGCTCAACCCTGTTATTGACCTCCATTCTATCCTGAGGCTCTAGCCTCGTGTCGGAGGGTGTTTTTTTTTTCTTTTTTGGAGTGGACTCCTGGCCAGTCGCATAGCTGTGGGTGACCACCCACAGCTATTGCGAATGGCCAGGATGATGGTCGCGATGGTCAAGACCATAGCAACCATCGGGTTTGCGATGAGACCCTTGTGGTAGGGTCTCATGGCCGCAAGCCCCAGAGAGCTTCCGGCTCTAATAGAGCCAGAAGCTCTCCCACTGATATCACTGGGAACGCCTCCGTTTGTGAAGCCACTCCTCCTGCCACGCCTACAAAACGGGGCGAGCTGTCGATCAACATCGACAGCCGCCTCTTTTGTAGTGAGCCACGGAGCGAGATAATTTCTCTCTCATTCCGGGGCTTGCGCACGAGCAGTGCGGCTGCTGCGCATGCGCAGAGCACACAATTGACCCACTCGTGAGTGCTCAAGCGCTTGCGAGCAAGTCTGAATCAGGCCCTTTGTTTCTTACAGGGGCATACCCCTGCACTTGTTAGTGCATGTCATGAACTTTGTGTTGTTGAGATTTAATGTGGAACTTTGCCATACAGTTTTTGTTCTTGAATAAATTCTATTCACTTTTATTTTGTGCTAGTGATATTTCATGAAAAGGTCATTCCTAAAACCACCTCAGTTCATACTACCTAGTAAGCCTGACTATTCCCAGGAGTCTCAAGTGTCTGTAGCTGTGACAATGTCTAAGTCGACCAACCTCATATCTCCTATGGTTGATAATTATTGGATAAATGTGGGCAGTATGGACTTTACTGTCACAATACAGAGATCTGGCAGTGCCTCCTAGACTTTTCAACAAATACCTAAACTGGCTATGATGAGTTGGATTATTCCATTTACTGTCAGCATACTGTAGCAATGCTGGAATTTGATACAGTATTTCTCAGCCACCCAATGACTTTGTTTGAATAGTGTCCTTTAGGGGAGGTTACTCTGTCAAGATCATCATAGAAAAAATCCAAAGTCCTAAATAAAGCATTCACAATAGAAATGCAGATGTCAACAGGACTGAGAGAAAATGCCCAGTTTTCCTGTAGTAATGATATGACTCGCACTCACTGTTAGTCAAAAAAGTGAGGCCTTAGCCTGAAATACAATTTTAAACTATCCCCGATGTTGGAAAATAACTTTTGACTTCCAGGAAACCGATCTGGAGATTGAGTTTAAGCACCAGAGTAGGTGCACGGGAGGCATCCTTCTGAGCAGGCAGACTAATGGACATCTTGAACAATCTGCAATAATGCAGGGAGTTGATTCAGCAGCACTTATCCTAGGGTAAGCTGTCAAGTCTCTATGGGGATTTGTTGTCCTCTGGCCACTGATAATATAATGGCTTGCACTGAGTACTAGATGTACCCCAAAAACCTGACATATTAATATCTTCACGAATAGCAAGCCATCTTTACCTTGATATACTTACCGGTACTCGGATACCCTCAGGATTACAGTCTCAGCTAGTAGCACAGTCTGTGGAGACAAGCAGTAGGTTCAAACAGAGGGTAAATGAGCATATCTCAGTAATGTAGCTAAGCTCAGGACAGGCAGCAGACAGATAATTTCCAGTAATGTAGCAGAGTTCATGACAGGTAGCAGATAACAGTTGCAAAGATGTAGCCAAGGGTCAGTATAAGTAGCAGGACCAGGCTGGGAGCAATGCACAGCGAGGGTTTCAAGGATACTAAGACCAACAGGGAGGCTAAGCAGCACTCCTTGCCATTTAAACTTCTAAGAACCAATTAAATTTCTCCTTAGTAGTGAAGCCCCATGTCAGGACTTCACAGTAGTTGTGATCATGTGACCCCTGGTACCAAGAAGTCTGCCAATTGCTAAGCAACTGGCAGACTGGACAAGGAGAGAGGCTGCCTGTATATCAGCCTCTACTACAGATCAGGACAGTTTTGCAGTATACAACTATGGTAACTGCTATTTTTGTATATTTATGCATTGTCTGTTGTTTATGGTCAGCACCGTGTGACTTTCAAACATTTCCTCCGTAGGGATGGATGATCCCTGTTTTAAATTACTTACCATGCAAAATAATTACATTGCAAAAATATTTTGTGGAAAAATCAATCCCATGCCTAAATACGTTACCGTAATGTTTTTTTGTATTACAAAGTTATTTGGAGCAGATTTCTAAGTTATTTGACAGAAAGAAAAAAATGAAAGCATTGCAGTATTTGTAAGAGTCACAACAAATAACAATGGAGCTAAACAATACAATGTAACTATATGTGTACGCAAGATTATCAAATTTACGTACATATTGTGACTAGCCTTTTTTTTTTATTGGAATGACACTTAAGAATTACCACATTGATTATATCCATTTATTGTGCACAGCTTGATACACTTACCAAACATGAATGAAACCTCTGAAGACCTGCCCAAGCTCTCTGTAACATTAATACAGTCTTGGTTTGCAGTGCTGGATAGAGAGATTTCCCAGAAGAAACTCAATGTGATTGTCTTGATTTATGAATTTGGACCTCGTTGCCCATAGATCTCTGGATCCATCTTTTTGATATCCGATACTTTCTTTTAAATTACAAAATCAGTTAATCTTCCATTCTACAAAAGTTACTTTGCCTTCAAGGATTAAGGTTTGTTTCTCAGTATAAAAGTTGCTTTTATTATACAGTGATTTGCTTATAATGAAAGCCATTTGTAAAAACAGACACATGATATTGTTTTCCGTTGAAAACACAATTACATCTACTATGAACTGCTTTTCTATAAAGCAATTATATTAATTTGTTTGTTTTAAAAATGTTACATTGTAGCAATGTTTCCAATGGCAAACTGTTTGTAAAGGTATGCGTTCGTCATCCTGGCGATCTGTATTCCGACGCTTACCTGATCTGCGCCAGAATACAGACGCCGGTCAAAATCGCGGTGCTGGCATCCCGACCACCGGGATACCGAAGGTAAGTAGCAGGATGGGGGGGAGGGCTAGGTTTAGGGGTTAGGGGTAGGCAGAAAGGGTGGAGTTAGGAAGGGGGGAGGGTTAGGTTTAGGATGCGGGGAGGGGGAGGATAGGTTCAGGGACCAGGGAGGGAGGGTTAGGGTAGGGAAAGGGGGAGGGTTAGCATAACGACCACCAAGTGTCTGTATTCTGACCGCCTGGATCCCGTCTGTCAGTATTACATACCAATTCCGTTTTGTAAACCATATTTGAAGTATTTTCATGTGATTTATTAGCAAGGTGATACAAATTTTTTTTCCTGACAACAGTATTTTGGCTTGTTAGCCACAGTTTAAAAGAAAAACAACCTATAATGCATATGTATGTAATATATAACTGACTGCCGCAGTGCCGCAAATGCAACCAATGATTCATTTTGTTTCTTTGTTTTAAAGTAGGTAACCAATTGCAAACAGATTGTTTATCCATGTAATTTAAAGGGTAAAGCAATGAAATGATTTAGAATAGCTTATGGTTTTGGGTACCATACTGGAATGTGTGAGTGTTTCTACCTACTTTCAGCGTTACATAGAGTTATTAAAGGAAGCAAATTATTAATTAAAAATGAAGTCATGGGTCACAAAGCAAATTCATAAATATAACTTGGTTATAAAAGCTCAATGATGGGAACCGCGGGATAAACTTTAGTTACCCTGCGGCTCTCCATTGAGTTCAATGGAGGGAGCCAATCATTGGCTGAGAGGCGGGGCCTGACCTCTCTCAGCCAATGAACGCCCAGATTTTCAAAGGAGGAAGCCGCGTCTGAGCTCTTCATTCGGGAAGGAATAATCATCCTTGTTAGGATGGCTATTGCTTAGTACGATGGTCGCGTTTATCGTTTTGTTATTTTAACAACACCTTGGATGCCTACTGGACAAGGGGATCACTCGAGGTAATATAGGTGAGTATGTGTGAGTGTGTATGTATGTATTAAACTTAAACTGTGTAAGGTGTGTTTCTTTCAACATTTCTTTACAGGTGAACTACAGGTCCCAGTGGGCCCTTAATGCCCCGCATGCTGGTACTTGTGGTACTCCAAGTATCAGCATGCGGGGAAGGCTTCTACTGTAAAGACAATGTTTTTATTCTTCTATTTTTACACTACACTAACACAATCAACCTACCACCCACCGCCCAGGGGTGGTGAGGATAGCCCCGGGCTATCAGCCTAGGCTAGGGGTGCCCTGCAGAGGGAGACCCCTTTATTGGAGGGGTCTCCAACTCCCCAGGGATCCCTGGCCTGGGTTGACTAGCGGTCAGGGCTGA
Organism: Taudactylus pleione; assembly: GCA_031769625.1. Lineage (NCBI taxonomy): Eukaryota > Metazoa > Chordata > Amphibia > Anura > Myobatrachidae > Taudactylus > Taudactylus pleione. The sequence goes on from JAUIMM010000234.1 coordinate 2,639,398, forward strand.
TGCTGTGGCTGGGGGGCCCAGTGATAGGGCTCCTCTGGCTGTGGCATCAGTCCCCCGTTAGAAAGGGTCCAGGGCTGGTTCTGTGAATTACAGGGAGACCCTACGCAAATTGTTCCCTGTAATTCCAGAACCAACCGTGGTTCCCACAGCCCAGTGCTGGTTGTACTGAGTACAGGGAGACCCTACGCAATTTTTCCCTGTACTTAGCAACCAAACCTGGGTTTGCAAAGTCCGGGGCTGGTTCTGTATTGGGGGGGAACCTCACGTCAAATTTTTAAAACTTTTAACTCTTTATTTACTTTTTACAGTCAGATACATGCAGGCATCTCACTGATGTCTGCATGTATCTGTGTGAGAACGAACTGCTCATGCTGAAAGTGATAGCATGAAGCAGTTCTATGCTGTCGGGGATTTGCAGTTCGGTTAGAAGTGTGATTTGCCGTTCGAGTTTTACATGAACATGTCAAATCGAACAACAAATCACTTTCTCAAATCGACCTAAATCGAATTCAATTTGCAAATCGAACACCAAATCAAATAAAAGTAAATCTGGCAAAATCACTGATTTTTTTTTCTACATTCGATTTGAGTCGCTTTGAGAAGAGCTAAATCACTCTTCAAATCGACCAGCAAATCGACCTTTGATAAATTTACCCTCATATCTGAATTTGGAGGCCTACTTTATGTTTAAGCCATTAAGAAATCAATCTCATCCCCTCCATATCCATCATTCAACTCCTCTCATACTATTTTTTTGCCTAAACCCGACAGAGATCCCCAGTTGGTGGCCTCATATCGACCTATTTCTTTGCTCAATGTCGACTTCAAAATTATGGCAAAAATTATGGCCAATAGACTACAATCTATTCTCCCTAACTTATTGACATCACACCAACTTGAATTCGTAAAAGGTAGACACTTGGTTAAGGGTATTCGGTCAGCGATAGCGGCCACTGTTGTTTCCTCCCAGGATGTATCCTCCTCCAATTTACTGCTCAGTCTTGATACACATAAAGCCTTTGATACCATCCTTTGACCACATTTATTTGAAATTTTGACAAGTAGAGCCTTTGGACAAGATTTCATTGGCTTGATACGCTATTTCTATAATTCCCCACAAACGAATTTTCTGATTAATGGTCTACTGGGAGGCGTGATGGGACTCCACAGAGGCACTCGGCAGGGATGTCCGATGTCCCCTCTTTTTAATTTGTCCTTGGACCCCTTACTTCAGCTAATTCAACAACATTCTAATATTAGAGTTATTAAGATAGGCACTAGTGAACTTAAGGTAACGGCGTTTGCAGATGATGTGCTCCTGTATTTGTCCCAACCCAATACTACTGTAACGTATCTATTATCTCTGCTTCAAGATTTTGGAGATATTTCTGGACTCTGGGTGAACTCAGAAAAATCTGTGGCCCTATACTTACGGCCTGGGTTTACCCGCCCATATTGGCACGCCAATGTACCCTTTGCATGGGCAAAGGGGCGTTTTACATATTTGGGAGTTCAAATAACTAAAAATCCCTCATCCCTCTATCACACCAATATATCTAAGGCCATTAAAAATTTGTTTGGGGTTCTGAATGGTTGGTGGCATCTCCGGCTCTCCTACTTGGGAAGGGCAAATTTGCTCAAAATGATAGCGATTCCACAATTAATTTATTTATTCCAATCCCTACCATTATTACTGTCTCAAGAAGACATTAAAAAGCTTAACACAGCATTTGTTAAGTTTATTTGGAATAATAAAATAAGTAGAATTGGTCTGATTCGGCTCCAATAATGCAAATCCAACGGAGGAATTAGTTTCCCAAATATTGTTCATTATAACCATTCCGCTCTAGTACGCCATTTACGAGATTGGCTGAATGGCACATAGGTTTACACCGAACTAGCTCTGGAAGAAAATGTTTTAACAAATTATAATTTACTCTCATTTTTACATCTTAATGACTGTGAAGTTACTTTAGATCAAAAAGCCAACCCTCTTTTATGGACCACACATAGGATGTGGCACATACTAAGGTACAAAAGGGGATTGAACGCTCATAAAACTTTGTATGTATCTCTATGCCAAAACCCAGAATTCCAAGATGGAAATGCCACCTTCCCTTTCTCAATGTGGGCAGCCCGGGGTATTCAATCTATATGATATCTGGTGGATTCTGATCTTAGAGGTCCTCTCACGTTCCATGGGGCCGTAGAAAAATTAGAATTTTTATCCTATTTTCCCTTTGCCTACTTCCAAGTACAGGACTATATAAGACAAGTCACAAACTATTTCTCAAAAAAAGATTGGGTCAACAATCTAAATGCATTATTATCTGTCTCTTTACCCACATGTAAAGCGATAACACACTACTATTTATTTTTGCGAGATAGCTTGGAATATGACACTCTTCAAACAGGTCTGCCCCTATGGACACGTCAATTCCCTCAACCCACGCCTGATATACTATTCAAGAATTTATATGAGTCTTGTTGACTTAATTCTGCCAGCTCATATCAAGAGTTATTTCTAAATGTCTACCACAGAACATATATTAGCCCACATCGTAGTTTCCTGATGGGATCTTCGACCTCACACACATGCCACCGCTGTGGGGAGGATAATGCAGATATTTTCCATTTTCTGTGGTCCTGCCCCCTAGTCAGAGTCTTTTGGCTAAGAGTTCGCAAATTTGCTATCGATAACTTAGTTAATTTTGTGCCATTTGACCCCCTATGGGCAATATTGGGTATATCCCCCAAAGATCAACGTATTACAAAAGGTTGCCGTAAATTGCTGTTGGCAGTTAGTGCTGCCGCCAAGAAAACCATCTTACAGATTTGGAATCAGCCAGGTACACCCCCTTTTTTATTATTTAAGGAGAAGTTATTTTATCTGTTCCAAATGGATTTGGTGGAAGCTTCTTTGTATAAAGAATCCAGGGTAGAAAGGTTCTTTGAAATTTGGGAGAGCTATATTTCCACACTTCCATTAGCTACTCAACAACTTCTCACTAATAGGGGTATTCAATATGGAGTGAAAACTCAGTTTCTGTGATGTTTTCGCTCGGATGACGTAATTTTTGCCGCTTTTACTTTTACACCATATTCAATTTGAAAACTTTTCGCCGGTGCGAAAAGTATATAGCATTCGACCCTGTGAAAAAGTATCACCAAGGAATGGGTGGTGAAAAAAAGTGCAGAATTTGGGTTTTGGGGTGCAACATTTCGGAAACCACCCTACAACCTTCAGACAGTCCCCCAAAAGTAAATTGTGTCAAAAAAATTAAAAAAAATACCTCAGAAGACCCCAAAAAAAGCACTTTCATTTTGGGAGCAAAAAAAAAAATTGGGGGTACAAAGTTAAAAACTAGTGAACTACAAACTAGGGGGGTCCCCAAGTATGCCCCAGGTGTTTTTTTCATTGCAGGTGTTTGCGGCAGGTGGATTTTTCAAGTTTTTTAAAACTTCACTTTAGCAACTTTTAAATATGCTCACCCCCATTTTCAAGTACCCAAAATTTGCTGGGATAAGTTATTTTCTGCAAAAAAACCTTCTAAACACTATTCTTCACCACCTTCCCAAATCCCCAAAATAGCAGCAATTGAGCCCGTTTAAAGACCCAAAAACCTTCAGCAGGGCTAATTGGAGGTATCCAGAGTGATCCCCCATGTCAGAGCATCTTTTTGGGGGTGTTAGGGTCATTTCCCCAAAAATCAGCGAAGTTTTCGCTGATTTCACATTCGCCGGGTGCCGTTTTTGACGATTTCATATTGAATACGGGTATAATCGGGGGCGCGCGCGATACTTTTTCGCCGGCAAAAGCTCCGATGTGCGGCGAAAACTTCAACATGCATAGACGGCGAAGTTTACGTTTCATATTGAATACCCCTCCAAATGTTTTTCCACTTCCTCGTGGTACCTTTTACGTTTACTTGACAATGATCCCCCAGTGACTCAGTGATGATTTCCCACACGATGCACCCTTCAACTATACTACCTATATTACTTATACTATTTATATTCATATTTTTAGTACAATGATATTTATGTACTGAATGTTCTATATTTTGACTTTTTGTCAAATCAAATTGAAAGTACATGTTGTTCTGTACACACAAACAATTTTTTTTTTGACCTTTTGTTGAATTTAATTGTTTATATATATATGTTTCTGATTCAATAAAAAAGAATTAAAAAAAAAAAAAGAAATCAATCTCAGGGTCAAAATGTGCAGCTTCAAAACACTATACAGCCAAGATATTGGGGAGGCAATATATTCCATGGATATGAAAACATTTGTTAGGAAAGCATTTTGTTTTAAAAGGTTAGCAACCTTTTAAACCTAAGTTATTTTCATGGGCATTATTCCCTTTCAAACAGAGGTTTTATTTTATGTAAATATGTTCTAGTCATTTTAGTTCCCCTTTCTGGGGTATTTGCCTTTATAAATATTATGGTGTATAATTTCACCTCCATAGCATTTTACACCCAAGAACTTTGAGAGGCATTTATGACTTGGTATAAAATTCTGGCACACTGTTACGGGCCCTCTTGCAGGAACACAATTCTGAAACATCAGCACATAAGCTAATTATGAATATAGTAGTATGTAACACAATATGGGAAAAATAGAACCATTCATACGCTTAATGCCAGGAATCGCGTGTGAGTTCTTGGACGACGGTGAGGAGAACAGATCTGATTAGAGACATAGGTCAATGTGTGCTTTATAGTGCTGCGTGTAAGTGCCTTGTGCCAAAAGTAGCTGTAACGAGAAAGAATCGCAATTTATTGATACATTGCAAGGATGACTTGAAATTTTTGTGGAGACGGTATTTGCTGTCATCGACTCACCTATTAAAACTTTACAATTACGCTTTAATATAACCTCGCCCAGTCACAGCTGTATTACACACATGGCAACGAATACGTATGTTTTGCAATCACAGCAATGTGTCTCCCTTTTTACCTTTTTGTAGTCCACACCTAACCTCACCTCCTTCATGTGACTCCAGGGCTGTATTTGTATAGTAACACACATACTGTATATCATGATAATAAGGGAGTTTTGGGCTGTACAGTGCACCCTTAAGAGTACAGTTCTGATGTAACACTCCAGCTGACCTTGGCCTTGTGCATGGCTCAAACTATACATGCCATTGCCAACTTTTAAAAAAACATGTCCAAGGTGTAAAACTAGGTGCAACTAAACCGAAGAGAGCAAGGAACACCCCTGGTCAACCAGCTCCTCCCATTAGCCAATGCAAACTTTTGCACCCTCACAGATGCTGTAATCTTGCCCTTCAAATGTACGCGCTTCTCAGAATATCAAGAGTTATAAATAGATTTTTACTTCATAAAATAAAGGCTTTTGCGCTGTGCTTTCACTTTTTTCTAGTTCCTAACTGACCCATTCGGTTTCCAGACTAGGAGCTCACTTAGGGTCTATGTACTAAGCAGTGTTAGGAGTCTGAGTGAAGAGTGATAAGGTGCCAGCCAATCAGCTCCTAACTGCCATCTCACAGGCTGTGTTTGAAAAATGACAGTTAGGAGCTGATTGGCTGGCTCCTTATCACTTTTCATTCTGTCTCCTAACACTGCTTAGTAAATAGACCCCTTAGGGAGGGTTTTCAGTAGCTAGGAAAACCCTTTTCTTTGGCCTTGGACTGATTTTCAAATTCCACCCTGGGATCAGCCAAGTTTTTGTACAAATACGCAGCTCGGTCAGAGATCAGTCGATTATCAGACTTCTGAGTAACCTTCGGTCACATAGATTGTCCTCAGGAACTGAGACGCTGGAGCCACTTTGACTGCCTACGGGATCGCAGTCACAGGCAGTCACGCACCGAAAATGTTTGCGACATGCCCGTGTTTGAGTCACCACTTACCCTTTGCAGCCCACATAGGTCCGTGCCAGTCAATCACTTTGTGAAAAAATCCTTACTGCGAGCTACATCATCAATGAAACCTGGCGCATGGGCAGTGCTATTCAGATGCACGACCACCAATAACATCGACATTGCATCCTTATCTGAATCAGGTTTTTAATACACTACAGCTAAGTATGAAAAAACTGGTACACACCTGAATAAGCAGACTATATGAATCATTTGTCAGGTGTCCCAAGACTCCATATTTATTGAGGTCGGCCACCAATCAGACCATTCACTTTGGATCACATGAGTATTATACATAAATTCATTTTTCACCTGTGATCTTTTGGTAGTGTACTTCAAAGAGGCGTGGAGCACACACTAAGTGGTTCATTACTTCCCCTTTCAATGGGGCTACAAGAATCCCGCTGCATAGAAAACAACGGGTTCACAAGACAGGTTTGGGACACTAATAATAATGTGTTATATCACACTTCCTTGAAACAAATGTGAGGCCCCATATGAGCATAGAAAATTCGCAACAGAGGCTTGGAACTGAGCTTAACAGACCAGCATGCAGTGAACGATGCAAGAAGAGGTAGGAGAGAGCAGGACTATCTGACAGCTGTCCTGATTTTGGTTAGACGGTTCCAATTATCAGTCAGGACTGTCCCTATTGCAATGAAAGTTGGGAGTCAAGTCCCGCTTCATCCTGCTCTGTTAGGGGAAGCTGCATGCACCTAACAGTATTGTACGCTGCAATCTCTGTTTATTTGAAGTGGATTGGAAGGGATTTGAGAGTGGACTAGCACTGGCTAAAATTATATGAGAAAGCGGTTCTGCCATGCTAAGTATGTCCAATTAAAATAAAGTTTTGTTCAGCCCAATAATTTCATAAAGGGAATTTTTATTCACTGGACATGTCACTATTCAGGCTGTCACTACACGGTGCACCAGCCAGGGTTGGATTGGCCCAGGTGGACCCCACTACCTGATAGCTCCGTCCCAGTGGCGAATTTCCCACTAGACACATGCCTAGGGGTGCCACCAGCTGGGGGTGGCACAGCAGACCACCCATCCCATGCATCAGACCTGCTGATTCTATTATTATGTTGCACCAGGGGAAGAAGGAAGGGGGGCTTGTGGGTGGCCATTTGCATGCAGGAGGTGCTGGAGAGGTTAATAATAGCTGCCTAATAGCTGCCTGCCAGAAGACTTCAGCTTCAGGACCAATTAGCAGAGTCGGCAGTGACACTATAATGATGTCTATGCAAAGCCTATTGCATTATTGCTGGATGGCTCTGCAGCTATGTTTAACTGCCATCACCAAGGAGGCTAAGCGCAGTTGTAAGGATGGGGTAGGGGGCAGGCAATAATATTGTGCCCAGGTGCGGCCTGTCCCCTAAATTCACCTCTGCACACCTTGGGAGGCTGGGCCCATAGTGTGTACTGCTTACCTGCATGTGTCGGCTAGTGGCACTGCAGAAGGTCACAGTTACCAGTGTTCGCTTGTGCACTCATTGTGGAGAGTTAGTGACTTTCTGCTGTTGTATCCAGATGTCAGTCACTCACAAGTTTACAGCTATAGAGGTGGTGCACCGACAGCTAAAATGTTGCAGACTAAAGAGCAAAAGGGTTGGTCCTTCATGCTGGTCTTGCATTATCTCGATCTTCCCATCATGTGACCACAGTAGTAGCAGTGTGACACACAGGGTCTGATTAAGAGGTGGACACTGCTGCCTCCGCTATTGCAGCTGCTATAATATGCGAGTGCTAGTATCAGCCTTCCCCCAGTGTAGTAGCCTGTGTCTGAATGTGCAAGGACTGGGATGCCCACTTTGTGTCTCCGCATGCAGTAATACCACCTTTGATTCTTTAGACGCCATCGGTGCACCATCATACGTTCCACCGGCACACTTGCACCAGCCCTATGGCAGGTGCAGTTTCTCCATCTGACTATGGCAGCAGTGCCCAAACCGCGGCACTCGAGCCACATGCGGCTCATTCTGCCTTCTGATGCGGCTCCCAGAGCTGGACAGACCTCAGCCAGCAGATTCCCTATCACATAGGGCTGCTCTGATGGACTTCTGCACCACCTCCGGGTGTTGTCTGCCACCAACCTCGTCTCACCACACACTGCTGCCGGCTCTTGTACTGAGCTGCCCCCCTGGTACCTCCTCCAGTTAGTAACTCTCTGGTGCTACCTTAGGGCCCTTCCGCTGGGTTCTGCTGCCTACTTTTACTGTGGTGCTGGCTCCAGTGCTGAGCCGCACCCCCAGCGCCGCTGCAGGGCTGTCCGTGGCTTGATAAGTTTGAACAGTCGGGGCCGGCTTTTTAACTCTGCCAATCTTGGTGCCGCTTCTTCACTGGACTTTCACTCTTCCAGACGATTCTCCACTGGACAAGGGCTGCAAGGGGCTGCTCATTAATGAGCAGTTCAACCTACAGCCAGGAGGAGGACGTGGTCGCAGACGCCAGAGCCTACCTACATGACACAAACAGTCTTGTCAGGGCTCAGCCGGGGATCGGCTCCCGCTTACCGCACCGCCGGCTTCCCCTGTCATCCTGGGTGGTCGGGCAGCTTGCGCGACGGCGGGGGAGAAGCTGAGTATTCTCTCCGCATGCAGTGGCTTCCTGGTGGGCTGGTGTCCGGCATCGCAAGTCCGGACATGGGCGCCGCCATGACAGTCGGCCCATGTGACTGTATCCTTCTCCCTGATAGGTCCGTGATCAGCTGATGCTGTGCACCTGTCTAAGGGTTCCCCTGGGTATAAAACTGTTCCACAGGTTCCAGGAAATTGCCTGAACAACGGTTGTCTCCTAGCGTGCTTTAGTGAGTTCCCGGTCCAGGTTCCTATTTTCCTTACAGCAGCAGTGTTACCATCTTTACCTGTGTGCCTTAAACGTCTCTGGTGAATACCCATGCAGCAGTGTTACCATCTTTACCTGTGTGCCTTAAACGTCTCTGGTGAATACCCGTGCAGCAGCGTTACCATCTTTACCTGTGTGCCTTAAACGTCTCTGGTGAATACCCGTGCAGCAGCGTTACCACCTTTACCTGTGTGCCGTAAACGTCTCTGGTGAATACCCGTGCAGCAGCGTTACCATCTTTACCTGTGTGCCTTTACGTCCCTGGTGAATACCCGTGCAGCAGCGTTATCATCTCCACCTGTGTGCCTTTACGTCTCCAGTGAACATCCGTGCTACAGCGTATACCACCTCTACCTGTGTGCCTTCTATCTCTGGTGAATTCTCAAGTAACCGTGAGTCGCTCCCCACTTGTAATCCTAATTATTGATCCTCGTGTCAAGGTGTATTACTGTACAGTGTTTTAAGGAATTGCTTTGTGCCTAAGCAGGCATAACCTCTCTGGGCCACGGGTGTAGTGTCTCTATCCCTGCAGGGCTTGGGTACCTGGTCAAAGGACCGCGACCTGCTCACGGGGGTGCAGCTAAGCCCAAATCCCAATTGGGGGGGTCACTGGCGAACACCATCCTGTGGGTTAGACTCCGCACCTTTGCCCAGGTCGCCAACACTCAAGACCTGTGGATGAGGAGAACTTATATCCAGGCTCCTCGTCTCCGCTTCCTTCCCCAACTTAGGCCCACCACGTCCTCTCCTCCAGTCTCAGACGTGACAAGTCTGCAGCGAGGTAAGAGCTGTGGGGGTCTTTTATTTGTTTTAGTTTTTTTTTATTTGTGACGTGGGGGAGTGGATGCTCGTGGAGTGGGAGGGAGGGTGGCAGGACTGGAATGGCAGGGGGGAGAGGTTACTGGAGTGACAAATGGGGGGCTGGAGTGACACATGAGTGTTGGGTTTGCCACAAGCGTACTGCAGTACTGATGTGGCCATGTAATATCCATAAATTAATATACACTTGAGGTTAAGCATGCAATGCCTTGTAAACTTGCATGGCACACATTATGCAATGCCAAGAATGGGCATTCCCCAAACATTTAGAAGAGTTCACTGTGGGCAGGGTTTGGTATATCAGGGAAAAGATTGTGCATAGGAATGGCATGTGAGGAGAAATCTGCTGTGCAGGGGAGACGTGAAGAAACATCTGGTGCTCTAGACTGTCATGTGAGGAAAAATCTGGTGCATAGGGGAGACGTGAGGGAAAATCTGGTGCTCCAGACTGTCATGCGAGGACAAATCTGATGCGCAAGGGAGACATATGATGAAAAATCTGGTGCGCAGGGGAGACGTGAGGAAAAATCTGGTGCACAGGGGAGACATGTCAGGAAAAATCTGGTGCGCAGGGGTGACATGAGGAAAATCTGGTGCGCAGGGGTGACATGAGGAAAATCTGGTGTGCAGTGGTGACATGGGAGGAAATATCTGTTGCGTAGGGGTGTTATGAGGAAAAACTGGTGCGCAAATCCAGCATGTGAGTAAAATATGGAATGCGGGAGTGGCAGGTGAGGAAAAATCTAGCGGGCAGGATTGGCATTTTAGCAAAAAAGTATGGTGGGCAGAAGTGGCATGTGAAGAAAACTCCTTCTGCCATTCAGGTGGCTGACCACACCACTTAAATACACCCCTTCAGTGGTGTCCACTGTCCTTTAGCGGCAATGTGTTCCTACACTGACTAGGGCCGAACTCAGATTGTGCAGTGACTGAAGCCCCTGACTTTTTCCTTAAAAAAGGATCTTGGCTCTTGGGGCTGTCGAGGCTGAGCAGGTATTTCCGTAAACTCAGCCCATTATTAAACATTCACAAAATTAGCAAACCATTTTAATCAAATGAGATGTATAATCGTGGTTCCAGATAGTACCCATCATTGTTTTATTTGGGTGACCTTTATGTCAGGGTGTATTCAGGGTTCACAGTTAACCCAGTACTGATATGCAATACTTTGAAACAATACAGAAAATTTGCCTTTGGGAAATTTAATTATCACCTCAATGTGTGATTAGTAACACCTCTGAAAATAACAGTAATAGCCTAGTGAAATATTCTTGATTACAGGATGTAAAGTCACCACTTCTTTGATTTTCCATAGACTATTGCATCTACCGAATCCCTCTTGCATGTGGACTTGGTATGTAGTCCAATTAGTGCAACTAAGAAAGGAAAATCAAAGAAAAGGAATTTACATAAAGCATTAATAAAAAGCACAATTTATTATATTTCAGCTATTACTCTTACTGCCTACAACTTTCCCATATGTTGGATAGGATAATTGATGATTGTGATGCCTGGAATTGCTCTAGGTAGAAGAACCTTTGCAGAAGGTTTTCATTTATGAAAGAACAATTAAACTCCAAGGTAAAACATTGTTCACTCTTACCCTGAATTCCCACTACAGTTTTGTTCAAATGCAAGGTGTAATCAAGTATTATTTCTATCAAATACTGTATATCTATAGATTCAGTTAAGTGCAAGTATCTGCAGGCAGGGCCTGACTGGTCATCTGGTACTTCTGGCAAATGCTAGAAGGGCCGATGGCCAGATGGGCCAGTCTGGCCATCCACAGGCCCACCCGAGCAGCACCTCCTCCCAGCATGCTGTTCGGCAGGTGTAGATTCAGAAACGTGCAGCAGCATCATGACTTCACGTCGGGGCCGCATAGTGTTTACAACACACCCTCTGTCCTGCCCAAACAGCACTGCCTCTGGGCACTCTGCTCAGTGGGCTGTGATTCAGAAGCCTGCCAGGCAGATTATAAAATGTGCCCACGAGGAGGCTAAGCCTGCGCGATATCGCGCTGATGAGGATGCCGGACACCATCTCCAGACAGACGCCATCATAGTGGACAGGGCAGCATCTCTGGTCAAGGGCAACAGATTTCCAAGTCTTGTTAGCGTTGTTGTGCATCAGTATAGTTAGGCTATGGTCTGGAAAATCAGCCTCAGGCGCTGAATGAAGCCACTAAACAACTATCCCCCTGCAGCTGTACAATATGGTAGCAAACCAAAAGAAAGAAACAAATGAACTAAATCAATGAACAGCGCTGAAGGAATAGAAAAATATATATTCTGGAGAAAAGCCCATCAGAGTAAAATAATTCACATTTATTATCTAGATCATAAGATTCTGACACAATAAAGCAAAATAAATACAGAAAAATACAATGAAAAAATAATGAATAATATAAATATATAAAAAAGACACTTTAAAAAAAACAATTCAAATGTCCACTGTAATTGAATATGTAAAAGAGAAAGACTGCAATCTGTTATGTTTAATCCATTGATGTCCCAATATAAAAAAATGGGATCACAACCTGTCAATCAAGATAGCGCTGAAAAAAATAAATAAATGAAGAGAACGTGGTGTAAAGAATTTTGATCCACTTGTGAATGAGCACCTTGATCTATTGTTCCTTATAAAAAGTAACAGTCAGCCCGCAAAGATACTTTGTTGTTTAAAAAAGGGATATCTATTTATCTATCCATCTATCTATCTATCTATATATATTCATATATATATATATATATATATATATATATACATATATATAACTTTTTTAAGACGAATATTCAGGTCCTCATTTTACATTGAGTGCAGTTTTTTTCTTGGAATTTTTTTTTTTAGGCATGGCATTGTGTATATAAAAGGTATGTATGGATAGGTTGGTAATGTATTACTGTCTATCTTCTTGGGTATTGCCTGCCTTTGTCCCAAGATTGAATGCTCTGTGGGGGTTCTTTCCTGCATACAGCATACCTAAGATCCAAATTATTCAGACAGGGTTTAACTTGGTGTTTTGTATTGCGTCATACATTTACCCACACTGTGTATTTGTAATGCAATGTGTATTGTCCTGACATGATGATTATCATATTCTTTTGCAGAGCAAAAATTGCTGTGTACCCCCACAAAACATAGGAGACTATATAAATGTGAGTTATCTGCCCATTAATACCATTTAAATTATTTTGTTATGCATAATTGCATATTTGTGAACCCACGTAGGTGGTTGTATAACAAATCTGTTTTATCTAGGATGTGTGCCACTCTATAGTATTGGAGACGTAGGCTAGTGCACGGCCATTTCTACAGTCTGCACTGTGTAACTGTCCCTGTCCCCACCTTGCCTTTGAGTGGTCTGGCTGAAGTTTGAACACTTACTGCTAATTCCTTATAAATTGGCGCATTTGTGCAAATCAAACTGCACATCATCACAAAGCAGCATTTATACTAATCTTTTACTCCCTCAGCAATGACCTTTAATTAATGCAGATTTTTTTCTACCTGGAATCTAACGCCATCCCTTTTTTCACCAGTTTCATTACACCTTGGGGGGAGCTTAATTTAAAAGTCATGCTAGCAAAGTGCTGCCAGAACACTGCATGTTGCTGTACCATAATTCATCTGTGGCATAATGTGTAAGGGGCATTATTGTGCAGTGTAAGGGGCATTACTGTGTGGTATAATGTATAAGGCACACTACTACTGTGTGGCATAATATGTATAAGGAGTACTACTGTGTGCCGTAATGTGAATGAGCATTGTGTGGTGTAACATGAATGGGCTCTGTGCGGCATGACGTGAATGAGCTCTGTGTGGTGTAACGTGAATAGGCTCTGTGTGGTGTAATGTGAATGAGCTCTGTGTGGTGTAACGTGAATGAGCTCTGTGTGGTGTACCGTGAATGAGCTCTGTGTGGTGTAACGTGAATAGGCTCTGTGTGGTGTAACATGAATGAGCTCTGTGTGGTGTAATGTGAATGAGCTCTGTGTGGTGTAACGCGAATGAGCTCTGTGTGTTGTAACGTGAATAGGCTCTGTGTGGTGTAATGTGAATGAGCTCTGTGTGGTGTAATGTGAATGAGCTCTGTGTGGTGTAACGTGAATAGGCTCTGTGTGGTGTAACGTGAATGAGCTCTGTGTGGTGTAACGTGAATAGGCTCTGTGTGGTGTAATGTGAATGAGCTCTGTGTGGTGTAATGTGAATGAGCTCTGTGTGGTGTAACGTGAATAGGCTCTGTGCGGTGTAACGTGAATGAGCTCTGTGTGGTGTAACGTGAATAGGCTCTGTGTGGTGTAATGTGAATGAGCTCTGTGTGGTGTAATGTAAATAGGCTCTGTGTGGTGTAACGTGAATGAGCTCTGTATGGTGTAACGTGAATAGGCTTTGTTTGGTGTAACGTGAATGAGCTATGTGTGGTGTAACGTTTATAGGCTATGTGTGGTGTAATGTGAATGAGCTCTGTGTGGTGTAACGTGAATAGGCTCTGTGTGGTGTAATGTGAATAGGCTCTGTGTGGTGTAATGTGAATGAGCTCTGTGTGGTGTAACGTGAATAGGCTCTGTGTGGTGTAACGTGAATGAGCTCTGTGTGGTGTAACGTGAATGAGCTCTGTGTGGTGTAACGTGAATAGGCTCTGTGTGGTATAATGTGAATCAGCTCTGTGTGGTGTAATGTGAATGAGCTCTGTGTGGTGTAAGTGAATAGGCTCTGTGTGGTGTAACGTGAATGAGCTCTGTGTGGTGTAACGTGAATAGGCTCTGTGTGGTGTATTGTGAATGAGCTCTGTGTGGTGTAACGTGAATAGGCTCTGTGTGGTGTATTGTGAATGGGCTCTGTGTGGCGTGATGTGAATGGGCTGTGTGGCGTAACGTGAATGAGCTCTGTGTGGCGTAACGTGAATGAGCTCTGTGTGGCGTAACGTGAATGAGCTCTGTGTGGTGTAACGTGAATGAGCTCTGTGTGGCATAACGTGAATCGGCTCTGTGTGGCGTAATGTGAATGGGCTCTGTGTGGCGTTGTCACTATGCAGCTGAACCCGGTGGTCACTTACCGGTTCCGGCGGCGTTGGGGTCCAGGCTGGCGAAGGACAGCGGGCAGGAGATCCCGGGCGTCCGCTGTCAGCTGCTCGCTCACCCCAGGGCTCTGTAACAGGTGGCAGCGGCTCCCATAGGGATGCGCGCGCCATTCTGTTTAAAACTTAAAGGGACAGGTGCGGAATTAGGGAAATTCTGATTGGTCTTCTATTGAACCGTGACCTATTTCAGGAAGTCCCTCTGAGCACTCTAGTGACAGAGTATAGGCTCCATTACCTTACGGCAGCGTTCCAGTGAATATCCTGTTACCTGATCTTGACCTTGGCTTGTTTGTGACTCCGATTTCATCTTACCCCTGGTACTGCATCTGTTAATCTGGTTCTGACCTTGGCTATCCTCCATGACCTGCATACGTCTGTGTCCTGGTACCGTCTTGTCCGTTTGGTTCTGACCCATCCTGTTGACTATGCTGAAAGTCTTCTCCGCTCCATCCAGAGTTCATCAGCTCCTGTATAGGGGAACCTATCCTGAGACTTGTGTGTCGGATGGAGCCAAGTTCATACCTTCTTGCGAGGGTCCCACATTATACTCCGCGCCTCAGAAATAGGTCATGTCAATCCCCAAATATGGGTTGCATCCATTATCCACCTGATAGTTTGTGACAGGCGTAACATGAATGGGCTCTACTGAATGATGTAACGTGAATAAGGGGAACTGCTGTGCAGTGCACTGTGACTAAGGGGCACTACTGTGTGACATCATTTGATTTGGGGGTACTTTTGTGTTGTCACGGCCCTTCCCAGCGAGACTAAACCTGTTATTTTCAGCGTGTGCCTCTGGCGCATGCTCTCCCTGCTTCAACTGTAGATGGCGGCACCAATCCTCTTTATCAACATAGGGCACCAAAATGTGTAGTTACGGCTCTGCTTTGGTGTGCTCAAATGTGTCCTCCTCTGTGTTCAGCACCCTTGCCCTAAAAATTCATACACTATCCATTCCTCTACAACTGCTAAGCTGGGGCTTGGTCAACTTGGAAAATGCCTTCCCTTTTCTTTGTGTGTGATCTACACCAATGAAGTGTCAGCTTTACCTAACAGAACCAACCAAATAATAAATGTCTGACTATGGCACATATTTGAATTCCCTGCCAGATGAGCTCTGTTGTGTGTATTTTAATACAGAGAATTATGTACACTTGTATGCTGTTCTAATATTAATTATATTTCTAAGAGCATAGACAAAGAAGTAGGAGGAGTCAGGAATAGTAAGGGGAGGAGTCTATGCCAGGAGTCAGATGCTGACACGATGTGGGCCTGTGTGCTTTAAATGCCAGGGCCTATTTTTAGTACCAATCCGGCCCTGCAACTAAGGGATTAGTGCAGAAGTCCATATATAAAGTAGCCGGCTCATTGCTCATGCTCAGAACGCAAAAACTCCAATGCTACTTCTTTCAACTGACAGCGAAAAGGCTTTTGACCGAGTAAATTGGGTTTTCATGGAGAAGGTATTGCGTAGATTGGGTTTCGGCGAGATCTTCTTACAGAAGATCCTAGCTTTATACCAAGCACCTTCGACACAGATTAGGGTAAATGGGATCTTATCAGACCCTGTTAGGATAACCAATGGTATTCGTCAGGGCTGCCCTCTCTCGCCATTGGTATTTGTACTGTGTATGGAGGCCTTGACGAGAGCCATCAGGAAAAATCAGAATATAAAGGGATTGAAGGTAGGCAATAGAACCTACCAGTTGGCATTGTTTGCTGACGACTTACTCACCATAGTAACCAACCCAGTGACTTCCTTACCTAGCTTAATGAAAGAATTTGAAAGTTTCGGTCAGCTCTCGAACTTTAAAATTAATTATGCTAAATTGTCGGTGATGAATGTGACATGCTCCAAAGAAACAGTTTCAGCTTTAACGTCCTCCTTCCCCTTCTCTTGGCATCCTTCCCATATCAAATATCTGGGCATTTTTATTCCAAAAAATCTCCAGACTACGGCCACATTGAATCATATCCAACTATTTAATAAGATTAGACAGGAGACAACACAATGGCTTAAACAGAAGTTCTCTTGGATAGGAAGAATCAATATCATCAAAATGAACATGCTCCCTAGTCTTCTATTCCTGCTGCAAGCAGTCCCCTTGAAAATACCTTCTACATTTTTACAAGACTCCCATAAGATTATTCGAGACTTTGTATGGGGAGGTAAGAGACCGAGATTTAAACATCTCCATCTCTTTAGACGTGAAGAGCAGGGAGAACAACAATTACCTATGATCTCGTCATATTACCATGCGACGGTCATACGGAGAGTCTTAGACTGAACTAGAGGCTTCAGGGAGTGCCAATGGGTAGATCTAGAGGCATGCTCAGCAAAACTAAATCTACAAAGCATACCCTGGTGCACAAAAATTATAAATAACACACATCCGACAGTGAGCCCTACATTACTGGTTTGGAAGAAATTACGTACTAGACCGGATATCTCCTCAGAGATCTCCCCGCTTACCCCTGTCATTGATAACCCTCTCTTCCCTCCTGGGATGATAAGCAGAAACACATATCGCTGGAAAGAGGCAGGCATTACTAGGATGAAACACTTAATTGCTGATGGCATCTTTAAGTCTTTTAGTGACCTCTGCTCATCCAATGGGATTCCAAATAGGGATTACTGGTTCTTTTTCCAGGTCCGTCACTTTGCCACGTGACAAGGGGGGAAGTCTCTGATAACCAGAGACCTTACAACATTAGAATATATGTGCTCACATCCCTCTGAGCCTACACATGCTATTTCAGCAATTTTTCTAAATATTATTACAGGGACAATTCGTGGACGTCCCCTCCTTCTGTACGGCCTGGGAAAATGATCTAGCACAGCATGAAATCCAAATAAATTGGGATAAGGTGTGTCAAATTACATCAGAGTGCTCTAGTAGTCTGGAGATTCGGAAGACTCAATACAAGCTTTTAACTAGATGGTACAGGTGTCCTGTTGTACTCTATAAGTTTTTCCCTACAGTGTCTTCTTTGTGCTGGCGCTGTGGTAGAGACACTGGCAGTCTGATGCATATTTGGTGGGATTGTCCCCTAATAATGCCTTTTTGGTAAAAAATTATTGATTTATCGACACATATATTGGGGTACCAGGTCCCCAAAGGGCCGGATTTTTGGCTTCTCTCTTATTCCAACATACAGATCTCAAGATACAAAAAATCTCTCCTTAAACATCTGGCAAATGTGGCAAGGGCAGTGGTTCCGGGACACTGGCGATCTACTGCTTCCCCCACGATGTGGGAATGGTGTAAGCGAGTTGATTTTTATATGATTATGGAGGTCATATTTTACACTGGTATTGAGAAGTACTCTGATTTCATTGACATATGGTCCATCTGGAAAGACTTCAAAACATCCCCTGAATATAAAACTTTGGCTCCACGACCATAGGATTTAATAAACATGACCTTACCCTTCGGTAACGTTTGCTCAACTTCTGGGTAATATTTTAACTTCAACATGCATTTTATATTATACAGTTTGCATTTCTCGAAATTCAAGAATTTTCGCGCACCTTTTTTGTTGTGTTCGACTTTTCCTTTCCTCGTTCCCCTGTCTTGTCTTGAATTATACACCCATATTTTATTTTCTTATTTTTATAATTTCCTGTTACTTATTTGGTAGTAGGATATCTATGTCTGATTATACAAAATATAAACTGCTTTCTAATTAAGTTTATGTATTATGATTCCGTGAATATTTTTTATATATGTATAAGACTACTATCTGATTGTAATTCAAACGAATTGTGATTTCTATTCAAAATTTGTTGTTGAAAATGACAAAATAAAGTATTTATAAAAAAATAAAGTAACCGAGAAGAGTGCATGTGCGAACAGCAGTGACTGTGGGCACGAAACAGGAAGGGGGCATTCTGCCTATAAAACCCCTGACAACGAGCAGAAATACATCCACCACTGAGAAAGTTTAAAGGTTGGTGTTGCCTTGATATTAGTGGGGCATTACTGTGTGTGGCATAATGTGTAAGGGGTATTACTGCATCAGGCATAACATGGTGTAAGGGGCATTACTGTGTGAGATATAATAAGGTGTAAGGGGCAATACTGTCTGGGATATAATAAGGTGTAAGGGGCATTACTGTGTGGGATATAAGGTGTAAGGGTCATTACTGTGTGGGACATAATAAGGTGTAAGGGGCATTAGTGTGTGATGTAACATGAATGAGGGGCACTAATGTGTGGCATAATTTGAATTGGGGGTACTATTGTGTGGTCACGCCCCTTCCCAGCGAGCCCACACCTGCGTGCCTTCCGCGTGCACCCTACCTGCTTCTATTGTGGAGGGGGGCACAGGGCATCAAAATGTGTAGTAACGGCGGGATTGGTATGAAATACCACTGGATCTATGTCCGGCGGTTCAAATCCGACGCCGGAAGATCAGCAGCACTGAAGATCCCAACAGCTCCAAAGGTAAGTATTTACTAGGGATGTGCAGGCTCGGATAGGTTCGAGTTTGCACGTGGAGTTCGGATTTTTCCCTCCAAAAAAACGGAACTCAGAACGAGGCAAAACGTCATCTTACATGGACGAACATCATCATTCCTGGACAAAAGACCAGGAATGATGATGTTCGTCCATGTAAGATGACGTTTTGCCTCGTTCTGAGTTCCGTTTTTTTGGAGGGAAAAATCCGAACTCCACGTGCAAACTCGAACCTATCCGAGCCTGCACATCCCTAGTATTTACTAACCCTACTGCCCCCCCTAACCCTAACCCTCCTTTAGGGGTGCCTAACTCTAACCTCCCTCCCTAGTGCCTGATGCTAACTCCCCTCTAAGTGCCTAAACCTAACCACCCCCTTCCCCGCAGCCTAAACCTATGTCTCCCAGGGGGGTGCCTAACCCTAACCTCCCCTTCCACTAGCCTAAACTTAACCCTCCCGGGGGGTGCCTAACCCTAAGTCCCCCCTCGGGAGCCCTAAAATCGAACCCTCCCCCACCGCAGCTGTCCACGCACGGCTTACCTTCATTCGGTATGCCGGGCGTCGGGTTCCTTGTGTAGGTCTAATGACAGGCGTCAGGATTTCGACACCTGTCATTAGTACCTTGCCGGGATTTGACAGTCGGGAAGCCGGCGGATGGCATTTCGACCATCGGCTTCCTGACTGCATCCCGTAATGGCTCTGCTTTGATGTGCACAGATGTGTCCTTCTCTGTGCTCAGCACCCCTGCCCTAAAAAATTCCTACCGTGAACACTAAATAATCGTCTACAACTGCTAAACAAGGGCTTGGTCAAGTGGGAAAATGCCTTCCCTTTCTTTGTGTGTGAGCTTCTCCAATGAAGTGCCAGCCTTACCTAACAGAATCAACCAAATACCATATGTTTAAATATGGCACATGATTAAATTCCCTGCAGGATGTGCTCTTCTGCGTGTATTTTAATACAGAGAAAGATGCACACTTTTATGTTCTAATATTAATTATATGTGTAAGAGGTAGGCTTGTTTGCTTTAAAATGCCAGGGCCTATTTTTAGTCCCAGTCCGGCCCTGTTGGCAGATGCCAGTGTCGAGTAGCTGAAAGGGTGCAGAGCACATAGGACAGAATAATAACAAGTATGATGCTGTATTGGTTTCAAGAGCTGGTGTTTTAGGGTAGTTGGGAGGGAATCAGAATGACATACCGCCGGGCCTAAGCCCGGTGGATTAAATACCGATGCCGGAAGTCAGGTAGATGAAGAACCCAACGGCGCCTGGTAAGTATCCTAACCCTCCCGTCCCCCCCACCCTAACCCTAACCCTCCCTTAAGGGTGCCTAAACCTAATCCCCGCTCCCTGAACTGAACCCTCCCGGGGGGGAGGGGGGTGCCTAACTCTAACCTCCCCCCGAGGGATCCTGACCCTAACCCCCCCCCTTCCCCTAGCCCAGAGGTTCCCAAAGTCCACCATTACAGGCCACATTTTAGGGATATCCATGCTTGAGCACAGGTGACTTAATTAGCTGAAGGGGGTCTAGCTACAACCTTAGTAGAAGGGACACTACTTATCCTCTTAGCCCCTCATATCAGTATTATGCTAACTACTTATAGCAGGATGCAATATAACAGTGAAGTGAACTTATCTTTGTTAATAATGAAATTATACAGAGGGCGAGGGGGTCAGAGTAACATAGTGACAGTGCCATTGCTAGTAATTAAAATGGAGGGGTGGGTAATGACAATGTTTATCACAAAGCAGTGAAATTACCACATATTGAAGGAGGCATAGGCCTTGTGCCATCTCTGGCTTTATTAGTGATTAACAATAACTTAGTGCCCTCCTGGCACACCATTTTTGCTTTAAGCAAATTGACTCGCCATTCTGTGTCACCTCTGATCAATGACTCCTTCCCTTTAGATTGTAAGCTCTCTTCCACATGCCCCTGATATACCAACAGACCCATCTAGAAATGCCATCAAACCCACCGCCTCCACAGACTCCACATCCCCCCACCTTCAGAAATTTCCCAGGCTGGTTGTGCATCCCAATCTGTCCTTAACACGTTTCCCCAATAAGCGGGGAAACGTGTTAAGGAATACCAGCTCCTATCATGGGAGTCGCAAGCCGGAGCATTGTCCTATATCGTGGTGGTCTGCACATACATCGTTTGGATTCCCTCTGGATATAGCTGCATACTCGGGACCCTGCCAGCAGCACACGGAGGACTGGATTATTGGTTTCTAAAGTGTTCATTGAACCTATACGCTGGGAATGGATCACTAAATGGGAGTACTGTAAGTTGACTTGAATACTAATGAAACAAGTATCTTGCTACATAATAACAGCATCGTAAATACAATATTGCGGAACTTTCTGTTACTTTTTGTTACATTCTAATCAAGAGCTGATTGAACTAAAAGTTAACCGCTGCCTGGCAAAAGTTGAATCTGCCCACTGTAAAGAAAAAGGGCTATATAATAACACTTAATATTGTTTTTGCTGGACTGTGTGTTCGTATGGTTACACCCGAACTAAAGATCTTATTTGGAATCTAACTATTGCCTGCTTTGGGAAGTGACAATCGAAATTGCCTGCATAATATAGAATTTTAATTAAAATAATTGTGCAAATATACAGGTGTACAGAACCGTAAATTGCATATATATGTGATAAAAGTTTATTTGAACATGGCTATTTAAAAGGACTAGCGATATGAACAAAGACTAATTAAACAATAATATATATGTTTAGCTGTATATTTTAATTGTGCATTATCTATGTGATCACATTCTCATGCTAAATGTGGACTAGATGATTTGTATTGTGTCGGCCGGCAATGATATTTTACTGAATAGAAATTTAAAGTGTATTTTAAATAAATCTGTTTGAACAGTCAGCGTCTCTATCCTTTGTATTTATCTTGTTACTAGTTCCTGCTGTTATTATTCATGCCTCATGTTGCTTGCAAACATCTACCTCTAAGTATCATTGAACTTACTCTTGGAACCATGACAATTGTTTGCTATCACATGTTACAGTCTGCTGTTTCTAGTTCCTGCTATTATTATCTACGCACATGTTGGACCTCATTGTATTTATAGTGGATTGCTAGTGATACTCTACTATCCAGCCTTGTTCATGTAATCACCTGTCATTTGTATAAACCTCTACTACTCTGAGTTTAAGACCTGGCGGCATCTCAGTACTGGGAAGAATTTTGTTGTCTAAGGGAATAAGGGCGGTTGTTATAGGCAGAAAACCTAAGATATTGGTTCTAGAGGGTTAATGCAAGATACTGCAGGCAGGTGTTTCAGAACACTATGACGGACAGTCAGAAATAGATGACTAGTCCTTGCGAATTATAGTGGACAACTGGAGACAAATGACATGTCCTTACAAGCTCTAGCAGGCAACTGGAGGCAAATGATGTCCTTACAAGTTGTAGCAGACACCTGGAGGCAGATAATTTAGTCCAAATAGACTATGGCAGACAACCATGATGGATCCTGGAACAAATGCAGAGACAAATTGAGCCAGGAGCCAGGAAAATGTCTACATTTAGAGAATACTGAAAGAGGAGTGTGCTACTGTGCTGACCCCAGTCTTTGTGTCCCTCCAGGGAGGCTTCATTCCTTGTTCCAAGTTGACCACTGTGGTCACTAATGAGAATGTTCAGGGGTCATCTTGTCTTTACTGTGTAGAGTGACATGGTGGGAGACAGAAGTTTCTTGCTTAGCTCATATGAGAGACCTGGTTAATGCCTGCATTTAGTGCTGTCCCTGCATCCTGCACCACTACCCATTTTCAGCATACTGTACACTCACCGGCTAGTTAGCTGTATATAACTGCTGAAGCTCCACTCATTTACCAGTGTACATGTAACAGTGAGTATGGCTGTACCTGGTATCTTTCAATAAACCAACACCACTGGTTAAGTTACTGGACTGTTAATAGTTTAAGTCATCCACTGGTGTGTGCTTACATAACTCTGAAATATCAACACTTGTACACACATTATTTACAACAGGTTATGGGAATAGACACACAGGTGTAAAGTATTCAGGCACCCACAGACCCAGAGACACAAGTTATTAGGATGCTGAGAGCAGCATACAGATGCCACCTTAGGCATATATGTAGTACAGACTGCATAAGAACACAGCGCAGAGTGTTACAAGCACAGTTTAGCAGCAGTGAAGCTGATTAAAGTACAGAAGCTGCACAGTTATGCCTGTAAGAAGTATAAATACAGAAGCTACACCCATGATGGAGTTTATCAGGCTAAAAGGTGCAGAAAATTATACAACCTGAAAGTTTTCAATGGAAATGCAATTAAAGTGTGAAATGTTGTGGAAGATCACTGTAGAACTAGATGCAGATTCAAGCCCAGATGATAAAGGGAGAGATGTACTTAGCTTTGGCAAGAGATAAAGTGGAGGGTGATAAAGTACAAACCAATCAGCTCCTAACTGTCAATTTACAGGCTGTGTTTGAAAAATTACAGTTATTAGCTGATTGGTTGGTACTTTATCCCTCTACAACTTATCTCTCTCCAAGGCTTAGTACATCTATCACATAGAAAGAGCCATGGGAACATACTATGGGCTAATGTGTACTCTATAATACATGGGAAAGAGTCAGCAAAAGACATGTGAACAGCATTGCAAGTAGCATATCAAGATGGAGGTCTCATGAGGAGGATGCATTTAAGACATGTATTGTATAACCCTATTGAAGTGTTGTGAAAGAGATAACCACATGTAAGACATCTCAGAACTTTTGGAAGTACGGCCAATGTGCATATATCAAAAGAGAAAAGTCACAGGCTGGATTCAAAGTCAGTAAATTGCATTGTGCTTGGCTATTGCCATGAAAGCAAAGGTTACAGATTATGGAATCCTTATACCAAAAGTTAGTCAAGTCCAGAGATGTTATCTTTAAAGAAACAACACAAATTGTATAATAGCTGGATGTTGATATTCAGAACAAGTATGTGTCACTGAACATGCCAACATCTGAAGATTTAGAGTCAGAGACTATCGGTGTGGTAGTTCAGCCAGAGAAAATATCTTCTGCAAGATCAAATATCGGCAAACCACCTAAGAGGTATGATGAGGAATATGCAAACATTGCATTCAGTGAGTATCAAAGTATCCAGAAGACATAATCAAAGTCTGATTCGTGTGAATGGTAAACAAACATAGGAAAAAAATGTTCCAAGATTTAAAAACCCGGACAGCACCCAGGAGACACCGCTGGAATGGAAATCAGGCCCTAAGTCCCTGATGCGGGGCATAAACATAATTTTTGCAGTAAATACTACTTTACAAAATCTTCACAATAACTGACACTCAAGCACTTATGTCTTCCAATTCCTACACTTTCCAACAGACAAGGTCAGTGTGTTATTGATGGACCTGAACGGGCACCAGAAATTGTGCTCATTCTTGGGCGTTGAAGAAGTGAGCATTTACTCTCATTTTCTCTAAACCATGGGGAAGCTGAACGATGAAGAGTTAAAGGGGCATTATACATATAATTAATTTAAAAAATATGTACAGTACTCCCATACTCCTGTCTCCTGTAGCATCCCTACTGTAGAAAGCTGACAAGCAGCATGGTTATTTTGCAGACATGCAGCTCACCTGTGGCGTATAACGACATTCTGTCCAATAACAATTCAACTACAACTAATAAAAACGTACTTTTCATCCAAACAACAAAAACACAGCATTGCAAATTATTACTACTCAGGGTAACATCCATCATTTTTTGATTTGTAAGAAAATGAAGCACACAATAAAAGAGCAGAGATTTCTGATACCCGGAACATCAGCTGCTAGCACTTTACAGTTAATATTCTAAAACATTCAGCTTTGCTGTTTTGTTCTTTAGCAACCCTGGTTGTTTAAAGTATGTGTCAGTATGGCTTCACACTGTTATTTTTGGATGATGCAAATAATATGATGCTGAAACAAGGGCCAAATGTCACTTCTGATTGGAAACAATAAATGTAATTTCGGAAGGCAGGAAGAATAAAAAAATACACGATTATACATAGTGGGTCTCTGATCTATCTTTTTTCTTCTTCTTTTCCAGTTGTTAAATAAATTAAAAACCTCTCGTGGATTCGACTTGTAATCTAAGATTTCTAAACTTCTTAATTCCATTTTCAGTAATCATTCATATTAATGTGTTAACAATTACAGCTAGAATCTGGATGTACAATGGTGTCCAGCACTTTAGTTTAATTTTTTTTCCTTTTCAATTCACCTACTTACATTACCAGCTGACATTTTCTGTTCTGAAATAGTATTGAAAGCATTATCTATTCAATAGGGGCATGGTGCCTCATTCCCAGTGGCAGAACTAATTAGTGGTGGGACCAGGTGCGACAATATGCTTTGCCCACTCCTGCCACACACTGCAAACTAGAGGGAAAGGGATGTGGCCTTGTGGGGAAGGGGGTGACTTCGTGGCACACAGGTTATCAGTATTATTCATTTACAATGCAAATGGGAATAAGCAGCACTCAGTTTATAATGCAGAGAGTGTTGCAGTGATCACCATATAATACAGAGTGCATCCCAGTGACTGCCAGATGATGCAAAGAACATCGCAGTGAGAGCCATATAATGAGAGAGCATCACAGTGCCTGACATATAATGCAGAGAGCATCACAGTGCCTGCCATATAATGCAAAGAGCATCGCAGTGAGAGCCATATAATGCAGAGAGCATCGCAGTGCCTGCCTTATAATGTAGAGAGCATCACAGTGCCTGCCATATAATGTAGAGAGCATCACAGTGACTACCAGATGATGCACAGAGCGTCGCAGTGAGTTTCATATAATACAAAGAGTGTCACAGTGAGATCCATTTAATGCGGAGAGCTTTGCAGTGACCAACATATAATTCAGAGCATCTTTGAGACCGCCATATAATTCAGAGAGCATTGCAGTTAGTGCCATATACTGTAATACAGAGAGCATTGCACTGAGAGCCATATAATGCAGAAAGCATTGCAGTGACCACCAGTTAATGCAGAGAGCATTACACTGACTGCCATATAATACCGAGACCATCAGTGTCCACTATATAATAGAGAGAGCACCCCAGTGACTGCCAGATAATGCAGAGTGAATAAGTGCCCACCATATAATGCAAAGAGTGGCTCAGTGACCTCCAGATAATACAGAGCCCATCAGTGCCCACCATTTAATTCAGAGAGCATTGCAGTGCCTGCCATATAATGCATAGACCATCAGTGACCCGCACACCTCCACACATTCTCTTTATTAATACACCACTCTCACCATAGTCAATATTTAAACAAACAGCCCACCCCACCCAGAAAAAAAAACAAATACACCCCTTCCCATAGCATAAATATACCACCCTCCTAGATAACATTAAACCATTTTCACACCTCCACTGGCGCTTATCGCTTCAGGAGGAGGATCTGAGTGGTCCCTGCGGAGCTCCAGGGCACAGGAAAGGAGAGAGACATGGCTAGACTGGAGAGGATGGGATGGGGCTATAAGTTAGGGGAAGGGGTCTTGGACAGGGATAGGAGGGAGACTGTAGAAGAATAGAGAGAGGAGAGGAGGGGGCAGGGCAGTGTCTCAGACAGGTATACTTGAGTATGTAGAAGAATAGAGTCAATCTAGTCTAGAGTGTCAGGTAGAGGATACGAAGGGAAGGAGCCTCCCTCCGCTCCTCCGGCCAGAGCACCTCCTCCTTCCGTACGGCCTGTAGCTGGCCACGGCGCACTATGATGAATCAATTTGACTCATTATTAGTACTGCTCTCTGATAATGCCACCGGCTGTGGGGCCCTTCATTTTTGCCAGCCATGGTGCAATGTATCGGCTGTACCACCGCTGGTAGTTCCGCTTGTGCTAATGCCTCAGTGATACAAGTTGTTTAAGGTGATTGGTTTAGCTACATGCTAATTTAGCAGGTTATCTCTGCTGTGTGTAGTAAACATTAAGGCATACTTGGCGACATTTAACTTTACCTCCCCAGTAGAAGCCTGGGGAGGTGACGCAGATGGGAGGTGTCGGGGGCAGGGCCGGACGGGTCATGTCATTAAGCCCCGCCCCCGCCATGGTAATTTGCCGCGACCGACGCATATTTAAATAACCAAATGCCAAATGACACAAATCTCATAGAATCGCATCATTAGATCACGCCCCTTACTCACTGACCCGCCGATCTACAAGAAAATTCTCCCCATTCTGCCCACTTCACCAAAAAGTGGTCAGAATGCAAGAGATGTGCCTACCCTTCCGGGGGTGCGGGGGGTTACCCGAAAAATCAGGAGCCTCTCGTGACTTCCGGAGAGGTAGGCACGTATGCATTGAGGGCCTGACTCAGAGGTGCACGAAGTTGCATCTGCGTCTTTTGCCGTGTATGAGTCTTTATTATAATGCCGCCACCGATGGTCTTCCTAAGGTGATGCTGCGGAGCTAATCCATTGCTGCACAATTGGTCGTACCATCGAAGCCATCCTGTGTCTGCGCTATTACACCTGAAGAGCCAGTCACTGCCAGTGTCACGCCCGCTTCTGCCTGGCCACCCCCCTGTTACTTCCCAGGAACACCCACTGAAATACATGGCTCTTGCATACAAATTCACTCTGCAACTCGCAGCGGTAACCATCGGGACATATGCGCAGTACTTCCAACATTAGCCAACTGCGTGAATATCGGTATTGCGTGCAGTAAGCGTACACCTTTGTATCGGGTCCTAATTCTGGACATAAGCTGTGCAGACAGAACAGAAGAGGGGCAGAGCAATAGTCCCCATAATGGCTGCTCCTCCATACGCAGCACAATGTATGGGTGCAATCTGTACTTCACATTATGGGATCGACATAACGATGGTCGGGATGAGCAGACTTGTTTGATAGTCAAAGTAAACGATCCACAGAACAGTTATTTCATCAGCTGAGGTGAATGGTTATCATTCAGTTTATGGCAAGCGATTGATACATTCTAACTTACTTCCTGGCAGGGACAGACTGGGGTTGTAGATCAGCCTTAGGTGCGCTCGCCTGTGAAGGGGGCGAGGATGTTTCAAGGGGGCGTGGCACGCCCATGTGTCTTCCCGGCCGAGCACAGCGCACCGCCCCATCACTGCCACCACCCCTTCCAACTCCCTGAGCTCACATAGCGAATCCGGAGGCTTAGTATGGAGGGCGAGGAAACTTCCGCCCTCCTCGAGCCGGCCCTGTGCACCTGCTAGGTGACCTGGATAACGTGACCTGTGTGGGGTCCTGAGGGACGATTTTTGACTGCTTCTCCTGTTAAATGCCCATCCATAATGTATGCCTCAAAATCGTATCAAAAGAATTGTGTGAACTTATAATAAGTATTTATATCCAGATAAACTCATTTTACTTTCCCCATGTGAGGCTACCCACTAATCCCTCTTACATATTCTGTGTGCAATGTTCTATTTGTATATATATCAGTCATTTAACACAACAATACAAAGCACCTGAAAATGGCTGTCTGATATATGATGGGATTTACACAGTTATTGACATTGGAATTTATAGGAACAAAGCTTATGCTCTGTGGTGAAGAATGAAGGAATGTAAGTGATGCTTGTTATAAACAGTGTAACGTACATATATTATACTGAAGGAGAGTTATACAGAGACTTTGCTTTGATCCTGTATTTACATTTCCTGTAATCTAACAACTGTATTTCCTGCCTTTGTCTGATGAAAGATCAGTTGAGTTTTTTATTTACCATACATTTTTGACAATGTTTTAGTCCAGGTGAAATAATATTATATACAAGGTTTGCTGAAGAGAAGAGAGCCTATATCCATGGATATGTATCACCAACAACAGCTACATACAGTATGTTTTCCCACTACCTTATGGATGAAGTGTACCCAAAAACTCTTAAATTGTAAGACAAGGTCATGTTTACCTCCTTTTTCATGTTGTATTTTATTTGTTTATGTCATGACACCCTTAATATACAGCTCCTAGTAATATATGTGCAGATAATAATGCACCATATTCCTGTATCTGTCAGCCGGCAACTGCAGGGAGCTGGTAAAGGCTTAAATGCATAGGTGAATTCTGATGCCTCAGAGCAACAAAATAGGGTTGTATACAAAATGCTCATCTGTTTAAAGCAGGGGTGGGGAACCTTTTTTCTGCCAAGGGCCATTTTGATTTTTAGAAAATAAATCGGGGGCCATACAAAATTATTAACTTAAAATTTGTCTCCTATATTTGGTTAAAAACGTTATTAACTCACCCTTAATGCGATGGCTGTAAGTATGTTGCCAGGCAGAGTCTGGAGGGGCAGTCCCTATGGATGTGTGACAGGCAGATTGATAAGGCAGCCCTGGGGTCCTCTCAGTCCTAACCAGCCTGATGACAGCACTGACTGTACACACCACCTGCTGTACCACCACTGCCTGCTTGCCCGCACTGTTAGGGTGAGACCCTGCACACCCCTGCACTAACCAGCTGAATGGCAGCCATATGACAGCCCTGATCCCCCCCCCCGTGCTACCTGCCGCCGCTGATAGGGAGAGAGCCCCTGCACTAATCCGCCCGATGACAGCCCTGACACCCTCCATCTCCAGCTGCTGATAGCCGATGACAGCCCTGACACACACACCCTCCCCCCGCTGTGCTACCTGCTGCTGCTGATAGCGCAGCGGAGGGAAGGGGTGTGTCAGGGATGGTCATTGGCTACCAGCCGCCGATGACAATCCTGACATCCCCTCTCCCCCGCTGCGCTACCTACTGCCGATGACAATCCTGACATCCCCGCTCTACCTGCACTACCTGCCGCCGCTGACAGCCGCTGTACTACGCTGATTCTGGTGCTGCCGCTGACAGCCGGGCCGGATCATTTCACCTTGCGGGCCGTATACAGCCTGCGGGCCGGAGGTTCCCCACCCCTGGTCTAAAGTATGTATTGGTGTAGTAATACAAGCATCCTCCAATGAAATATACCATACAAACCTAGGTGCACACCAGTGACGTGCGGTGAGGTAAATGGCTGGGGAGGCACTGGCTAGTATCGGAGCCAGATTTACAGATACGTATATAAAACTTGAGAGTTCATGTGGGCATTATACAAAGGTGCAGCAGTATATAGTGCTGGAAATGTGGTGTGTTTTGATCAGGGATGTGCGGAAAAGGTATAGAGGGGAGGCAGTGCCTCACCTGCCATACACTTTTTACTCCAGAGTTTGGACTATAAAAATTATTAGAATAATACAAAGAAGATATTTATAATATTTTATTTACATTTGTCTTATATTTTTTACCTAAGTATGACAAGAGAGGCTCTGCCTCACCTGACCACACATCACAGGTGCACACCTGACAGATTTGCCAATGGTAGAGCCAGACCCGGGATATTGCCGGGGCTTCCCTCAGCCTGCGCTCTGTAAGCATCCAGAATGCGGCACTCTGTATGCAGTAACAAGACCCGAGTTGGTTGACCTGGGACACCCATTTACTCTGACCTGCAACCCGGATCCAACCCTTCTCGGCACCCGACTTGGAATCTCAAGTCACTGGACCTGGATTAACCCCTTTACACGGAGCAGCAACCTGGCAGGGGCGGATTGACCATAGACTTTACCGGGGGTTTTCCCGGTGGGCTGGACTGTTTTGGGGTCACTGAAAACAATGTATATTTCTGTTTTTTTTTTTAAATATGTGACCCGACCCACCCAGCGGGAGTCGCCCATGGCATATTCATGGCTGAAACCTACATGATTTATTCATGGTGATTGACCCTTCTCCAGGGACCAGCCTATGGCTAAGCTCCACAGATCAGCCCACTCCTTCCTGATCCACTACTCACCCTCCCTTGGCTGCCCACTGGTGGCATCAGGTGCTGGAAAGTAGGGAAGTGAGGTGAGCGGCACAGGCGGCTTTTCAAGCCGGGGTCACACACAAACACTGACTGCCTGTGGATTTATACTGTGGGCTGCTGCTATTGCCCCTCCTGGTCGCTGCGGTAGAGGTCACCCATCGCTCCCCAACCTGCAGACCCCCAGAGACCATCTTCTCATTCATCACCGGGCATGAGTTAGCCAGCAGTGGACACCAAACATTTCCTGCCTCTGTGAAATTCTGGGGTGTGCATGCACCTGGGGGGCTGCTGTCTGGGGTGCTGTGGGGTGTTTACCTGCCTGGTTGTCTGTGAAGGCTGCAGCATCTTTTATTGCATTGTATTACAGGTCCCTGGAAGTACGTAAGGGTATATAGGCAGGCAGGCTGAAAGTATGGTAGGGTATAGGCTGGTGGTGTATGTTTTCCCCTCACTGCCCTTACAGGACTTCATCAAACTTTGAGGAACCTCTGGAGCTGGGTGCCCTCTACTCCTGGTAATCCAACTCCTGTAGTGTCTGCAAACATGTGTGCGACTCTTGTTGTTAGTGCAGCTGGAGACAGCCCCATGGGCAATCACTGCTGAAGGGGTACCTATACTGGGGTCATCCCCTTGGGCACTCACTACTGATTAGTACCTACACTGTGTTCATCCCCCTGGGCACTCACTGCTAAAGGGGGTACCTAAACTGGGCCAGCCCCCTGGGCACTCACTGCTAAAAGGGGTACCTACACTGCAGTTAGCCCCTGGCACTCACTGCTAAAGAGGGTACCTGCACTAGGACCAGCCCCTGTAACACTCACTGCCGAGAGCATGGGTGGATTTGCCATAGTTTCATTAGTAATTCCCAGCGTATTGCTTTGTGTTATTTTGTATTTACTGTAAATAATATTTTTTATGCTGCCTGATGGTGTCATTCCCTTGTGTGCAGCCATTTAAATAGGCTGCATAAAACAGTCTCCAACTCCAGGCACCCCAGCTGAAGTTCCACCACTTGCCTAGCTCCCTTTGAAGGATAAGCTGCCGAAACAGCCTTTTTTCTCCTAATCATGGCTGACAGGCAGGGCCGCATTGAGGGCTATATGGGCCTGGCCTGGGGCTGTAAATGTTCAATGGCCTATATTGAGAAAAGGAGAATCTGTGACCAGTGCCATGTGAGTGTGGCCACTCCCTACACTCTCAGCCCCACTGTCCCCCTAAATACATAAAAACAGAAAAAATACAGAATTTTGTGAGAAAAATAAAATTTTTAATAGTTAAGATTTATAGCCGATGATTGGCTGCAGCTGGTCATCACCAGGTTACCATTCATGATAGGCCTAGATTTATATGCAGGCCTAGAGCTGGAGCTCCATCCCCCCCATTGTTTATCTGGCCCTCCTGATGGAGGAGAACAAACGCCCCAAGTCCAGCAGCTGGGAAATTCCCTCATAGAGAGGAAAGCCCTGTCTACTCAGTTACCAACCAGATTGGGGATTCACCTCTGGGGATTAACAGAGTGGGTCCCAGCCAACAAGATCTCCCCTTCACAATATTTAATTTACTCCTCCTCTCTCATAAATGGGATGAGATAAATATTACATAAACACCCAAACACACAGTGCACATATGAAGATCCCTTTATCAAACTAAGAGGGCTGTATTTACTACAATCCGCATTTGTAATGCAGATTGTAGTGTGATATTACCACATTGCAAATTCAGGCAATATCACAGGGATTTACTACAAATCTCTTGCAGGGACAGAGCTTGCGATAAATCTCTGTCTCTGTGAATCCCCTCCGCACACTTAAAATGGTATTTTCGCAAAAACTACTGTGACAAGTGCTGACGCATGCACGACCGTCTGTCGCTAAGCCCCGCCCCCGGTGTTACACTTACCTGCAGTCATCGGTGTTCCGGTGATGTCCTCCGTGGCTCCGGTCAGCTGACATCCCATACTGCACTGGGACTCAGTCAGGTGAAGACCGGGTCCCAGTGCTGGTTGGGAGACCAGCTGACCGGAGGGAGTACATCACCCGAACCCCGAACTCCTAATTACCGGTCACTGGACTCAGGTAAGTTTTTTTTTTCTTAGCAGAAATCAGCATGTGGTCTGTTTAGACCACACAGCTGATCACTGGGGCTGGTTCCGGGCTCTGCTCTGCCCGTTAGAGCGGAGCAGGAGTCCGGAAACCGGGAGAGACCCTGGATAACGCCACCTCCAGAGCTTTTCCCGGTATTTTTTCACATTTTATTTTTATTAACTTGCAGACAGATTACATTTCCCAATACAATCATGATTACTAAAAATAAGTGATAATTAGGGCTTGGAGTAGAACTTTATGAATTCTACTCCAATCTCCCTGTAGTATCCTTAAGTGATACTAAAATAAAGTGAAAAGGGTGTGAAAATACCCTTTTTCACTTTATTTTAGTAAAAATAATGTTAATAAATAGAGCCCATAGAAACACGCACTATTTAGATTGGCAGCAATCAAAATACAATTGTGATTAAACCAACTCAGGGATACCTCATTTGTCATTCTCGTACTCTAGTTTGCAGAATACTAACTTTAACTAGTGGCAGGTTATGAGCAAGCATACCTTTGTCGAAGCCGGATAATTGGCAGAATCTGTTAAAAATTAAAATCTGCACGATGCCATTTTGCGACTGGTCGCCCAGCGCCATTTTAGCGAATCTCACACATTATAAGTACATACAGCGATGCCATTATTTAGCATTGTGCGATTCCCAAGGAATAGAACAATGTTAAAAGTCCCCATTATATTAATGCATACATTGATATAAACATATATTATGATCAACCTTGCAAAACATGTACCATGGTGTACTTCACAAACACGTAGACGCACAACGCTAATTAGCATCTTTGCTTAATATCCCAATACTTACACTCTGCACACTTACATAAAAAGGTTCCCTAGCATTAAGTTTAATATTTAAGGTTTTATTCATTATCAGTAATTTTGTGAAATACATGTTATTTGATATCTAAGGTTTAGTGCATGATAAGCAGACCGTGTTTGGTGTCTTTCTAAACCACTGTGTCTTTGCAGATTTCCGGTTCCATCAGTGAAGAAATCGCAACATGTGTTTGCAAATTATGGATCATAGAGAGTTAGGCATTAAAATGTACTCTGTAAGGCAGCCAGTTTAGATTTGTTATGCAGTGGGAAAATGGACACAAAGAGCTGTTGGAGGCTGGACTGTGATCATACGAACTGACCTATGAACTGTACTGTAACAGAAGAACCAGGAAGAAGAACCAATGGAAACATGCAAACCTGTTCTATTGTATTTGAATAAAGGGTGGTGAACCGCGCTCACTGATATGACTGTGGGGGTGGATTGAGGCAGGAGGGAGAGGGAAAGAGTAATGGGGGGGGAAGAGAGGTGGGGGGAGGGGATGTGCGTGTATCTGGAGGTATGGGGGTAGGGGGTGTAAGAGTGCTGTGCCTGTGGTAGGAGTACCTGTTCCTACCTAGTTTAGAGACTGGTAAAAGCTGGGTAAGGCGCGCTCTCTATATGGTGGGGCAGTGTGTAAAGTGCTTGGGTAAGAGTGATCTGTATGACAGAGAGACGTAGACGGTGGTGTTGGGTCAAGGTAATTTTATTGGTTTAAGGTAGGTAGGCACAATGCTACTAGAGGGTAATTGACCCAGGAGCAGTGGGGGGAAGAGCAGGATGGGTGCACGGGGGGAAGGTGGGTAGACCCTTTTAGGGGGCTCCTTTTCCGTGCAGTTCTGGACCAGCACGTTGTCCCTGCTGGACCTTTGGTCGACAGTCTTAACGCCCAGCACAGTGTAGGTGGAAGTCTGGTAAGGATAGATGATGTGGCGGCGTCCCGCAATTTGTACAACTTACCTACCGGTAGGTGCCTGTGTAGGCGTTGTGATTTGGGGGTGGTGGTCGGCAGTCTCTGATGGTATACAGCAGCAGGTTAGATGGCCGTTCTTGTTGTGCTGCAGCTACTGGTGCGGCTGTGCCCCGTGATGGTGGCACAGTTGGTCTTGTTTGCGCTGGCAGGGTGGGTCAGCGTGGTGGATGGAGCCTGGCTGGATGCGCAGGCTGCGGCAGGTCGGCGTCTCCGTGTTTGGGATGCGGGCCGGTACCTGCGTGTGTGCCACGTCATGCAGCGGGATGGCCGGGTGAGGCTGTTCGGATGAGGGATGCCGTGTGTGTGCAGTGATCGCCGGCTCCTCGTGGTTCCTGCGGCTGTTGGCGCCCAATGTGGGGCGGGGAGGCTGAGAGCCGGGCGTGTCACGGTCACAAGGCGGGGGTGCCGCTCGCCGGAGGTGCTGGCAGCTCCTTGTGATCAGCGGTCGCTGGGACAGCAGGGGGGTTCTTCAGCAGGAAAGAAGGTTTCCAGGACGTGATGGTGGGTGTGTGTCTCCTTATTATTTTTAACGCGTTTCGGCTGTGCCTTAATCATGGAGGTTACTGTTACATGGTGCAGCAGTGTTTTAAAGGTTGGTGTGGAGGTGGGTGTGTACAGAATTGGCCAATGGGGGGGGGAGGTGTGTGTGCACTGGGCGTGGTCAGGAGTTGATGGCAATCTGGAGGTGTTCTGTTGTTGGAGGCCAATGGGATATTGCCGGATGGAAAAGAGTAATGACAGGTGTGTGGGCGGGCTTAATGACGAGTGTGCAGGTCTGTGGGAGGTGACGCTCTGGGGATCGGAGTGTAGCGTGGTGGCAATGGTTAATAACAGGGTGATCGGACATGATAGGGAAAGTTGGTGTGGCGATATGGGTGATGTCATGTGACCACTGGGTGTAGCCTGGGTGTGTAAGGGTGACGGGGTTAAATGACGTGGTGGTGAAGATTAATAGCAGGGGGTGATCGGACATGGTCTGGGGAGTTGCTGTGACGATAAGGGCGAAGTCGTGTATCAAATGGGTGTTATCTGGGTGTGCAAGGGTTAAGGGGTAACGTGGGGATGTAGGGGTAGTGAAGTGTGGTGGATGTGTGGGATGATGGCGCCGGGGGTTCAGCCGGTCGCACGGGGGGTGGCTGGTGGAGGGGAGTGCGGGTGGGTCGTGGTAGGTGGTGATGGGTGTGTGTGGTGTGCTGCGTTCCGGTGTGATTGTGTGTTAGTGTATGGGCTCAACGGGTACTGTATATGTGTGTGTGTTGCACTTGGTGTGGTTGTGTGGTGTTGGAGGAGGATAACTGGACTGGGGGAATTCATTGGGAAATGAGGTTGTGGACAGTCATGCGGATACGGGGTGGTATATTGACATGTGGGTAAGTTGCTATAGTGCGGAGGTGGTTCTGGATGGTGCAGGTGTCACTGTCGAGTGGATGGGCTGGGGGGGGTGTTGGGGATGTAGCGGGTCGGTGCGGTAGTGTAGGGGGGCTAGTGACTGGGTGGTATGGTTGTGGGGACGTGTGTGTGTGTGATATGGGTGTCGAAAGGGGGCTAAGTGTGGTTTTTGGGGTGTAAACGGCGTGTGAAGGGGGAGGGGTGCTGGAAGTGGGTCAGAAACGAGAGGAGGTGTGTGATATAGCAAGAGGAGGGGGGGGGGTTCGGGGGTATTATTTACTAATGACAGACTTGATCTCATTGTCGATGTTCAGACCACTGGGTGCCAGGGTACGAAGTGTGATTATCCATTTGAGTTCTTCCTTGTTGAGTATTCTTGTGTGGTCCCCTCCTCTCCAGTTCCTTTGTATGTGTCTGATCCCTATGAATTGTAGACCAGTGATGTTGCTCTGGTGATGTTCGAGGAAGTGTACCGGTATGTTATGACTGTCTGCTTTGTTAATGATATTTCTGAGGTGTTCCTTGATTCTGGTATGTAATGGTCTGATGGTTCTCCCTACATACTGCTTGTTGCATGGGCACTGTATGAGGTAGATCACATTTTTAGTGTGACATGTGATGTGTTCCCGTATCTTGTAGGTTGTGCCCGTCTGTGTGGAGGTAAAGGATGTGGTGGGTTTTGTACTCCTATAGTTTAGATTGGTGCAATTGGAGCATGTCCCGCAGTGGTAAAAGCCTCCCTTCAGTGTACCTTTGTCTATTGTGGTCTGTGTGTGTATTGATGGGGGAATGTGGTTCGTGACTAGCTTTTTGTGTATGTTCGGTGCTTTCTTGTAGATTACTCTGGCTCTGGGTGGTAGTATATGTGTTAGTGTTTCGTCTTTTTGTAGAAGGTGCCAATGTTTGTTTATTATTTTCTTGATGTCGTGGGCGTGGGTGTTATATTGTGTGATGAAAGCAGGGTGGTCATGTGTCATTGAAGTGTGGGGTTTGTATTCGAGAAGTGGTGCCCTTGATTCTTCTGCTACTTTATCCATTGTGTCTTGTAGTGTGGGTATGTGATAAGCTTTATCTGCAAATTGTTGTTTAAGAGTTTCTCCCTGTGATATGTAGTCTGTTAGTCTGGTGCAGTTTCTTCTGAGTCTTTTGAATTGTCCTATGGGGATGTTGTTGAGCCAGTTGGGGTGGCTACTCGATAAGATGTAGCTATTGACGTCGACTGGTTTTTGGAAGGTCTTTGTGTGTATTTGTCCGTTGTGTATGAATATCTGTAGGTCTAGAAAGTTTACCGAGGTTTTGCTATAGTCTGTGGTGAATCGGAGATTTTTCTCGTTATTGTTAATGTAGTTGATGAATTCTAGCAGTGTGGATTCTGGTCCTTTCCATATGCAAATGATGTCATCTATGTATCTCCTCCAGAGGACCAAGTTTGCCTGCCAGTCATGACCTGTCCATATGTGGGAATCCTCCCACCGGCTCATGAACAGGTTAGCATAACTGGGGGCAAATTTGGTCCAGAAGAGCAGGATGGGTGCACGGAGGGGAAGGTGGGTAGACCCTTTTAGGGGGCTCCTTTTCCGTGCAGTTCTGGACCAGCACGTTGTCCCTGCTGGACCTTTGGTCGACAGTCTTAACGCCCGGCACCGTGTAGGTGGAAGTCTGGTAAGGATAGATGATGTGGCGGCGTCCCGCAATTTGTACAACTTACCTACCGGTAGGTGCCTGTGTAGGCGTTGCGATTTGGGGGTGGTGGTCGGCAGTCTCTGATGGTATACAGCGGCAGGTTAGATGGCCGTTCTTGTTGTGCTGCAGCTACTGGTGCGGCTGTGCCCCGTGATGGTGGCACAGTTGGTCTTGTTTGCGCTGGCAGGGTGGGTCAGCATGGTGGATGGAGCCTGGCTGGATGCGCAGGCTGCGGCAGGTCGGCGTCTCCGTGTTTGGGATGCGGGCCGGTACCTGCATGTGTGCCACGTCGTGCAGCGGGACGGCCGGGTGAGGCTGTTCGGATGAGGGATGCCGTGTGTGTGCAGTGATCGCCGGCTCCTCGTGGTTCCTGCGGCTGTTGGCGCCCAATGTGGGGCGGGGAGGCTGAGAGCCGGGCATGTCACGGTCACAAGGCGGGGGTGTCGCTCGCCGGAGGTGCTGGCAGCTCCTTGTGATCAGCGGTCGCTGGGACAGCAGGGGGGTTCTTCAGCAGGAAAGAAGGTTTCCAGGACGTGATGGTGGGTGTGTGTCTCACCATCACACACCCACCATCACGTCCTGGAAACCTTCTTTCCTGCTGAAGAACCCCCCTGCTGTCCCAGCGACCGCTGATCACAAGGAGCTGCCAGCACCTCCGGCGAGCGGCACCTCCGCCTTGTGACCGTGACACGCCCGGCTCTCAGCCTCCCCGCCCCCGCCCCACATTGGGCGCCAACAGCCGCAGGAACCACGAGGAGCCGGCGATCACTGCACACACACGGCATCCCTCATCCGAACAGCCTCACCCGACCGTCCCGCTGCACGACGTGGCACACACGCAGGTACCGGCCCGCATCCCAAACACGGAGACGCCGACCTGCCGCAGCCTGCGCATCCAGCCAGGCTCCATCCACCATGCTGACCCACCCTGCCAGCGCAAACAAGACCAACTGTGCCACCATCACGGGGCACAGCCGCACCAGTAGCTGCAGCACAACAAGAACGGCCATCTAACCTGCCGCTGTATACCATCAGAGACTGCCGACCACCACCCCCAAATCGCAACGCCTACACAGGCACCTACCGGTAGGTAAGTTGTACAAATTGCGGGACGCCGCCACATCATCTATCCTTACCAGACTTCCACCTACACTGTGCCGGGCGTTAAGACTGTCGACCAAAGGTCCAGCAGGGACAACGTGCTGGTCCAGAACTGCACGGAAAAGGAGCCCCCTAAAAGGGTCTACCCCCCTTCCCCCCCATGCACCCATCCTGCTCTTCCCCCCACTGCTCCTGGGTCAATTACCCTCTAGTAGCATTGTGCCTACCTACCTTAAACCAATAAAATTACCTTGACCCAACACCACCGTCTACGTCTCTCTGTCATACAGATCACTCTTACCCAAGCACTTTACACACTGCCCCACCATATAGAGAGCGCGCCTTACCCAACTGTTCTATTGTATTGCCTATCTCTGTAATGGTATATATGCAGGCTCTCTGAAACTTGATGCCAGTCATCCTTTCTTTGCTGTTGATGGAGGTTTCATTTTTGATGCTGGGATCTGGATTCAGAGCGCCTGCGTATGTAACGACTGTACCTTGTGACTGTATAATTTGTTTGCGCTAATTGTATTTAGATCACAGCGTGTAACCATCTGCTTTTTGGTGAATAATATCTTTTTGTGCTTTGGAACCACAAAGTCTGAAAGCAATTATTTCATGTGAAACTCATAACGCTAAATAGCGACAATTTTAGAGTGTATAGATAGGTAGGAATCGATACCTCTGTATAATAACTTACACTAAAATACTGGCTAAGTTTACTAAACTATAGGAAACAATTACTTAAAACACTGATGTAGACTAGAATAACTATGCGCACCTAAACAGCAGGGTGGATTGGTCGTAGGCTTCACTGGTAGTTGAATGTAATTTTTTTTTTCCAACAAGTAATAGGAATTGGGCAACAATGGTCCAAGTCCACAGACACGCAAGCGTGGTAATTAGGGGCGTCTTTAGAGAGAAGGGAGGCCGTGTGCATCCCCTGTCACAGGCCCTTTCCTCACACTCCAGCGGCTGGCCATCCACTGCAGAATCAATAGACTCTGGGCACTAGAGTGTGCCCGGAGTCTATTGCACATGTGCAGATTGCCATGGAAATGGGGCGGCCATCCATTTTCCCGGCGATTTCCTCACTGAGCATGCGCAAAATGACGGAAAAATGCCCGTGGCCATTTTCTGGCATTGAGCTGCGCTGGGAGACAAGACGCGGGACCACGGAGAGGTAAGTTTTACATAATATGGGTGCAGGGTGTGTGGTGTGGGCTCCCGTGGACCAGGGGACCCACATGCACTGCACACCCTGCACCCATTATAGATACGCCCCTGATGGTAATCCACACAGTCTGTTGGTCAGAGTGCTGTTCCATGAGCTTATCATCCAGAAGCGATCAAGCTACAAGTCTGGGGTGCTATGTATGTACATTATGAGGTACAGTACTGTATGGCATCACCTTGATGCTCAATGTACTGTATAACATCCAATGTAATGCTGTCTGTACATTACGGCAGTTACTGGGATGCTGCCAATGCTGTATGATGATCATGGGAATCAGGGGCATATTCACCATAAAATAAATGGCCAGGTAACCATGCAGAAGCGCTAGTTTTCGCATATTTAAGTTACCAGGCCATTCATCATCAGGGGTCCGATAGGACCCCCTTGGTAGTCAGCAAACTGAATACTATCTGAGTTTGCTGTCGAAAACAAGCTCCATCTTCAGACAGTGCTTGTTCTTAGATCCCTGCTACTTCCTAAGGGAAAGAGTTCCGGGATTGTGAAGAGGGATCCGAGCAGATCTCTCCGTTGTCTCCTCACTACCTCCCCGGTGGCTTTGCGCATATGTGACCCGAGGTCACGCATGCGTAGCCAGGACGACGGGGAGCAGGTAAGTAACGCAGCTACTTCTGTAGCTGCGATACTAACAGGGACAACTGCTTTTCAGAGCAGCTGTCCCCTCACCGTAGCAATGATGAATTACTCTGGTTTCAAGTTTCCCCAGCTGCGAGTTGGATACTTCATCATCGGAGGCCATATGGCCTTCGATGATGAATAGGCACCTCAGTCTTTGCTGTATGGTACTGTATGATGCTCAATTTAATGTGTGGCAGTTGAACTGTGTGCGTAATCGCTATTGCATTCGCAGTCGTGATCCATAGTGAATCAGGCCGTTAAGTCATGCAGTGTCAAATTAGAAAAATACATAATATACAAATAGTATATGAAATCACGGCGCTGGCGTACTTAATTCAAATACATTAACAATATTAGTGTGCTCCCACTAAATGGAGTAAAGCTCAATTATAAAATAATATGCAATTTAATAGTTGCTAATAATAAAACAAATAATACACCATTTAATTAAAATGGGAATAAGACCAAAAACAGAACGTTACATGTGCACTGCACAGTAAAAAGGGTAGTTCATGCTGGCGTCCCAGTATGATTGTTAGAGCCCGTATTAAAAATCAGATGTCTATCAATATTGAAATTAAACTTCCAGTGAGCAGGCAGGTAGCGTACTTGCAAGGTGCAGATTATTAGTAGTGTCCGAATGGAGCTTTTGGTATGGTTATAATATACCGGCTGGAAAGGTAGCGGTCCTGTTCCACACATGAAGCCGCTTTGGAGAGGTGCTGGATGTTAAAATCACTGCATATCTGCACTATTGCCGGATTACCACAGGGGGGCAGATGGCTCAGCGCTGTGTACTGGATCTGTAACTCACAGCAAGTTACCAGCAGGTGTAACAGACCAGAGACTGTAAGATGTAGCGGATTTCTGGTCTCCTCATTGCGGTTAATTTCGGCACTGGCAGGATTGCGATGTGTGTATAACTCACACAGTGTTGCCAGCGGGTCACCTCACAATGCCGGATTGATGATTAGCAGAGCTTGTACACACAAAAAGTCAACGCGTTTCGTTCCACACACAACGGGAACTTTTTCAAGACTAGTAATAAGTTCTCCACATACTGAATTTATACCCAGCAGGATCTCTGCCAAAGGCGCTGATTAATTGGTCTGTCGCACATGATTATACTTGTTTTGTAAGTTAAATAGTAACATAAAGCAAATTAAAATAATAGAAAATAATTACATATAATCATAATAATAATTTTTTTTACTGATAATTGAGCCTTGAAAATAAGTGTAGGTAAAGGAAAGGAAAAATACCAGTCACACCTGTCTCATGCTGCCTCTATCTTCCAATTATATGTAATAAGCGGGACGTACCATCTTATCAACTTTTAAGTCATGGGCCTCTAAACTTGCACATAATGTCCACAGTGGGCAGGGATTAGCATGAGGATAAAGAAATATGAATGAGAGAATTCATCTGCCCTGAAGACCCCCGAGCACCCAAGAACAGCATCATGGACTGTACAAGTGCACATTACTAGAGACTATAGGGGTACCAACGGGGCAGCGTGTTTTACCCCAACGTAACAACAAGGACATATTTATCCATTAATTTACCTTGACAATCAAGCTGTACACCATCACATTAGGTGCTGTATATCCAATACGGGTGGATTACTACTGGGGGCACTACCAGTGGGAGATATTACTACTGGGGGCACTACCAGGGGGTGGGGTTATTACTGGGGGCACTACCAGGGGGGATATTACTACAGGGGGCACTACCAGGGGGGGATATTACTAAGCCTGTGTATCCATCCCTGGCCACACTCACACTGAGGTCATGAGTTTGAGATTCAGTTTATTATCAGTCATTTCCAGTTTTACTTACTTAGAGTATTTAAGCATTTGTAATGTAATATTAATGCTATGTAATATTAACAGATCTGTTAGATGGGATCATTTACATGTATTTTACACTTGGAGTTATATTAATAAAGATTATCAACGATCTTATATCAGTTGCCTCTGTCCTATTATTACCATTTGATTAATCGCCTGTTACGGACACACTAACTACAGCCACATAGGGGCAGAGCGCAGTACTTCCAATACCTGTATATCTTATCTAAGGAGGACAACCTTCTGTACGAGCAGCACACCCCGCACAGTACATACTGGCCCTTAGTGCGCAGTTGCCTAGCAACGTTACTGAATTTGATACTTGATTAGCATAGCATCTTGGAAGGGCTGCAAGGGAATACAAGAAACATTTTGCCTAGCATAATTATAGGTCACCTCAACCATTACCATCACTGATATCTTAAATCAGTGGTTCTCAAACTCAGTCCTCAGGACCCCACAAAATTCACGTTTTCCAGGTCACCCAGCAGGTGCACAGGTGTACTCATTACTCACTGACACATTTTAAAAGATCCACAGGTGGAGCTAATTATTTCACTTGTGATTCTGTGAGGAGACCTGGAAAACATGCACTGTTTGGGATCCTGAGGAATGAGTTTGAGAACCTGTGTCCTAAATGAATGTCTCAATTTTCTTTTTTTATTATATTAAGCAGGGAGCAAGGGAAAGGGGGGAATAATGTATACAGGTAGCTGATACTTCATCATACTGTATATCTCTGACAATGAGATAAATGA
Source organism: Taudactylus pleione (assembly GCA_031769625.1). Taxonomy (NCBI): domain Eukaryota; kingdom Metazoa; phylum Chordata; class Amphibia; order Anura; family Myobatrachidae; genus Taudactylus; species Taudactylus pleione. The sequence goes on from JAUIMM010000234.1 coordinate 2,682,918, forward strand.
CAAAAAGAATATCTCACTAAAGTTACAAAGAATAGATGGGTTGGGGGTAGTAGAAATAGTTAATTATCACAGCGAATGTTCTGATTAGCGCCGGAGTATTGTAGTGTAGTCACCCCACTATTACATATTTTGTTGTATTGGTCATATCTGATGAATAATTTGCTTTATCCATTGTTTCAAAATTAAAAACTGCAGATAAAATGGAGGGAGGTGTCCGAAGGAGTAAGGGTGACAGGACAAAAATTGTTATGAAGTCCTTACCTGAATTTGTTATTCATATTCTTTTTCTGAAGAAGTAGCTGTTCAGGAACTTATTGGAAGATGTAATACAAAGTCCATATCAGTAGTCATTATCCAAAGTCAACTAAATAAAGCAGGAACTACTCAATGTAGGAGAAAATGTCATCACAAAATGGCTGCCAGTGTCTGGGCATCCTTTATATAGGGCTGTGACCTGTATTGTGACATCAAAATGCATACAGACAGCAGCTGCAGATGGCTGTAGCTTGGATCAGCTCTGGGCCCAGATGCCCTGCAGCAGCACTCTGGTGAGAATAGAAAATCCGGGGCCCAGGACATAGCAGTGTAACTCAGTGCAGGGAGAGGGTCGGGCCCCAGGGTCGGCCTGGGCCCCGTAACAGCCGCACTCCGCGCACCTGCTATAGCTACACCCTTGACTGGAATGCTGTTTGTGCTGTACAGAAGGCACAAAGATGCTGTTTGTAGTGTATGGCTGTCAAATTGGCTGTTTGCTAGCACCAGTTATGTTTGTGTTGTAGTGTTTACAGTTTAAATTTGAGTGAGGCCAATCTCAACATTTTTGCCAGGTCCACTTTAAGTTACCAATCCGTCCCTGCAACCCAGCAATATACCAGGTGTTAGTTATGGTGTAAAATGGGTATTATACAGGTTGAGTATCCCATATGCAAAATACTTTGGACCAGGGGTATTTTGGATATCTGAATACTTCAGAGTTTGGAATATTTGCATACTATAATGGGATATCTTGGGAATGGGACCCAGATCTAAACACAGAATGCATTTATGCTTTATATACACCTTATACACACAGCCAGCAGGTAACTGATACATTATTATTAATAATTTTGTGGCTCAAGCAAAGTTTGTGTACATACATAAAAATCATTTATGTTTCATATATACCTTATACACACAGCCTGAAGGTAATTGTATACAATATTTTTAATAATTTTGTGCCTTAAACAAAGTTTGTGTACATTGAACCATCAAAAAGCAAAAGTTTCATTATCTCAGTCATGCTAAAAAGAAAATCTGTATTTATGAATATTTGGATATGGGAGACTCAACCTGTACCAGGGTCATCCATCTATTAATTTATCAGGCCTACTGACCACTTACCTACATGTCACATTCATCATGATTGTGACCTGATTACTGGCTGTAGGAGTCATTGGAAGTAGAACACGTCTACAAATTACCGTATATACTCGAGTATAAGCCAAGTTTTTCAGCACATTTTTTGTGCTGAAAAAGCACCCAGTCGGCTTATACTCGAGTCATGCCCGCATGGTACGCAACTGAGTAGAGTACCATGCGGTCCGCAGAGCAGACTGTGTCTCTGTGACACAGCTGCACCGCGTGTGTAGCACTGACCGGACGGAGTTCGGTCAGCACTACACACTGCCAAACACACAGCCGCCGGAGCCGGCAGCTGTGTGTTTGTTGTAATCAGCAGCCGATGAGAGTATGTCAGACTCTCATCGGCTGCTGCTGCTCCCACTGCGGGAGCCATCTTCCGGCTCCCGCAGTGGGTAATGGGAGAGACGTCATGACGTCTCTCCCATAATGCAAAGCGGCCGGAGGAGCCGGTAGCAGTGTCGGGACCAGGAGCGGGGTTTCAGGTAAGTGTTTTTTTGTTTTTTTATTACGTCTCTCTACTGGGGGGGGCTACTACTGGGGGCAGTACCAGGGGGGGATTACTACTGGGGGCAGTACCAGGGGGGGATTACTACTGGGGGCACTACCAGGGGGGTGGATTACTACTGGGGGCACTACCAGTGGGAGATATTACTACTGGGGGCACTACCAGGAGGAATATTACTACTGGGGGCACTACCAGGGGTGGATTACTACTGGGGGAACTACCAGTGGGAGATATTACTACTGGTGGCACTACCAGGGGGGGGGATATTACTTCTGGGGGCACTACCAGGGGGGAATATTACTTCTGGGGGAACTACCAGGGGGGATTACTGCTGGGGGCACTACCAGCTGCTGCATTTCCCACCCTAGGCTTATACTCGAGTCAATAAGTTTTCCCAGTTTTTTGTGGTAAAATTAGGTACCTCGGCTTATATTCGGGTCGACTTATGCTCAAGTATATACGGTAAGTCCCCTTCTTATATCTCCCCGTGCACCAATATATTTATTTTACTTTCATCTTGATATGAATTACAGAGTATCGAAACAGGATTGTCAGAATTATCAGATCAACATTGAAGTTATTGACAACGAGTCTTGAATCATCTACAGAGTGAAATAATACAGGAATGAGATCAGACAAAATGTGTTTCTAGATGTGAATGTTTCTTCCCATTCCAAGCACAGGAAGTTACAAAGTACATATGTGATTCCATCACAAAGACAAAAGCAAACAATTGCAACAGATTAGGATGTCTGCTAGATGAGAATCTCATGAATCATCATTATATCATAAATTATATTCATATGGAGCCTAATAGTAGCATTAATACCCAATAGTTAACCCTTTGCTATGTTTACGCAATCTGCTATCCATTATCCCTGCATTAGAAACATTTGCATGTTTAGCATCGAACAATATACAACGATTTGAAGGATTACAGCTGCCATTGTGTTGATTTACCTGTAAAATATGACAAGAAAGTGTCTACAAACCTTTATTAGCTGCCCCCTTCCTTTCAGAAACAAATGTTTGCAGATGTCAAATAGTTTCCACCTGCGTCAGGCACATAAACTGAACATTTAATAGCAAGTGCGATCCCTGAGGTTGAAAAGTTCTTACAGTCCAGGAGGGTTCAAAAAAAAAAAAAAAGTGAGGAAATATGGATCCTATTGAAAATTCTGGCAACAAACCTAAAACCTGCTGTGCTTTAACTTTCTTATTGTATGCTTAATTATTGTAGCCAGGCGGGTGGAATATGTTGTGTTCTCCTGAGCATGGAGAACATTCTCAGATGCAGAATCTGCACCTAGTTTAGGGCTTGTGCAAGTCTCATAAGTGCTAAAAATGGTAATGTCTAAAGTTGCACCAAGCAGTATCAGAGTATCTAAAGATGCTCAAAGTGGGTGTTTCAGTCCTTGCACAGGCAGACGCACAGCTGTACCTCGGAGGACTTTGTAGCGGTATTAGCATAAAGTCATACACACTACCCTGGACATGACGGACACACGGATGCGGCTACATCTGATTTAGAATCAGTGTAGGGTATATCCAAATCCCTAGGGCAATGTGGTGTCTGCTCTCCCCATACTTATCTACTCTCCTGGAAGGTGCAGAAAATGTTTTAGGTAGTCCCCCAGAAGAGTAGGAGGATCGCCCATATACTGCCAACTTTCTACTGCAGTTGGCAGGATGGAGAGATAATACTGAGGAATTACAGGTCTGTATGGCGGGGGCAGGGATAAGATGATGCAAATCTATTGACGAGGACTAATGACGTGAGAGCCCAGCCCCAAAGTGGTCAGCTGAATCTCTGCTCGGGGGTTCTCCCGAAGAGAAAACATAAAGACGGCAGCTATGGCTCTCCCTGTATATCCCTGTGGTCATTTAACTACCGTCCTGTTCGCGTCTATAGCAGGTCCCTTTTTAACTTTCCTTGGTACATCCAGCTTTGGGCGGAATTCAATTGATTACGCGGTCCGGATCTCCCGTCTAAAGTGACAGGAGATCGCGGGCCGCTATTCAATTGATGCCGTTTTTCGCGCTGATCGCGCCCATAGAGGTCAGGTCTAGCCGCGTAAAGCAGCTAAACCCGACCAAAGTGCTGGGCGCGGCTGCGAAAAGTGCTGTTTGGGCGCCCAAACAGGTCACTTTTCGCACATTTCAGCTCTCATCCCCCTGGGGCTGCGAGCTGAAATATAGCGCTGGCAGCTGATCGCGCCCGACAGGAGCAAGAATTGAATAACTCCGTCGGGCGCGATAGGGGCTGGAATCAATTGAATTCCGCCCTTTGACTGTTTCAGTTTTCTCTGACTACCTGCTCTGGGTCTGACACTTTTCTATTATCGATCTATGTTGGTTTTCTGACTGACTCTTGTCTGATCTTTTGCTATAGTTAATGGATCAGGCCACTCAAAAATTGCATAATTAAAATGAACAGACTGACTTTCTGGCACAGGCAATAATGTTCCCCATTTTAGGTGCACTGTTACACCATCTCAGATCTGCCGAACAGCAGGCATGGTAGCAACCTCATCCTAGGTGCACAGTTCTGAAGGCTCCCACACATCAGCAATGTATTAGACCAATTCACCAATCTCCAGGCAACGGGGCATCAGTGAAATCCAACAGGTTGATGGCCACCGCTGCTGAGTACACGTCAGACCGTGGGGCAATCAAAAATGGGTGGGGCTTAGCGGGCACCAAGGTGGCAGGGCTAAGCCTCATGCCGGAAGGAAAAAAACAATTGGTTCCAATTTGCCATAGTTGCCGAAGAAACATTGGCTCTATGCCTTAACTATTGGCCATCGGTAGTAAATCATCGATGCTTGTTAACCATCAATGGCCATCCCTACATTGAGGTGCTGGCTTTGATCTACACAGTTCTTAGGCTATAAACGCAGTCCAGATGGAATTATCAAATTTTGTCGTATCTAACAACTCTCCTGGGTTAGGCAACACAGAAAAGCAGCTCTTAATATTCCATGATAACATTGAGGAATAGTTGTGTGACAGTCCTCCTGTACTCTCAACACATTAGTTGGGAAGACTTGAGAACTGGAGATATCCTGGTGTAAGGTACACGACAGATCAGAAGGCAAATATCGCCCCCCATGTATCCAACCTCACTACTGCTCTTGTGGCTGAATGGACATGAATCCCAGCACCCATGTTCCAAAATCTAGTGGAAAGCCATCCCAGAAGTGTGGAGGCAGTTATAACAAAGGTGGGACCATATTAGATTTGCCAGGGTCCTAAACATAAAAGGCCTGTATGCAGGGCCATAATTAGGGGTGTGCAAGCGGAGTCACAGCCCCTGCATCTGGCTAGCTGGGCGCCTGTAACGGCACCCTGCAGCCAGTGGCATTGCTTCAGACACTCCAGACGGGCAACCCTGCAGCCTTTACAGCAGCCTGAGGATGCTCCTGCGGTGCTGCTGTTCTTTCCATCGCTGGTGCTCCTGCACCCTCAGCATGACGTTAGGGAGCGAGGCCAGCACAGGGCGCCATAAAGTCCTGTTACGGTGGTGCCAGTGGGTAATAAGTTTATTGCTAGATTTACTTTAAAAAAAATCAACAACCTGTGATCACATTGCTACCAGTTTTTTTATTTTTATTTAAATTGAGTGCTGCAGGCCAGGCACACGGATTTACCCACAGGCAAAGTATTAATTTATTAACATATATTTATATAGTGTCAGCATACTCTACAGTACTGTATACTTTTGTGAACACAACACTAATAAGACAAGACTGGGCAATAACATACAGATAGGTTGGTAGGCAGGTAGGTAAGATGGTAATGGTCACAAGCCACCTGCAAATGTTAACGCCAGGCTTGTCTGACACTGGTGTTCTCCAGACATAATATTGACATGTATAGATGTGTCCACATACAATTATCCTCCGTCAACTACAAGTAGTGTTAAACATAACGTGTGAGCGCTGTCCAACTCTGTAGCGCCGAGCGTCCATTATGCCTTGAAATGTGTCTTATTTGCACAGTGTTGCGAAAATGACACACAAGCAGCTTTTGCTGATTAAAATGATATGCGACATGCCTATATTCTGTGTGTGACTGCGGCTGTATCTGCATGCGAAATGCTATGTTACAGTGTCAGCGAGGACACTGCAACGTAGCGTTTCGCATGCCGATGCACCCGCACGTAGAACATAGGCATGCTGTATATCATTTTAATCAGCTGAAGCTGCTTGTGGGTCCTATTCGCATCACTGTGTGAATAAAACACATTTGAAGGGGAAAAAAGTTGCACGAAAACAGGCTCAGCGCTACCTAGTCATGCCAAAGCTCTTCGCGACTAGAAGGGCTGTTTAACACGCAAGTAGGCTACATGTATGAGGACACATCAGTAGGAGTGAAGAAAAAAAACACCATGACACATGTTCGTACTACCCCACAATCCATGCTCCAACGTTGTTGTTACAAAGTTATCTTGGTCAGAGAAGCCTCAGAATCAAGAGCTACAGTATCCATTATTATCAGGTGAGGGGCAGGTGAGAGGGGATTTGGAAGTCTTAATAAGATACCAATCAGATATGTTGCTCAGACTCAAAAATTCTTAGTTAGTATTGTATTGTACAATTCTTCGCATATCTACAGCTAGGTACACACTGGTACAATCATACTTTTGATATGATTTTACTTTAGATTACATTTACGTTCAGAAGTCCCGTTCTGAGCGCAGATTCATACGTACACATCTTTACAAGCTATCTTGCAATCCAGGAAACTCATCTGTCTAAGGAGGGAATTCAATTGCTTTTTTGGACGGCGATAATTAAGTATTTAGCTGATGAATTAAGTTTAAAAAGTATTTTTTTTAATATAGTTAAATATTTTATTTAAAAAAATATATATACTTACGGGAAGTTTCTGCTCCCCCCCCATTGTAATTAACAACCCACCTCCCATTAAAAATAGCACCCCCCAGTGTCAAAAGATTCCCAGCAATAACAATCCCCACCCTAGTTATAATAGGTACCTCACCACAAGAGAAAATGGGTGCCCAATTTAGGGCCCCCCTCAACATGTGTCACTATAAACATGTTACAATTTTTTTTTAGATAACCCTACCCTCTCCAGCTAAACTACTACTTTACTGGCCTGCATAAAGGGGGCCAAAAGATGCCACCCCCATTACCCCTTGATCTAGGCCCTGCCCCTCACATTTGCTGGGGCAGGGAGGCATCAGTCCTTCCCCTGTTGCAGCTGATCTCTGCACACACAAAGATCAAGAGACTGGTGCTTGGGGGGGAAACTATGATCCCTTACTCGCACTTTTACTTTCAGCACATGCACCCCAGATTGCCGTCCGCACAGCATTCTGGGGCACGATTCTGGAAGTGAGGTCGGCGGTCACAGACAAGCAGGTTCTTCTGACATAGGCGGCTGCGGGAAGATTAGTTTCCGGCAGCCGCCTAGTGGCTTTTTCTGACTAGTTTCATCTGATGTGACTACGCCAGGCAAGCGTTAAAGTGCGCCCAGCGGAGCAATTCAATAATTTGGGTGCCCATTATTTATTCGAGTATGTTGCGCCCAACGTATCTGTTTTAGGCACAAATTTTTGCTCGCCATCTCAGGAGGATGAGAGCACAAACATCAGCAGCGGCTATGGCGCCCGAATAGAGCAACAAGTGAAATGCTCCATTGGGCATCTATTAGTTAAGGAGCCCAAAAACAATTGAATTCCCCCCTAAAATATCTGCTACAGAGACACAAAGGAGGCGCTGCTGTTGGAGGAGTAACCAGAAGCATCGGACAGAACAGTGGAAAGTCCATACATCAGATGAAAATTAAACTGCACATAAAACCTAATCTTTCGATGCAATCAGTTTACTTCTGAGAAAACATGATCGAAGATGCTCACACACACACACACACACACACACACACGCGCGCGCACACACACACACACACACACACACACTACACACAGCGCATGAACGGGGGGGGGGGGAAATCAAAAGATTTGCACAACAACTGTATAGGTGTGTAGCCAGCTTAATTCTTTTACCAAGATATCCAACTTCATGAACCAATAGGACTGCAGGGTGCCCCACTATAAGGGATGTCCTTCCCTATAAAGTGTGGAAAACAATTTCAATGTATGATCAGTGATAGTGAAATATCTTCCATCATGCATGATCCTTACACATCATTTATCTCACCTTACCACAAATCTCTCTGCTTTCCTACCCTGCACTGGTCACACTATAATGAACACACGGTGCAGTAGCAGGAAGCAGTGCTGGAAAGCTGGAGCTTTTTGGGGGAGCAGCTGGATCAAAAGGATCACAGGTAAGCAGTACTATATTTATGATAACCTACTAAACTCCACCCATGATAAAATTGACATTTCTCCATTAAACTATTTTCAAACTGAATTGGACAGTTCCGATAAAATCTCCAGCTCAGAAGTAGACGAATGAGAAACATAAATTCAAATTTTTCTGCACCATTGAATTCACAAAGTTATAAACCATGTTACCACCATGAATTGGGTGGTGTATATTTAAAAAAAATAATAATAATAATTCTTAATGTCACGCTACCATTCCCCAAATGATTAGGTTACTATTATACAGCCTGTGTGTATTTTAAAGTGTCCAAAAAGAACAAACAAATATGGCATATTTTTGGGAAAAATTATATCTAAAATCTGAGAAAATTGGCACTTCGAAAAAGAAAAATCTGTGTTTGCCAGAACATTCAGAAACCCCCCCCCCAAAAAAAGTGAAAATCCTTATTTTATTGCCAATGCACAAGACCATTTTGAATGAAAAAATATCTATTAATGTGCAGCAGTATACACAGGGTTCTAACGTCCAGCATACGCCTCCGCAGCCACGGACACTGTGCGCCACGTATGCAGCTTAGCTTACGAGAAGCTATTTTGTCTTCTGCTTTTTCGAAGCTTGGAATTGCTGAGTTTTGTTCTTCACAGATTTCAGTAGCATAGAGAGAGCTGGATCTACAGTTTTTACAGCAGGTGTCACTGCTTTACTAGCAGTCTCCAGTGTTGCCTCGTATCGGTTTACTGTCTCTGTGTAATTCTTCTGCTCCTGTTCTCTTCTTCTAGCTTTCTCTTCCAACACTCGTTCCATCGCTTTGGTTTTCTTGAAGTTGGGATCGGAAGGATCCACATTGTATAAATGTGATGTGTACAACGCTTGAAATCTTGTATCTTCAACATTTATCTGAAACAAAGAATTAGACATTACTTATGTGTAGGATACAGTTACATTAAAACACCAACCAACAGACTTAATATTAAGTACCCCATGCAGGAAAACTATCAGAACATACACTTTGGTTTCCATAGCAGCAGAGCTGCGTTCAGCCACAGAACCTATACAACCTAAAGAGTTAGCATCAATGATGGACTTGTTCATTGATTCTATTTATTTTAAAATATCAAGTAGACAATTTTAACAGGTAAACTTAGGCAGTGTCTAGCCAAAGATTTGTAGCTTCTATACCCACTGTCGATCAATTTAGCTGAATTAATGACATCACTCCCAGCCAGAGGATCCTCTAACGAAATTACCAGGATGTAAAGAAACGCGTTAGGAGGAAGGAAGACTGCTTATAAATCCTCTACTCTTCATATTGCCATCCAACACAGAGATCCAGGAAGGAAGCTTGCAGTGTTATTGTGCCTCCCACTGTGGCCTTACTAATCTGTCTACATGGTTACAACTAGCGGCTACCAAGCTCAGCTAATTAATACCCACCCGCTCTCCTACAACACTCATAGGAGACACGGGAGTCCGGCAGCTACACGTGTCAGACGGACACCTCTCCCCGCCGGGTAGAGACGTCGGTCTCATCAGACGGGGCGAACGGCACTGTTGACACTCAGCACGGACCTGGGAGCGAGCTACCATACCAGCAGCACAGGCTCACAGATCTACTGCACATGCTGCATCGGTAAGCAGCGTCACACTATACAGCTTACTCTGGCAATATTTATGGAATCTATGTGAACATTTCCAGTGCACATTAGCAGAGACATTGTTGTATTTTCTCAGGAAAGTACTCACTAAATATCACTCCACTTATCTGCAACAAATTTGGAACTTTGTATCAACAAATCCATAACAGAGGATTTATTTTGGATGTTCCATCCATGCTATTGGGACTTTGTGTATCTTTTATTTACCTTTTCCTTCCCCTTTGTTTAGGAAAGGGTTGTTTATTTGTGTTAATTGTGTTTATTATGATTATTATATCTACTCAAGTTTACATGGGACCCAAGCATGAATGTTAGTAATTATTAGTACTTGGTTACTAATTATTTAATAAATTGTTTATACCTTTACTACATATATATGTGTGCGTATTAAGGACCTATTGTGATTGATATAGCGCAGTTCCTTATACACATATTCTGACACTCCCTCTTTTTTGACGAACTACAGAGTTCTTTTTGGAACAGCTGCTGAATCAATCCCAATATATCTATTTTGGCTCTATTAGCGCCGACTGTTTTTTTCTATTCTATATACTTAGCCATTCTGACATCCATCAATTAGATTAGCCAATGCCGTCTACTAGCTAAGGATCATAGGAGTCTTATTTTATATTAACAGGTTGAAAAGACTTACATAAAAACTATTTTACAGAAAGGAAGGGTCGTGGATGGGAGCTGAGGCAAACTGTGTAGGCAATGTATTATTATAGAGTACACAAGCGCCATCCATACTATAAACTATCTGTAAATAAAAGTTGTATAAATTGAGCTTAGTGATCTCATGCATTATAATCAAATACATATTTCCTTGAGTTCTGTGGATGGGGTAAAAGCAGCTGGCCTGCAGTTTTCAGCCTTTCTATGGTCATAGAACTGCACTGTGACTTATAATTTCCTTTACCATTTACAGTAGGGCAGTGGTTCCCAAACTTTTTTGAATCGCGGTGCCCCTAGTGCATCAGAATTGTTTTCACGACACCCCTAAGCCAAACGTTTGTTATTGAGAAATCCAGAAAAAAATGTAGTGAAGTAGTAAAGTGCAGTAAATTGTGCTGACCTGTCATCCTCAGGCTCAGTTATGTAGTAGGTGACAGGTTTGCGCTTCTGTTTGTCCACATATTTACATTACTTTGACAAATTATTGCAATATTTTGGAACCAACATTCCCTATGTTCAAAGGAGTTGCAGTTTGAAAAGCATGTGAGTGCCGAGTTTGTATGATATTTTTTATGTAGATGGTGTGGTCACATGCCAAGGGCACCCCAGATGGTTGAGTGCCGTGGATTAAGCCTGTCGTTTACATTACTTTGACCATAAATAATTTGATTGGGTGCTGGACCACCAACCTGAGGCACCCCTGCAAGTGTCCCGAGGCACCCCAGGGTGCCGCGGAGCACAGTTTGGGAATCACTGCAGTAGGGGAACATTGTTAAAAGTCACCGATGTGTCTCGATTTTCCCAGGACAATCCCCCTTTTTCCAAAAGAATTCTTGAACTCATCTGGAGCAAATCCCGTGCTGTGATTTTTTTCCTCAATTTTGCATTCTAGTTAGCATATTGTGTACTGGGTACTTAGGATTAGTTTTTTGTTGCAAAGGAATTAATATGAAGTCGCAGATCAAGCATAGCCATGCATTTCACGGGTCACTCCTAACACCCCTGTCTTCTGCCTTTCTACACAGATTGCACACTTTTTCCTCAATTTTGCATCTTACTTTGCTTATAGTGTACTAGGCACTGTACTTAGGATTGGTGTTTTGGCGTGGCTAAGTCGCAAAGTCTGTGGCGCACTAAATGTAGGTATACATGGACAGATGGATAGCTAGACATATTTTGTTTTAAACTGTATTTGGCACCTAAATGCACTATGGTGGTGTTATAACTTAAGAAAACCTCAGGTTGGAACTTTGTCCATTTGTAATTTCAAAATGATGGGAGCCCTAATGATATCCAAACAGTCTATAGACACATAGCACCTAACATGCTTCCAAACAAACAATTTAAATGTATTACTTTAATATTACACGCCCAGTAACAAGCAAGAACCAGTTATACAATCTGTTGCTTGATAACGGTTTAGGGTAGGCATTCAAAATTAAGGCCCGAACACAGCAACATTCTACATGATACATCCTTGGTATAATTGAACAGTAATGTACAAAAAGACCCTGAGAACCTCTTGAAGCAGGAAAACACTAGGTAGGCTAATCCCAGGTTCGGGGTATACCGGGATTTGAGGCCAAAATTGCCGGGATTTGAATCCGGGAATTGGAGCCTCCAATCCCAGGATTCACACGATTAAGATCTGCATATGAGTATTGTATTTCTTTACTTACTTTACAGCCCGGGGATTAAGATTTTCATAGAAGTATTATCTTTTTTTGGGCCAGGCAGCGCCTCAAACGCAGCACGGCTGTGTGTGGCGTGATGTCAGCGGCTTAATCCGCAGGCCGTAAAGTAAGTAAAGAAATATAATACTCATATTCAGATCTTAATCCCCGGGCCGGTAAATGTTTTTTTCTAAATTCTGAGCGGAGGATGGGGAGCGGGGGAGGGAGGGTTAAATCGCAATACAATTCAATCCTGGGATGGACATTTTTTTCAATCCCGAATCCCAGTATTGGCCTCCCTAGAAAACACGGGGACAATATACAGAAAAAAAGAGGATGTAATGTGATTACATCTCAGCTAAAATTAGGGAAATTATGTCTGCAACCAGCTACAAAGAAAACACATGGTGCTTTGTGGGCAGAAAGGAACAGAACAAAACTAGACAACAATAGCTGCATTTTATTTCCCTTAGAGAAGATTGCCATAATAAAAAAATATGACTGGGTGGACAGTCTCCAACTTGCTCTCTGTGTGCAGAATATATACACAGATCTAGCCTCAGTACACCACACCAATGTTTGTTCATCTTCACCAGATGACATTGGGGTAGATGTATCAGGTGCTACCCTTGAAGCTGTGTGGTTGCTATGTGCAACATCTCTACTTGTCTATCCTTTTTCACTGCTGGATACATCTCCCCCAGTGTCTTCAAGGTGTGAGATGTGGTTTCAGCTCTCTATAATGGGTTCTAATTGGCTTCTGCAACTGTGCTAACTGTCCTTTAAGCCAATGATCTAATGGACACTCATTAATGTAGTCAAGGGCATGGAATACAACTACTAGGCTAGTGACCAGTCACTAGCGGTTACTGGACGATGGCTATTGCATTTCTTTGCTCGTACAGACCAGTAGCAGATGTAAAGGACAGGCGTCAGGCGCACTATAAAACAGTGTATTATGTGTCCATACCTGGAAGTTATCGTCTAATAATTCTTCCTTATTCCTCAGCTTCTTTTTCTTCCTGCGACTCAGATTTTGCTGCTCGACAATTGAATCATAGTTGAAGTGTTTCCGGTCGTCCTCCACATCGTCCATCATGAGCAGCGCCATCTCCGCCTACAACACAGGAACATTGTATGTCTGAATACATTGGAAGTGCAGTCTTCATACCTAAACATTGCACTCACCTGGTAATATTGTCCAGGCTTCAGAATTTAGAAACTACTAAGAAAATACATTAAAATGCTCCATGCCCTTTAATCACTAATCTGTGAGCTTGTATCTTTCCGTTGAGGTCTATGAGACAAACAATCGCTTAAAAGGTAAAAAAAATATATAAAAAAACACCTATGGCAGGGTGCGATGCTACATGTCAACAGACTGATGTATACGTGACAAAGTGTACGTGTTGAACTTTGTGTCCTTAGCAAGTGATTCACGTCATGAATAAAAAACATATTTCCTACGATTGCGAAAGTAGACTTTAATTGAAGCTCAAACTGTTCTTTGATGAGAGGGTCACCTTAAAAGACTCCCATTGCAGATTTCTGGCCCAGTAACAAACTTTATGGGTAATAAACTATAAGTTCTAACAAATCTTCCACAGTTTCGGTAGGCACATGCTGAGAGCGGGCTTGTCGTCTCCCTTGCCAGTGTGTTAGGCTATGCACAGTGATAAAATAAGCTGTCATGTTTGTTAGGCTAAACCCCGCAGTAATGTACCATGTAGAATCTCTGTCAGGAACACGACCACTTCCTCTAAAGCCAGTAATTTCATTAGCATGCAGTGTCAACATTCCCCAGCACATGGGAGAAAGAAACCAGCCCGGACAAAAGGTGTCTGACTAAATAAACTAAGTGAATATATAAATCCCCTGTCATGTGTTTACTCGTTTGAAACAAACCATGAAATGTATCATTACACACTGCGGTGGTTTCCTGATCTGGCTGCCAGTCCGCAGGCATTTCACTTAACAATTCAAGAAAGACTAAAAAAAAAAAAACCTTTCATTTCACTTTCCAGCATTAAACAGCAATCCTATTTTTCCCTCAACTAGCCATAAAATTCAATATATTTCAGTATTTCCTTTGGGTTATTTTCACACAAATTTATAAGATTACACAGAGCTTGACCCCAAAAACAAGGTAAGTACTAATATTAATAACATTTGTGGATCACTATATTGATAAAATATATGAAATACTCAAAACTGCACATGTACAACGTCACTTATGAGGACCGTTAAATAAAAACAATTAGTGGACTTAATTGTATTGAACTAACAGGGAGACTGCCTTCTCTTGTATTATGCTGTAGTTTGTTCATTTATAGATTGCTGAGTATAACACATGATTGTGTAGTATCACGACCAAAAGTAACTATATAAACATGCGTGTAAGCACATTTCAACATTATTCCTCTGATGAAGATGCAGAATTTAGCAACAAAATGCGTAAAGGAAACGAAAGGGGGAATTCATGAATGGGAAAGTTTTCTCTGCTGGTTTGAAATCAAATATCACTGTCGGTTTTCATCCCCAAACCACTAATTTATTATTCAGCAGTTTAAAGGATTAAAACTGAAATCTCCAGCATCGATTAAAACCCCTAAATCGCATATTGTATAAACCACACTGCATGTGGTTTAGTGAAAACCACCGCCATTTTAAGTAGTATATGATCAATATATATATATATATATATATATATATACACATACACTTAGTCCCTTTGTCCGGAAATTTTTTTGAATATCTCAAAGACTAATTAAGATATTAATGTGATTCTTTTGCGACGGATTTCAATCAGCGATGAATTGCAGAATTTGGAATACGACTGTATAAAATTTGATTAAAAAACAAACAAAAAAAACCAGAATGAATGCTTTGGTATAGCTAACCTGAAAATATCAAGAAAACTACCTGAACACAGACCCGGCACAGTGACCCGGGGGAAGCCGGATAGGGGTGACCGCTGCCTGCTGCTGTCCTCACGCACTACTGGTGGTCTGTGCTCTTACATTGACCCAGCGCCCTAGCCATGTGCGGACACTGTTTAATTTCTGCCCAGTTCGGCTCCTGATTGGCCGCCTGGCTGCGTGACGTAGCTATTACATAATGAGGGAGGGTGTGCGGGCGGCACAACACGTGAGGTTGCTGCCGTAGGGGGCGCTCTTCCCTCACCTACTTTCTCTAACATGTCGATTCCAGGCTCGCAACTCCCAGCCAGTCAGCACCGGGTTTGCGCCTTGAAAGCAACGCCTCTTTTCTCTGCTTTCCACGAGAGCTGCCGGCAGCCGCTGATTGGCGGGAGGCGGAGTAACAGTTCATTATCATTTGCATCTATAGGTGCTCAGCTTGCAATAGTCCATGGCCAAATATATCATAGCGCTTACAAATTGGCGAAATATTACAATAAAAAAATCCCCCAAAACCATAAAAGGGCTTGGCTTAGCCGGTTATGTTTCACTCCCAGAAAACTGGAAAATAAATGATCACACTTGGAAGACAGAGTGGAAAGATACCTCTATATGAAAAATCTGCACATCTGTTAAGTGAATAGGGTACACAGCCCCTTTGAAGATTTCTGTACTCCTTATAAAGAAACCATGATAAGCATACCGCTATAATGGTGCTTAGTGAGTAAGGTATATTATACTTGGACAGACCACGTTGGGTGTACATTACACGTTTGGTGTTGTTCCTGGCAAGTTCAATCGATAAATATACCGCTACATACATGTGTATTCTGTTTAAGAAGTGAGTAGGATACGTGACCCCGCGATTTAATCACTTACGGAATATATATCACCGCATTATAAACTCGGTGTGTAGGTCTTTCGCTATTCTCTATAAAATCTAAAGAAAGTTGAATCTACACGTTTGGTTCTTTTTTCTCTTTTATGTGGATAACCCACAAGGAAAATGAAGATAAAAGAAAGAAGAGGAGTGTTGTAAGATTTAATGGACAGCTCTTTGATTCTATCCTGAAATCTGTGTATTCTGTATATGTTATCTTGTATTGGGCAAGATAGGAGAGAGTTGGAGCAACTTTGTACCATATTGCGCCTGAGCATCTCCTTTTATATAAAAGAGATACTATGATATTGTGTCCTATCGTTATTTGGTTTTGTTATGTTTGATTTGGCTACTTGTGATCGTCAGTACGAAAGCAACCGCTCCCATTATTTGCACATGCAATTTCTCCTCTTAATAGATAGCAGTTGAAATTATTGGATGTATTGTCAATAATTTAAATATCGGAGACTACTAGATAAACAAAAAAAAGAAGAAAAAAAAAAAAAAATTCCCCTTTTCCTATGGTACAACACATATACTAATATCCTAGCACAGTTGATGCATAGTGTGATGGCATAAGATAGCATTGCCCAGGAAAAAGGTGGCCTTGCTCGCTGCAGCCAATTATATGGTGTTTACAGTTAAGTTTATTTAACGTTGGACTCTGGTCGCTATGGGACACCACCTATTTCTGTGCACCACATTAATGTCCCGATCTCAATCTGAAAGCTTGGCGATTGCTCGAGTACATTTTAAAGGAAATTCACAGATCATCACAGCTGGTCTTGTTGCTGTATCACCAGCCATAATGCTTTCTACTGATGTACAATGATATTGGAATGGAACACTAAAGGTAGGATGGCATTATCAGGCAGTAAATATGATACATGGAGAATACTAACCCAGAGAATGTAGAACAAATAGCTTATAAAATAATCCACTGTAAATCTCTGAGTTGTACAACATATTTTCTCCATAGTGCAGACTAACTTTACATTTAGGTGCAAAATGTCCACTGATCCACAGTAGCCAAACACTGGCGTGCATTAGACAGGTACAAGATAATTGCTGGATGGTTTGCTGGGGATGGGTGTAAACTTGGCACCTATATGCAATGCTAGTAAAGGAGTCCTTGTGGTATTATGTAACATTATTACACACACTGAACGCTCACACTTACTTTCTGTTTCTCTCTCTCGTCTTCACCTCCTGATGATACCGGCTCTTCCTCTTTTTTGCCCCGTGCAGATTTCTGCTTCAGACCTGTGGCACATTCCCAAATCAACTGGTGTTTTATACTGTTCACAATTTAATGCATATGCAGCAAATGTAAATAGGCGACAGATCAATTCATCTTCCAAACAAGTATGCAGAGGATTACAAATATGCCAGACTAAAAATACAATATACAGAATATTATAACAGCTCTCATACAGTTGTAAATGCCCCTCTTTCTGATCTTTTGCTAGATACACTGTTTAGCAGAGTGTATCTAGTACTTAACTTTACTACAGACTCTCCAACTTCCTCTGCAGTCTATGACTGGCCACATGCAGAGTTCAAACCCAATGTCAATGGGTTTGAACTATGAAGTAGTGGCAGTGCGGGCTAAGCGCAGACAGGTGACTGTATATGTGAAATTAGCATATGAAGTCCTGTGTATAAGGTCTGTGCCTGACAAATCCGAATAGCGTGAAGTGTATGGGTAAATAAATGTAGGAGCAGGTAAATAAAAAACAGCCAGTGTAAAAGTCACTTTATTCGAGTCACAATGCTCGGTGGATAAAGAATTAGCATGTGCTTAGTCTAATTAAGGGGAGGGGATATGGGGGAGGGGGGGGGGGAGAATAGGTAGGATATATGGATGGTTACGAATCACCAATGGTTTAAAATTAGGGTAATGGAGACCGGTGGGCGGTGAGGCGTCCCTCGGTCCCAAGGTAATGTGATCCTTAGTCTGAAGAATCCATAACCTGAACGCCGTAAATAGTCTCTGGTGAGGCCTTTTGATGTCTTCAGTCTTTTTGCTTCTCCTCGTTGGTCCGGGCCATATTCCGATGGGCACACGTCAGTTGCACACCAGCGTGGTCCCCACAGTGTCCTCCGAAACACAGCCCAGCACTGTGCTGTCTTGACACAACAAAGTCCAGATGCGGACAGAGTTCCGGGGTGTCTGCGCGCTCTACTTCCCTCGATAGGGAGGAGACTTTGGAGCTGTTAGAGTGTCCTGTCCTGTTCTGTTGGGACTCACTAGAGTACTTGTCGTTCTCCTACGCATGTTGGCCATCTGACCTTCCTTAGGGAGTATGATAGGTGCCATTTTGGTGTGGGCAGTATTTATCCGTCAAGGCTGTGACGTAATGAGGGTGTGTGGGTTTGGTCTCCATTTGATTGGCATCAGTGATTTGTAGAGTGTGTGCTGGTGTATGATGACCAGCTGATTGTGATTGTGTGATTTGTAGGGAACCCCCACACAGTGAGCCCTCTGTACACTTTCTCTTTGTACCAGGTGACTGTAAATGCCCAGCCCTCTGAAGATGGATAATCTGTAGAAGTGGTAAGTGCTAGATTCACTATCTAGTAGAGTGTATCTAGCAAACAACATACATTAAGGGTAGTCTATGATATATAGAATCAAAGTGTCTATTTTGCATATTTAACCCTTAAAAAGAAAAATCTATCTTAATGGAGACTATTCCTTGTGTGTGAAGAATGGAAAGGCTACATCACACCTGTCAAAATAAGAAACTGAGGCAAGCCTTGCATTGATATGTGCGGAAATATGTTTTATCCAGGAAGGACATTGGAAATATTACATTGTACATTGGTGACATAACCTACCGATACTATAACAAGTGGATAATTTTTAAAATTACCTGGTTTCTTAAGCTCCTCGGAAAAGTATGGATCACTGAGATCAACATCAGACGGGGCATCGTCATCTTCATTTGGTTCTTCCACGCTCTCCTGTTAAAAAACACATGGAGCAATAAAATTCACTTTAGCCCATTAGGCAGATATAAACTGAACATGCCTAAAACATAGGCCAGCAATCAACTACAACACAGAACCCTCTGTAGAGGTCGCCAGTCCATCTGCACAAAGAGCTCTTTGTAAAGGTGTCTCAGGAAGTATGTAAATTGTCATTTGCATAAAAATTTTAAATGAATTTTAAAAAGTGTTTGCTGCTATCTTTATAAACAGTGTCACTTGTGCTCAAATGTACTTACAGAAATGCTGTAGGTCTCTCTTATTGAGATCAACAGCTCATTCTATGCATCATCCCAGTAACATGCATCCCTGAGGTTAAAACCCATGGGTCCAACTCAGACTCAAGGGCTCACACTACCTGTTCAATGCACAAGTGGCAGTGTTGCTGTCACTGGGCCTGATTCCGATCCAGACGCAATTGCATTTGCGATTTCACTGGCTCCACATTTGCGAATATACGCTATCTGCGGCTCTCCTGCACACAGAGGGCTCTCCAGCTGCGAGCAAGATCACAGTGGCTAATATATGCACGCCCAGAAAAGTGTATAAGCAGACCGACACACCTGCGTTTCTGTAGCCACCACCCGTTACCTCCCCCAAACGCTGGCTACCTGTCAATCACTGTGCGAGTAAATACTCTTTGCGACCAAAATCACAATTCAATCACTGCACATGCGCTGCGTGGCTTATACGCATGAGCAATGGCGAACAATCACTCAATCTGAGCAGGGTCATGTCTGAGGCAAACAGAGTGAGAGAGAGCCTCGAATGAACCCATAAAGATGCCCTGATGCAGACGCAGTAGCCAGGTAAGAGCCAGAGGAGGCATAGCTTTGAGGTTTTAAAAACAAACATCGGCACACCATCGAATGATTTCCATTTGATGGTGGTAAACATCGGACTGCCAAAAATCAAATGATAAAACCACTACCATCGGAACAAAAACACTGATGGTTATTAACCATCGGATTCCGATGTCCATCCTTACGCTGAACCTGCAGATGGACTCCGGCCACCACTCCTCCATCGGGAAGTACTCTCTCTCCAGCATACTGTTCCCACTCAGCCACATGCCCACTGTGAACATGAGGCATCTCCGATGGAAGTCAGCGCTGTTCTCGGACAGGGGCCCCATGGTGAGTAAACTTTGACAGGAAGACCAGGAAATACAGGGTACAAAGAGGACATTGCTCATCCCCATGTTCGGCAGCTGGGGAGGGGTGCGCGTGGAGGCTGCGGAAATATGCACAGATGCCCCAGACCCGGGGACATGCTGCTGATGATGCTTATGGTGGCTGCAATACAAATCTCTCACCCATGATCCTCCTGCCCTTCCCAGCACAGGCCAGTGGCCGGGCACCAGCCAGTTGTAGGGCAGCAGCAGTGGGGTTGGGGTGACACTAGTGAGATGCAGGGGGCTGTAGTGAGATGCAGAGGACTATGGTGACATAGCGTAGGTTGTTATGAGATGCAGGGGGCTGTAGTGAGATGCAGAGGACTATGGTGACATAGCGTAGGTTGTTATGAGATGCAGGGGGCTGTAGTGAGATGCAGAGGACTATGGTGACATAGCGTAGGTTGTTATGAGATACAGGGGGCTTTGGCAAGATGAAATTGCTCCCATGCGAAGCCGGGGCGGGTCACTAGCATGTACATAAACATAACAAAGTAACCTGATGAATACAGTCACTGTGTGTTACAGATGTGAATTTTCTAGTCTATTCAACCCTTTACATACTAGTATGAAGGTAGCCAACTTCTGTGCATCCATGAATAATATTTGTGCATATTAATAAGATACTAAACAGGCCATGTACTAAGAAGCATCATGTGACATCATCAAGCTGCCAGCTTTCAGTGCATTGGTTGTAAATGATCACATGACCTCAAGGACACAGGACATTCTGCCCACACCAACATGTAATTATATAATGCCTAAAGCATTCATGAATAGGAGGATCCCCCACCACCTAAATAATGAGATGTACATGTTAAATAAATGTACACAGCAATTAAACTTTTACTCACGCTGTAATAATAAATGTTATATATTTCAATGTTCCATGACAGGTGTTTGTTTTAAATTGTTAAATAAGACTCTGGGCCCGATTCATACCCGGTCGCTAGATGCGGACGCTCGCTGCCAGCGTATGCAAATTTAGCTAAGTGACATCAAGGCAGGCGATCGCACGGCAAGGTATAAGCACGCCCACTATGTCTTGGCGTGCGATAGTTTTGTGTACGCAGACACCCACCAGCCTGTCTTTAGCCGCCCACTAGCAAACGTCATCTCCAGGAAGCATATACAACCATCGGTACATCGGAACTGACCGCATCGCTTGCGGTTGACTGTACCCTACCGCAAGCACTTCAGGGTATAATTCAACCAGGTGACGTGTACTATGACGCTGCCTGTAAATTATGCACGCCTCTGAAACGGTGTTAGGATGCTCAGGCACGCCTGCGTTCGCACCTCCACTCCCCCGTTTCCAGTGGCCTGCCCCTGTTACCACCCACAAACGGCTTGACCTGTCACTCATTCAGCTGGGCTGTCTCTGCTGGGCGAGTGATTGCTTCCCGATAGCTCGGACTAGTTCGCGCACGCGTACTGCGACACATACGCACTTTACAAAACATTGCTCGCTCCGAGCGATCGTCTGCTAGCGAACGGGTCTGAATCAGGCCCTCTGCCTTAAATATATATTGCAAAGAATGGCTATTACCACACAAATTTTAGGCCAGAAATGCTATTACTTTCAATAGTGTAGGTAAAATTAAAATACATTTTATTAAAGGTGAATTAGCTGTTTTAGCGGTGCCCGTGCAGCACTGAGATCTTATGATACGTTCACAGACACAAATGGGTTTATTCTGAGGACTCTCCAACATTCCAAAACACAACGAAAACAAAGATCAAAGTTGGTGCGAGGCTACAGCCGCAACAGCCTATTTCTCTCTGTCACATATGTTTATGATTGATGTGCAAGTGCAGTGCCAGGCCGACATTACAACACGTGGCAGGCAGTAGGACTATACACAGCTTCAGTACTATGGGATATATCTCATGCTGGATGGGGTTGCCAATTAGTGTTAACCCTTAGCTATCAGAACTCAGTGTTACGCAAGAGCCTGAATGTCCTGTAGTGTTGCCATTGGAGATGCCGCCTAAAAATGGGACCCAAAAATAGAAAATCCACAAAAATACCAAGGGCTGAAATGGACAATTGTCATATGTCCCCATTGTGACATCACTTCCCTGTAGCAACAGATCCCCCACTGACATTACCCTAAATCCCCACTGGCATAATCCCCAATCACCAGTGTCCGCAGGGCCTCAATTCAAATCAGTACCTCATCACATTGTGGAGTCCCATTACACACGAGGGTCCATATTTTGGCAGCATCCAACCAGAGAACCCCAATGACGCGCACACGAACACTGGGAGGACATACAAACTGGCTAATATTGAACCCAAGACCACAGTGCTGTGAAGCCTTAAAGCTAACAACTATTCTAGCATGCTGCCCAGGAAATATAATTATCTACCGTCTCCCTGTATGTACCTCAGGGTGTGAATCTAGAGGTTTCTCTCTCAGTCTGCAGTTAGGGGTCTATTTACTAAGCAGTGTTAGGAGACAGAATGAAAAGTGATAAGAAAGTGACAAGGTGCCAGTCAATCAGCTCCTAATTGTCATTTTTCAAACACAGCCTGTGAGATGACAGTTGGGAGCTGATTGGCTGGCACCTTATCACTTTTCACTCTGTCTCCTAACACTGCTTAGTAAATAGACCCCTTAGAAACTTAGGTGTCAGGGATCTGTGGCGAGCAGTGAGGTATAGCACAGGGATCTTGTTTTGTGTCAATAGGTCATGGTTAGGTGGATTTCCTCAATTATGCAAAGGTTCATTATTCTAAATGACTTATTGAATAAACATTCCATTTAAAATCAGGAAACCCTGCAAACATGATCCGTTTGATGTACTTTAAGAGCTGGCCTGAGAAATCCTGCTGCGTATCACGTCTCATGTATACGTTCTCCTGCATCAGGAGGTTCTGCTACCATTTTGAGTACGAAACTTTAAACCATTTCTAACGCCACAAATTACCTTTTTCCTCTTCTTCATTTTCTTCTTGTCTTTCTGTTTCTGCAGGTATTTTTCCCATGGAGTCAGTTTGTCCTTGCCCT
Source organism: Taudactylus pleione (assembly GCA_031769625.1). Taxonomy (NCBI): domain Eukaryota; kingdom Metazoa; phylum Chordata; class Amphibia; order Anura; family Myobatrachidae; genus Taudactylus; species Taudactylus pleione. Next base: position 2,706,121 of record JAUIMM010000234.1, read on the forward strand.
CTAGTTTGTTTTTAACCATCTGTTCTGCACTTTCCTTTAGTCCTGTGGAAAAGAGGAAGCAATGCATTAATGCAGGTCAACAAAACTAACTAAAGTAACATGCAAGTTAAGTGTCCATCCTTATTGTTCCTGGAACACTGCCACCTACTGGTTCATTCCTGTTGCTACATGGAACACCACTGCACAGATAAATTAATTGTTAAAGAACTCCATCTAAAGATCAAAAAATATATTTGAATGCTAATTTATTTCTGAGCGGTGATACCACAAGGTTTAGGAATGCTTGATTTACTACTGCAGTTCTAACCAAGAATATTTTATGGGTCATTTAATATGAATACAGATTTCCTTTGCATCTGGTATCTTAAAAGAAACAAAACAAGTCACTGTGACATAAATGAGGGTTGTTTTTTTGCTGTTATCTAGATTTCAAGGCTTTGAAAATGCTGGTGATCGTACATTTAATTACAAGGTATTTCGCAATGCCTCATTTAGCTTTGGACCTGGAAATACATAACATCAGAAAGTGAAAATAAATTATACTTTGATTACCTATTTCAGACAGGGACACTGGATGGGGCCAAGTGCTATAGTTAGTGTTAATGAACCAATTCTTCTTTGTAATGCAAAAACAAAGCAATCCATCTGGAAAGAATCCACCCACCTCCCTGGCCTGCAAGGTTTTAAGAATGTTTGTTGGCCACCTTGGACTATAAACTGCCAGTCCCCAAACATACAGCTGAGCAAGTCACAGCACAGCCGTAATGGGTACCTGCAAGCAGCGACTACACTAGACAGCATTTAGCCAGCTTATGCCAGTGATGGCCCTTGGGCTGTGTGCAGCTTCTGAATCTCCACCTATGGCGCCCCAGCTCAGTCTTCCTTTATTTTGGTAATTTTTACCAGCATTAATAATGGTTAGATTTGTGTGTGACACATTGTAACACTTCTGCTCTACAAGTTACGTTACACAACACGTGAGCGATGTGTGACTCTGTAGCACCCAGAGCCTCTGTGCAACATTTTCCCTTAAAATGCATCTTATTTGCAAATCGATGCGAATAGGACACACAAGCAGCTTCTGCTGATTAAAATGATATGCGGCATGCCTATGTTCTGTGTGCACATGCGGGTGTATCTGCATGCAAAATGATACAGTGTCAGCGGCTGTCACACTGTAACGTAGCATTTCGCATGCAGATACACCCGCAGTCACACACAGAATATAAGCATGCCACATATTTTAATCAGCAGAAGCTGCTTGTGTGTCCTATTCACATCACTGTGCATAAAATGCAATTGAAGGGAAAAACTTGCATGAAAACACACACAGCGCTACCGAGTCATGCCATGGCATGGCACACCTAGAAGGGTTGTTTAACGCGCAAGGAAGTAAGATGTATGTGGACACGTGTATCATGCCTATCCGTAAATTTAGATGCGGGGGCCAAGATACTTGCCTTGGGGGGCCCCATAAATCCAAGTTGTCCTCAGAGCAGTACATAGGATCTGCACCAGCCACTAGGAAAGAGCTTCTGGTCATTACAGAATAAATGTAGCCAATACTATAAAATATTTGCAGGTGGAGTTACAGCAAATAGGAAAATAATGTACTTACCTCAGATCCTAGAGTCCGGTGGGTCACCCAATGATTAATGCTCCTAGCGGGAGAACCAGCATCCACATTCCTAGCAGCGTTATCTAGTTCCCTCTCAAGTGAGCTTCCTATTGGGATGAATGGAAACCTCACAGGAAACTTGACAGCGCTGCTATGGAAACACTAGGGTGATAGGATGTCCCGGCCTGCCCTTTACAGACATTAGCAAACATTTTATATTACATTTATCTTTTACCATTTATTTATCTTACAAAACCAAACTTGCAGTTTTGGGTGGAGTTATCAATTAATGAAAACTGATCCAAGTCAGAATAAAAAGCTCCATTCCCACTTTCCCATACACGAACAGATCTCTCATCATATGTTGTTTTGGGTTTACACGATTTAGTTTAGTTCTACTTTAACACAAGATTTATAACATGTAGTTGGGGGGTTTTACACTTTCCTAACAAAACTACAGGTATTAGATCAAATCATCCACACAGAATATAAGTACTTAATGCGTGCAACATTTTGTTACTATATTAGAATGTTCAAATGTAAGGGAAGCCTCAGGCAGACACGATTCATATACTGTACATATAGATCTACCGGCGCTGAAAAACCCCCCAAAAAACAGATACATACCGAGAACGGAGTTCTCTCTCACTCATGGGGGTAAATTTACTAAAGTGAGAGTTTTTAGAAGTGGAGATGTTGCCCATAGCAGCCAATCAGATTCTAGCTATTATCTTCGAGAAGGTGCTAGATAAATGTTAGGTAGAGCCTGATTGGTTGCTAAAGGCAACATCTTCACTTCTAAAAACCCGCACTTTAGTAAATATACCCCATGCTCTGTAATCCTCCAACATTAGCGTTCCCGCTAGGCACTTTTAGTGGGGCGCCCGCCATGCCCTATTTCTGAAGGGCAGAAAGCACCCTGCCCTCCAGTGCAGCACCCCGCTCATACAGCCTGCAGGTTCTGTCTCCATCCGCGGGTCACAGTGTCCCGTGGGTGGTCAAAAGGGCGATGCAGCGGTCACCGCCGGTGAATGGATGCCGGCGCAGCACTTGAGGGCCCCCAGGAGTGACGAAAAGGGGACACGTCATAAAGACGCGCCCCCTTTTCTTTGGCCACGCCACCCTATTCAGGCGCTATTCAGTGCCCTATCTCTAGGTCCGGCGCCCTGCCTGCTGCCGGACCTAGAGTGAACACTAAACATCCTGTTAAACAGGCTTCCTCAGGGATAATATTTTTTATTATTATTTTTCTCTCACCTTATTTCTCATATGTTTTTCCCACTTTTTATCCTTTTTTTTTTTTTGCAGCACTGGTAGATATATATATTCATTACCAGTTATTTATAATCAGTCCCTGCCCAAGTGGATCATACAATCTATATTCCGTACCGCATGTACACTAGGATTAATTGTTTGTTGAGAGCCAATTAACCTGCCAGTATATTTTTGGAGTGTGGGATATGTATTGATTTTGCATTAGATTTTAGGACTAGGAGAACTCCTACACCTACCTGGCAGCTTCTATTCTTCCTTCACCTATACCTAGGCTTGCCATATCAGGAGACCTGCATGTAGAACATGTTAGGTGAGGTTTATGTTAGGTCAGTGGTTCCCAAAATGGGTGCCGTGGGGCACTTGCAGGGGTGCCACCGGTTGGTGGTCAAGGACAAAATCAGATTATAAGTTGTCAATGTGATTGGCAGCAACTATCACTGGTTTTGCCTGTCATAAAATATGTGGACAAACAGAAGCACAACCCTGCCGACTATCACATACATAAACCTAAAGCCGGATACACACTATACGATGTGTGTACCCAGCAACGGCAAGATATATCCGGTGGTCTGTACACACCGCATAATCTGGTGTATGATCCCCCCCCATATATCTTTCCCCCGCCGCATCCAGAAGCATTGTGTCAGCCGCCAGATGAATGTCGTGCGGGAGTGCGCAATAGTGCATACGCACTGGACGATGTGGATGATTTGCCGTTCCGATTCGCCTCAAAATGAGAAATCGTCTAATATATCATCTAGCGTGCGCCCAGCTTAAGGATGACAGGTAAGCACAATTTACTTTGTTTATTTCTGAATATCTCAATGAGAAACATTTGGCCTAGGGGTGCAGTGTAATAAATGCTAATACTCTAGGGTGCCTTATTCAGGAAAGTTTGGGAACCAATGTGTTAGGATATGCCTGCAGAAGACATGATTCAACAGAGAGATGGACAGTTAGGGGGAAAATTCAATTAGCCACGATAAAGCGATAACTTGTCACACATTAAGTTAACACACCCATCTCGTGATAATTTAGCTCATCGTGTCTATGCGCGTTCACATTTTTCACCCAATCCAATTGTAAAAATCACGCTGCGGCAATTGCACGATAATTATTCTGCTTTTACCCGCATCTAGGTGAAAATGGGGAAATTTGCCAGTACCCCCAAAAAAGGCAACGTGATATAGGATTACAGTATAGAAGTGTAATAGCCCTAATAAAAGTTTTTGGGGTTCTTAAATTGTGTCAAATGGCTGTTATATGTATTTTTCTAAAACAGTTGAATAATGATAAAAAGCAAGTATTATTATTGGCAAAACAAATGTTCTACTTAAATTGGGTGCATAAAATGCTTATAAGTGTATTATATTATATACATATATATACACACAGTCAGGTGCATAAATATTGGGACATTGATAGAATTTTCATATTTTGGCCTCTATTCACCACCACAATGGCTTTGAAATGAAACAAACAAGATGTGCTTTAACTGCAGACTTTCAGATTTAATTTTAGGGTAATTACATCCAAATCAGGTGAACGGTGTAGGAATTACAACGGTTTCTATATGTGCCTCCCACTTTTTAAGGGGCCAAAAGTAATGGGACAAACTAAACAATCCTAAATCTAACTTTCACTTTTTAATACTTTGTTGCAAATCCTTTGCAGGCAATTACAGCCTGAAGTCTGGAACAGATAGACATCACCAGACGCTGGGTTTCATCCCTGGTGATGCTCTGCCAGGCCTCTACTGCAAATGTCTTCAGTTCCTGCTTGTTCTTGGGGCATTTTCCCTTCAGTTTTGTCTTCATCAAGTGAAATGCATGCTCAATCGGATTCAGGTCAGGGGATTGACTTGGCATTGCATAACATTCCACTTTTTAGCCTTAAACTTTAAACTCTTTGGTTGCTTTTGCAGTATGCTTCGGGTCATTGACCATCTGCACTGTAAAGCACCGTCCAATGAGTTCTGAAGCATTTGACTGAATATGAGCATATAATATTGCCCGAAACACTTCAGAATTCATTCTGCTGCTTTTGTCAGCAGTCACATCATCAATAAATACAAGGAAACCAGTTCCATTGGCAGCCATACATGCCCACGCCATGACACTACCACCACCATGCTTCACTGATGAGGTGGTATGTTTTGGATCATGAGCAGTTCCTTTCCTTCTCCATACTCTTCTCTTCCCATCACTCTGGTACAAGTTGATCTTTGTCTCATCTGTCCATAGGATGTTGTTCCAGAACTGTAATGGCTTTTTTAGATGTTGTTTGGCAAACTCTAATCTGGTCTTCCTGTTTTTGAGGCTCACCAATGGTTTACATCTTGTGGTGAACCCTCTATATTCACTCTTGTGAAGTCTTCTCTTGATTGTTGACTTTGACACATATACACCTACCTCCTGAAGAGTGTTCTTGATTTGGCCAACTGTTGTGAAGGGGTTTTTCTTCACCAGGGAAATAATTCTTCTATCATCCACCACAGTTGTTTTCCGTGGTCTTCCGGGTCTTTTGGTGTTGCTGAGCTCTCTGATGCGTTCTTTCTTTTTAAGAATGTTCCAAACAGTTGATTTGGCCACACCTAATGTTTTTGCTATCTCTCTGATGGGTTTGTTTTGATTTTTCAGCCTAATGATGGCTTGCTTCACTGATAGTGACAGCTCTTTGGAACTCATATTTAGAGTCGACAGCAACTGATTCCAAATGCAAATGTCACACCTAGAATCAACTCTAGACCTTTTACCTGCTTAATTGATAATGAAATAACGAGGGAATAGCCCACACCTGTCCATGAAATAGCTTTTGAGTTGATAGTCCCATTACTTTTGGCCCCTTAAAAAGTGGGAGGCACATATAGAAACCGTTGTAATTCCTACACCGTTCACCTGATTTGGATGTAATTACCCTCAAAATAAATCTGAAAGTCTGCAGTTAAAGCACATCTTGCTTGTTTCATTTCAAAGCCATTGTGGTGGTGAATAGAGGCCAAAATATGACAATTCTGTCAATGTCCCAATATTTATGCACCTGACTGTATGTGTGTGTGTGTATATATATATATATATATATATATATATATATATACACACATACATACACACACACACACATACACACATATATATATATAAATATATATATATATATATATATATATATATATATATAAAAATAAATAAAAAACAATAGTCTAGGCACCTGGCGCTTCCTGATTCTTATTAGCAAGAGTAGTTCAAAACTAAATCTTTTTGTAGTTTGTTCTAAGAAAAAGTGTTTATCCTTAAATAATATTGTTTATAAAACACACACTTCTCCGTAAATAAGAGATGGCTGCTTTTTCCTCACGGTGCTGGTTTGGGCAGAACAGCTGAGTAAATCTAGAATAGTGGGAGAGAGGAAAAGGCACCTGATAGTGTAGTATATTAAGTGAATATTGTGAACAACATATAATAAGTAACTCTTATATGCGTACCAAATATTTTCTTGAGTCTACTTGATAGATAGAAACCAATTTAGATGTTCCAAAGCCTCATAAAAACGTTGATATCGTGAAAAAATAAGCAAAAAAATCCAGTGATAGAGCTATGGTTTTTACCGTCAGTTGGTGTAGTGTCTTCTGTTAAGAGGATATAAATGTAATCAATAGAAAAATATATATGTATAAAAAATATATTTATTACAGTGAAAGGGACAAAAAAGGGGATATAACAAATGTGAACACTATTAAAAAACATATTAAAATATGAAATTCATGTATAAACACAGTATATGAAAGAGTATATATTATAGCATGTGTTTAAAAAACAAATAACCTGACCCTCTCCTCCCACCAACATATGGACTAAATAACGGACTACCGCATACTGCACTAGCACTTTAGTGCCTATTCATTAAGCTCTAAGTCTTATGATTTTTTTTTATCAGGTTATTTATTTTTTAAACACATGCTATAATATATACTCCGTCATATACTGTGTTTATACTAGGGGTGAGCGGATTCGGTTCTACTCTGTTCCGTTCGGATAAAAAAAACAAATCTTATTGGCTATCCAAAACTCGTGACAGCTGATACCCAATAAGATTCGGTTTTTAAATCCGAACGGAACCGAGTAGAACCGAATCCGTTCACCCCTAGCTTATACATGTACTGAATTTCATATTTTAAGATTTTTTTTTAATAGTCTTCACATTTGTTATATCCCCTGTTTTGTCCCTTTCACTGTAATAAATATATTTTTATTACATATATATTTTTCTATTGATTACATTTATATCCTAACATAGGACACTACACCAACTGACGGTAAAAACCATAGCTCTATCACTGGATTTTTTTGCATATTTTTTCAAGATTTCAACGTTTTTATGAAGCTTTGGAACATCTAAATTGGTTTCTATCTATCAAGTACACTCAAAAAAATATTTGGTACGCATACAAGAGTTACTTGTTACATGTTGTTCACAATATTCATTTAATATACTACACTATTAGGCGCCTTTTCCTCTTTCCCATTATTATATATATATATATATATATATATATATATATATATATATTTAGCAGAATTTTAAGAACTGTAGGAGCAGAAGGAAAACATCAATGAGAGACTCCAGGAAGAGACTCTGGGATAAATTTACTAAAGTGAGAATTTTTAGAAGTGAGTTTTAGAAGAGATGTTGCCCATAGCAACCAATCAGATTCTAGCCATTATCTTCTAGAAGGTGCTAGTTAAATGTTAAGTAGAATATGTTTGGTTGCTATGGGAAACAACTCTTCTAAAACTCGCTTCTAAAAACTCTCACTTTAGTAAATTTCTCCCTTTGTACTTTGGATGGCGCCGCATAATTCGAAGAATCAGAACATCGGTGATAAGTGTTTTCGCAGGCATAACGTCAGCGTGCCTATTGCATAATGTGCTGCTTACAATCAACAGCCAGTCTGTAAAACTCACTGCTGTCACCAGTAGGGAGGCCAATCCAGGGATCGGTGGGATCCCGGGATTTTGGCCTAAATAAATTAAGTTATGTGTAATAATGTGAAATGACAGGGAAAAATTATTGAAAACATGAAAATAGGGAGGTGCAAAAAGGCATGGAAAGCCAAGACACCAGCTGAAATCTATCAGTAATTAGAAAGCAATCCTGCCCATTGTCAGTGCAAATATAAGCTGGTTCAGCCCAAACTGATGGCCTATAAAAAGGTGTCGCATTACCAAGGTGTCACACAATAAACATCTTATGAAGGGTAAAAGCAAAGAGCTCTCTCAAGACTTTTGCAACCTTATTGTTGCAAAACATACTGATGGCATTGATTACAGAAGGATTTCTAAACTTCTGAATGTTCCAGTGAGCACTGTTGGGGCCATAATCTGGAAGTGGAAAGAACATAATTTCACCAAAAAACGGCCAAGTCCAGATGCTCCTTGCAAGATTTCTCACAGAGGAGTGAAAAGAATCATCATCAGAAGAGTTGTCCAAGAGCCAAGGACCACTTGTGGAGAGCTTCAGAAAGACCTGGAATTAGCAGGTACAATTGTTTCAAAGAAAACAATAAGTAATACACTCAACCGCCATGGCCTGTATGCACGCTCACCACGCAAGACTCCATTGCTGAAGAAAAAGCATGTTGAAGCTCGTTTAAAGTTTGCTGCACAACATTTGGACCTGCCTGTGAAATACTGGGAGAATATAGGACCTGATTCAGACCCACTTGCTAGATGTGTACGCTCGCACCCAGCGTATGCAAATCCGGCACACAGCCAGCAAGGCAGGCGATCGCACGGCAAGGCAAAAGCACGCCCACTATGTCTTGGTGTGCGATCACTTTGTGTATGCAAACGCCCACCAGCCTGTCTTAAGACGCCCACTTGCGCACGTCATCTCCAGGAAGTGTATGCAACCATCGGTACATCGGGTACCATTGGAAGCAAACGCAGCGCTTGAGGTTGACTATACCCTACAGCAAGCTCTGCGATCACTTCAGTGTGAAATACAACCAGGTGATGTGTACTATGACGCTGCCTGTTAATTATGCACGCCTCTGAAACGGCATTAAGACGCTCAGGCACGCCTGCGTTCGCACCTCCACTCCCCAGTTTATAATGTCCAGCCCGTCACCACCCACAAACCGCTTCTCCTGTCACTCATTCAGCTGGGCAGGCTATGCGCAGTGAGCGAACTCTTCCCAATCTCTTGTACTCGTTCGCGCACTGCCATGCATACGCATGCGCAGAATGCGAAAATTGTCCAGCTACGAGCGAACGCATCTTAGCTAGCGGCTCTGAAAAAGGTCCATAGTCTGGTCAGATGAGACCAAAATGTAACTCTTTGGATGCCATAATACACACCATGTTTGGAGGAGAAATGGCACTGCACATCACCCCAAAAACACCATATCAACAGTGACGTTTGGAGGTGGGAACATCATGGTGTGGGGCTGTTTTCACCATTCGGTACTGGCATACTTCATACATTTGAAGGAATGATGAATGGAAAAAATGTACAGATGGATGCTGAAGATGAAACGAGGGTGGACATTTCAGCAAGACAATGATCCCAAACACACAGCCAAGGACACTTTCAATTGGTTTCAGACAAAGAAAATAAAGCTGCTAGAATGGAGCAGCCAATCACCTGAATCCAAATGAAAATTTATGGAAAGAACTAAAGATCAGAGGGCCTCATTCAGCAAGCAACGCAAGTGAGAGAACGCATGGTGCGAGCAGATGTTTGCGATCTGCGCATGCATTGCATTGTGCATGCGCGAACAGGTCGCTGAGTATGGTAAGGGCTCTCTCAGAGTACGCAGGGAGCCCGCAGAGACCTTCGATGTTGATTGACAGGATGTGCCGTTTGTGTGTGGTCAGCCGAACGCTGGCGTGCCTATGCGTTCGCACGCCGTTACAGGGGCGTGCATTTATTAATCTCAGTGGTGCCGCAAGCAGCCGGGCGCCTCTCTGCGGGCAGGAATCTCTCAAATCCTGAGGCAGGGTCAGGTCTACCCTTAGCTTACACGCAGCATTCGATGGCACTCGATGTTCCCGATGTTTATGCTGTCAATCACAGCATAGGTGGGTGGCTTTATGTTTTGCTGGGTGTCCGTTTCTTGTGCTGCGGTCTCCGTGCTTATGCATTGATTGGCATATTCTCGCAGCGGCTGGGTGCGTGCGTCTGCTAGTGTACGTTCCTTGCTGAATCAGGCCCAGAGTTCATAGAAGAGGCCCACGGAACCTTCAAGATTTGAAGACTGTTTGTGTGGAAGAACAGGCCAAAATCACACCTGAGCAATGCATGCGACTAGTTTCTCCATACAGGAGGCGTCTTGCAGCTGTCATTACCAACAAAGGCTTTTGTAAGAAGTATTAAATAAATTTCAGTAAGCGTGTTCAATACTTTTTCCCTGTGTCATTACACATAACTTAATTTATGGACATCTATGGTTTGATTTCTTTGCATGTGTGGATTGTATGCGTTGTTGCTGACAGTTGGTGAAAATTTCATTACAATAGCCCAATACAAATCTATTTACTGAGAAAAATGTTGATGTGTTCAATACTTATTTTACCCGTTGTATGTGGAGGTGTAAATGATGTGGGACAGGTATGTGGAGGTGTAAATGATGTGGGACAGGTATGTGGAGATGTAAATGATGTGGGACAGGTATGTGGAGGTGTAAAGGATGTGGGACAGGTATGTGGAAGTGTAAATGATGCAGGACAGGTATGTGAAGGTGTAAATGATGTGGGACAGGTATGTGGAGGTGTAAATGATGTGGGACAGGTATGTGGAGGTGTAAATGATGTGGGACAGGTATGTGGAGGTGTAAATGATGTGGAGGTGTAAATTATGTGGGACAGGTATGTGAAGGTGTAAATAATGTGGGACAGGTATGTGGAGGTGTAAATGATGTGGGACAGTTATGTGGAGGTGTAAATGATGTAGGACAGGTATGTGAAGGTGTAAATGATGAGGGACAGGTATGTGGAGGTATAAATTTAGGACAGGTATGTGGAGGTGTAAATGATGTGGGACAGGTATGTGGGGTGTAAATGATGTGGGACAGGTATGTGGAGGTGTAAATGATGTGGGACAGGTATGTGGAGGTGTAAATGATGTGGGACAGGTATGTGGGAGGTGTAAATGATGTGGGACAGGTATGATGAGGTGTAAATGATGTGGGACAGGTACGTGGATGTGTAAATGATGTGGGACAGGTATGTGGAGGTGTAAATGATGTAGGACAGGTATGTAGAGGTGTAAATGATGTGGGACAGGTATAATGAGGTGTAAATGATGTGGGACAGGTACGTGGAGGTGTAAATGATGTGGGACAGGTATGTGTAGGTGTAAATGATGTGGGACAGGTATGTGTAGGTGTAAATTATGTGGAACAAGTATGTGGAGGTGTAAATGATGTGGGACAAGTATGTGGAGGTGTAAATGATGTGGGACGGGTATGTGGGAGGTGTAAATGATGTAGGACAGGTATGTAGAGGTGTAAATGATGTGGGACAGGTACGTGGAGGTGTAAATGTTGTGGGACGGGTATGCAAGGGTGTTGTAATGTATTTATAGTAGAGGGGTTTCTGAACTTGCAGATGAGAGGGAAAAGTGTTTGTTCCAACTTTTTACAATCCTTTATGAAAACACTACAAAATTAGTATAGACAAATATCTGAATTCTGGACAGACTGTAATTGCTGAAATACACATGCGCACTATTATTTTTTTTCAACCATATAAAGTGCACAAATAAGCCATCTGACCCCTTTTAAACATCTCCAGTACTTTCCTTCTATGTGATCCTGCTAGCTCAGTTGTCACTTTTTTGGGGTCAAGGGAGGTTTCCCCACTCTTTCATTCACTTCTCCCAGGTCGCATTTTGTAGAAAAATGACACACCCCCACCGCAACTACCAAAAATTGTCATATCTAATTGAATCTCACATTTCTCGGGTGCACATTCCTGGGATCTCTGTGAGTTTCATGTAACAAACTCGCACCTAATAGGATTGAGGTCACTGTGTTTGGTCTATGGCTGATTGTGCGATGCTGATTGCTGCTGAGAGGAAAGTGTGGAGGGTATATAGGTGGAAGACCCTGGTCATGGACTGCACCATGCACTGTAATATGGCCTGCCGATGCTGCTTCAGTTACCTAACACATGTCTGTACTTTACTGGGGTTTAAATGTGGGGTGGGGTTATTTAATTTGTCTGGAAAAATAATTTTTGCAGTAACAAATTGGAGGGGAGGGGACCCCAAACTAGAATCTCACCTAAGGCCCCATGGGATCTTGATCCAGCTGTGATGCAGGGATAGACATAACACACAGGTTATATAATTAGACTGCCTTTCATTGATTTGTCCAGTTTAATAAAGTTAGGAAAGCAGCTGGCTTCGCATGATGGTCTCTGTAGTCCTAGAGCGACGCTCAGGGCGCAGAAGCAATAAGCGCCTAAACTTACGCCAAACTACAACTCCCAGCAGCACATGGGCAACCACTCTCCTCTCCCAGCGCTGGTTGGATAACGTATCTGTAAAGGGACGCGCTATTGGCTGCATGTGTTCCCGAAGCTGTGTGGTAGCGCTGAGCCAGCAAAAGCAAAGACCCCTCAGGCTTTCTTATGTCTGTCATCGGGTAGGTGCTGTGGCAGGTTACTCCAGCTGCCCTTAGGGGGGTGACTTAGGGGCGCCAAAATGAAACTATAGCTTGACCCCTCCACCCTAAAACCGTTGTGACTGCCTCTGCACATTCTGTGGCTGGCCGATTTCAATTCTTCATTCCACCTGGTATTAATCAGCCACAGAACCTGTGTAATTCACATATGTCCTGAATTAAAAGGGATGATATGACAAGCCTACCTATACCTCCCATATTCCCAATACTACACGCTCAGTGACGAACTAGCACAGCTTCACACTTCCACATATAAGGCAGATATTGCTTCTACTGTTTCATGGAAGTTTAGCAGCAGAATCTCACCCATAATAACTAGGCCCAAGCACAGCAGATGTCTGAGATCATAGACTGCACTAGGTTTGTACTCAGTGTAAAGGAACTGTAGAAAACATGCTCAATGAAGAAAAAAAATGGTACTGCCAACTTCGTACGGATTCCCTTGCTGACCGCACTAAACAACATCCCTTGAAAACTTTGTCCTGTGACTATGAAACATAACGTAAGTTCGGTTGCTGTGAGGGTATGCAATCGGGAAGCCGACTGCCTAAATACCGTCATATCCCAGCAAGGGTGAAATGCAGGGAGTCTACATGTAGACGCCCGGCATTTCCCCGACGCCGGGAGACCGGTGCCCGGCATCCCGATCGTAGTGATGCCGGGCGCCGCGAGCGGACAGCTGCGGGGGGGGGAGGGTTAGGTTTAGGGCTCCCGGGGGGGACTTAGGGTTAGGCACCCCCCAGGAGGGTTAGGGTTAGGCACCCCCGGGGGGGACTTAGGGTTAGGCACCCCCCCGGGGGACTTATGTTTAGGCAGCGGGGAAGGGGGTGGTTAGGGTTAGGCACTTGGGGGGGAGGTTAGGGGGGTTAGGTTAGCAGATACTCACCTATCCACGATAGGGATTTCCAGCGCTGTCGGGCTTCCGCTGCTCGGAACTCTGCTGATGTCGGGCTGCCGGGAATCGGTATTTCATACCGATTCCGCTGTGAGTTTGGTTTAAGTGCAAATTCACATAGGAGTAAAATGTATGTGATGTATATTGCTGCAATAGTTCACCAACATAAACCGTTCGTTAGCAGAACACTGTAAATGCTGAGCTGGGCTCAGTACATTGCGTACCTCTTACATTATATTAACAGAACACATCTAAAATGGTAATACTTCTTGGAATATGCAAACGGAACAATTTTTGACTTATTTGTTCAGGCTTATCATGTTACTTCCATTTTTCATTTTACATTTAGCAGCGATGCGTAGTGACAGATCAAAGTGCCCTGAGGGACCTTTCATCCCCACACTGTTAGGTATAATTAGCAGAGCATGACCTAAATCTCCATCCTTTTATCAGCTCTCTGCACTATGAAAAAGTGATTAAATTAGCATTTCCTTCACTGTCAACGGTGGAGAAAGGTTTGATCACAGGCAAGGCGTTGGGTAAAGAGAGAGACAAAAATAATGAAGCGTGCTTTTCTCAAATGATTTAAAAAGGCGCAACCCCCTGGAAAAAGTGGTGTTACAGCATCTCAGGACTAACAACAGCTCACGTACTGCAGAGAAAACCACTCGCACCTAATGCAGCGTCTACATGCAGATAAGAAACGTTCTTCAGTCATACTAAAAGGCTCAATAAAGAAGCATTGCTCTCACTGGGGAGTGAGCCTGGGGAGAACACTAACAGTAACTTTTTTCAATAACTGTGTTAATAATTATCATTAGCGTAGAAAACACAATTAGTCTTGTATTCATGCAGTCCTATCAATGCAATAAACAGCTGGAGCAAAACATGGAATCTGCCTTGTTGGTTCAACAAGATGGCTGAAGTTGTTAAAGCCAGGAATATAGTTATCCTGTTCCATGTTCGTAAAGGGAAATATATACTGTGTGAAAGCCTTATCTGGTATGAGCACCATGGAAGACAGACAAGTATGGTATATATGTGTAAAATACATATATACTCTACAGTACAGTGTGAGCCAAACAACATATATTTTTAAAAATTTAAATACCTCTGGCAGCACTACTGCAATACTATTCACCAATGAGGCACTGATGTAGAAAGGGTTAACTTGCTAGGGTCCCAGCTAGTATGAGATTCCCGTAAAGAAATCAAACCGTTTTCCATTCAAGTATTCTATTTTCCGATTACCGTCTTCTGGATCTTACAATAAACATTTCCTTTACACAAAGCTCGCATGAACAAACTGTTTCAAATTTATACTTCAGATGACTGGCAATTACAGGATATCTAATCAACAAAAGCCTGAAAGTATTAGCCTCTTCTCATACAATATGAAGGAAAATAAGAGAATATTTTCCAAATAGTAATACAGGTTGAGTCTCCCATATCCAAATATTTCGATATACGGAATATTCTGAAATACGGAATATTTTTAGCATGACTGAGAAAGTGAAACCTTTGATTTTTGATGGTTCAATGTACACAAACTTTGTTTAAGGCACCAAATGATTACAAATAAAGTATGCAATGACCTATAAGCTGTATGTATAAGGTGTAGATGACATATAAATTAATTTCATGTATCTACACAAACTTTGTTTGAGCCACAAAATTATTGAAAATATTGTATAAAATTACCTTCCGGCTGTGTGTATAAGGTGTATATGAATCATAAATGCATTCTGTGTGTATAAGGTGTATATAGTACATAAATGCATTCTGTGTTTAGATTTGGGCCCTATTCCTAAAACATTTAAATATGATATGCAATTATTCCAAAATAAGGAATATTCCGATATCCAAAACACCCTTGGCCCCAAGCATTTTGGATATGGGAGACTCAACCTGTATTGTAAAACCAGAATAAAAAAACGTGACCATTATTTACCCTGAAATCTAGCAGCATTGTGTCTGTCCTGCCAGCAGACGTGACCAGTGCTTTAGAGGACTCCGATGACGTAATGTGTCTTAGTAAGCAAGGGGACATCAGACAGGAAGTGTAACTGTCGGATATTGGGGGCTTTTATTGCAGAAATTGGGCTCCTTGTCCCCTCCTACCTACACATACTGGTAAAGAGTAGCCCAATACAGATTAGTACAGGCCTGGGCAACCTGTAACTCTACAGCTGTTGTGAAACTACAAATCCCAGCATACCTTCCCACTGATCAGCTGGTATAGCATGCTGGGATTTGTAGTTTCACAACAGCGGGAGAGCCACAGGCTGGCCAGGCCTGGATTAGCTTATTATTGTAAAACAAGTCTATTCTGTCCTGGAACTTGCCGCTAACACGCAGAGGAAGCTGCTATGTTATGGTCTGAAACAAAAGTAATGACAATGCAGCCAATCAACTCAGTAGCGGACAAATGGAGGCCACAGCAACCAAACAGATTCTAGCTATCATTAACTTGTACATTCTATACAATTATAGGTAGAAGCTGATTGGTTGCTATGGGCAACTTCTCCAACTGTCCTCTTTAGAAGGTTTCATACATCTTCCCCAAGTAATCAGTGCCGTAGTGGCTAAAGGATGTAACTGGTTCCCAATGGATTAAGAAGCTACATTTAAATATAGGCTCAATTAACAACACTGATAACCCCCAAAGAGTGTAGGTGACACGTCCATATTGATAAACATATTTCTGATTCACTCCTTCCAACAAGGAGTTCAGAGTACATGTGAGGACAGAGCAAGACTAAGAAGTCTAAAACAGCAATTGTCTATACCACCTAAAGATTAATAGGAGGGTACAGCTTAAGACACCCCAGGATTGATACTTGTTTTTTGGTTATATTTGTGGCAAATTCAGCATTGCAAAAGAAAAACAAAATATATATAACTGTATTCGTAAAACAAGCATATCAGGCTTATGATTTAAGAAACGCAAATGGGAATACCAAAGTATGAATTCTGCAAAACAACCGAAACCACATAGCGAAAATTTACCTGCACCATCATTCAGTTTTTTGTGCGAAGTTGAATGTGATGATGTGGAAATGTTAATTTCATCTAGTGCAAGTGACAACACAGATGAAAACGAGTTTGAAGAAAGTTCCTCTACTCCAAACAGATTTTCTCAAAAGGAACTAAACTATTTAATTCGTGACTTGAATTTATCGAAAAAAGGAGCTGAGCTTTTAGCATCCAGACTTCAAGAAAAGCACTGTCTTGAGCCGGATGTTACTATAACGTTGTATTGAAATAGAGAGCAAGCCATACTGCCGTTATTTAGCCAACAATATTCCAGAACTTCTCCAGATGATTGGCTTACCAGAATATCGAGCAGAAGACTGGCGGCTCTTTTGGATAGTTCTAAAAGGAGCTTAAAATGCGTATTACTGCACAATGAGAATTACATTTGCGTTGATTCCTATCGGTCATTCAACAAAACTAAAAGAACAGTATGAAAATATCAAGCTAGTCTTATTCTCAGCATCAGTGGTGTCGATTTAAAAATGGTGAACTTTATTCTTGGGCAGCAAAGTGGATATACTAAGTATCCTTGTCACATATGCTTATAGGATAGTCGTGCAAAACAAAAGCACTGGCATCAAACCTTATGGCCTCCAAGAGAAGTTACAACTGTAGGAGAAGCCAACATCATTCATGAGCCCTTAATTGACAGGTTGGTCAATGCATGGCCAGGGATTGCGGAGCAGCTTCAGAGGGATAGTGGTGTGACCACGAGGGGAGGTGGGTTCTGTTGTACTTTCTTGTACCATTGTTTTATATGATATGTGGTCTGTTATTACTGGAGGGTGGGGGGTGGGGCAGAGCAGTGAGTGGGCCTAATGTTACTATATCCATTCAACTGCGACCATTTTGTGGACTAGTATAGTGTGTATAACAGTTGCATAACACACAGAGCTGTTCTCCTCAAACACTCCAGTAATTTTTTTTGGGGGGATGGTGGTCTGGGTCCTACACTTTTATCCTGGCTCCTAGATTTTAGAAAAATTTGTCAGGCCCTGTCTTAATATCCATCTATCATCATATATATTTATACATATACTGTATATGTATTTGTGTAATATATATACACAGTATAATATATATATATATATATATATATATATATACACACAAAGTATATATATATATATATATATATATCTCAAACATGTATATATTATGTATAACATATACACTAAAACAAACATATACAGTATACACACACATACATAAGCTTACAATCTATAGATAAGATTTTTACCGTAAAGTCACTGGCTCCTAGTGATTTGATATTCCAGATTCTGATGAGAAACTGTTTGGCTCACACAAAATGGCTGCTTGTGCTGAGCCCAGGCAACAGGTAAGCTCTAATATTACTGTATGTGTATAACTTACTATCTACGCACAGAAGAATGAAAACCATTCTACATGTTGATGTTGTGCCAGTGACCCTTAGTGGTGATATGCAGTTATTACCACCTCACAGTAATATTTCTACAATCATTGTAAAAAAGGATAAAACTATTACCTGGCACCCATTTTACTTCCATTCCCAGATCCTTGTCCTGCTGCTTTTTCTCTTTATCCTGGATGCTCTTAAGCAGCTCCCTATAATGAGCAATTTGTTCATCATCGTCCTTTGGGCCTTTTTTAGCTTTTGCAGCTCCATTCGCTGCTGCGCCTTCACTATCTAGAGAGGAAGCAAATTAAGCAAAACAATTTCATAAATACTCTGTTGCTCTGGTTTGTCTGACCTTTGTATAAGTTTACAGTGTGTTTATACTGGGGGTTTTCTCTCACCTTGCTAAAGCAACTAAAATAAAATACTTTATAGAACACCTGTCATTGCAATCATTGAAAGCTATAGGTTTCTGTATATATTACAATATATTACACCACTAGTGCTCTGATAGAGAACAATGCTGCATAAAATGTAAGTGTCTTACGTTGTTTCACGCTGCGAGCAGCATTAGACACTTGTGACTATTACTATACACTTTTTTACTTCATTGTTAACATGCATTCCACTTTTGTTTCTTTTAAACTAGGGATGGACATCGGCAGCCCATCATCGAACAGCTGCCGGGCTTCCGACATCAAATCATGCGATATAATGGCAACTACCCATCACATAGCAACAATTCGATAGTATAACCATCGCAATGGTTATACTACCATCCGAAAAAGGGGCAGAGCCTGTCCACGTCACTGTGCGGGCATGCCTAGCACTCTCCGAGATGCTGGGCTGCCCCCATACTGCCCTTACACTGAAAATAATTGCCAAGAGCATGCGCACGGCATCTATTCTTATGCTGTTCTGCTATGCCCTTCCACAGTCAGCCACCGAGTGGGCATCGGAAAACTGCATCCGATGGCTGGCAACCATCGAATTCCCGGTATTCGATGGAAAAAGTACTTTCATCAATTCAAAAACCATTGATTGTCGCTAACCATCGGTTTCCGATGTCCATCCCTACTTTAAACCCTAATTCACAATATGTACATTGTACTGAAGTATTAACAAAAGGTGTTGGTAATTGGCAGAACATAAATACTTGATGAATGGTCACAGAAACAAAATGGCATACACTGGTTCACAATCCTAGGGCTGTGTCAGACACACCCCTTCCTGTACCCACCATATACATTACCTCTGGAACCACAGGTTTTTATTCTCCATTAGCTAGCACAATGCAGGTAGTGGAAATGATATTTATAACAATTAATATTTGTCACTCACTAAAGCTGCTTCCCTATTGGAGCTTTCATCTACATTCCCTAACACAAAAGCGTGCACACACATGCACTAGGGTACTTTGTAGTCAGATGCCAATCAACCTACCAGTATGTATTTCCTGGGAGTGTTGAGGCAACTGGAGCACCAGGAGGAAACTTAAGCCAAGCGTATGTGGTAGGAAACATAAAGACTACACACAGGTAGGGTCCTGGACAGGAATTCAATTTGTGAAGCAGCAATGCTAACCACCATGTCACCTTGCTTCCCAGCCACACTACAGAGGATGCAGTGTGTGAATGATGCGGTCATAAACGTAAGTATAAATGAATGGTTGGAAGGACTTACCTGGCAGAACATCATCTTCCTCTTCACTAGAGGATGCTAAATATGCTTGAAAATCCATATCAAGGACTTCTTTTTTGTTGAAGGGTCTGTTTAGTGTTGTAATCCTATCCTGATCAGTCTCATCCCAAGTCAGCTCTACCTGAAAACAATTTGAAAGATTGATTTACACAGATTTACACTTAGTACTGTGACATAAATATGAGATGCCCACATGTAGCTATAGACTGTCAGCCAATAGTTCACAGCCCAGGGTATATTACACCTACAGTATATAGGAAGAAGGTTTTGTTTCTACTGTACCAAGGTGTACATAAAATGGATCATATAATGTATACAATACAGATTAAAAAATACATATTGTTCTAAACTGCTATAGTTACAATCTGTGTGTCAAACAAAAGTTTCAAATTTGATTTATATATAAAACAAAACTGACAGTGTGTGACAATTATAGTAAGATAAATAATAATTGTTCCGGATAATAAAATAGCAGAAAGAATTGAAGAACAGTTAATGTTCCCCCCCCATGCATACTATTGATGTGATTTAACAAAACAGTGAGGTACGTGTGAAATATTTGCAGTCAGCAATCAGATGTAAGTGGTTTTAGATCAGGCTGCACCAGTATGTACTAACATTGCATTTTGGTGTAAAATTCACCCTAATCACCAGCAACCAATCGGTAGTTAGGTCTTCTATGTCGAATGTAAGTTTACAATGAAAGCAAGTGTCCGAGCAGTTATTAAGGTTTTGGCACCTTAATATAAAATCATTTACTAATAAACTGAAGTATTGTGCACATTTAGAGGAACATGCAAATACCTTGGAAGTGACCATCGCTGCAGAAGTGAACAACTTTGGCTTGTAAGCCGAAAGGTCAACATCTACGGCAGAGTCCTTTGTCTCATCGTTAAACTGCACATCGTCTGGAATGAACCTGCCAAGTAAAACAGAGCAGATTAGATAGAACATTCTAAACACAACATTAAACACTGAATTTAAGGTCAATAATTATGTGCCATTATAGCATTTTACCAGGCAGAGATAAGGTTCCTTTTCAGGTCTTACAGAAACATGCTACATTATGGTGGTCTCAGCGCAACAAATGTAGTCCCTTTAAGTACTGTTCAATCTGCCCCCTAGGGCAGGGCTTGACAAATTTTTCTAAAATCTAGGAGCCAGGATGAAACTGTAGGAGCCAGACCGCTGTTCCCCCAAACAATTACAGGAGTGAGGGAGGAGCACAGCTCTGTGTGTTATGCAACTGTTATACACACTATACTAGTCCACAAAATGTACGCAGTTGAATGGATATAGTAAAATGGAAGCTCCCTCACTGCTCTGCACAGCTCCCCCGGGGCCACATTCCCGAGCACCTACCCCCCTGGCAACCAACCCCCGCAGCCACACTACTGAGGGGGTACCCCCCAAGCAAACCAGTGCTCGGCAACGACATTGCTGTGCAGCTTCCCCCCGGGCAAACAACCCCCCCCCCCCCCCCCCCGCGGTCACATTACTAAGCAGCTAGCCCCCCCAAATGGCCACACAACTAGGGGAGGTACCCGCCGGCAAACCACTCCTGCGCAGCCATGCCAACCCCCTCGTGGACACAGCACTATCCCTCTGAAGCTGCTCTGCAATCCCTGGCCACACATAGAGCTCTATGCGGCCAGAGTTAGGATACAGCAGACAGCCGGGACTTGCAGGAGGATAAGCACAGACTGGGACAGAGAGGAGGAGTCAGTGCAGGCCCGGGACAGAGAGGAGGAGTCAGTGCAGGCCCGGGACAGAGAGGAGGAGTCAGTGCAGGCCCGGGACAGAGAGGAGGAGTCAGTGCAGGCCCGGGACAGAGAGGAGGAGTCAGTGCAGGCCCGGGACAGAGAGGAGGAGTCAGTGCAGGCCCGGGACAGAGAGGAGGAGTCAGTGCAGGCCCGGGACAGAGAGGAGGAGTCAGTGCAGGCCCGGGACAGAGAGGAGGAGTCAGTGCAGGCCCGGGACAGAGAGGAGGAGTCAGTGCAGGCCCGGGACAGAGAGGAGGAGTCAGTGCAGGCCCGGGACAGAGAGGAGGAGTCAGTGCAGGCCCGGGACAGAGAGGAGGAGTCAGTGCAGGCCCGGGACAGAGAGGAGGAGTCAGTGCAGGCCCGGGACAGAGAGGAGGAGTCAGTGCAGGCCCGGGACAGAGAGGAGGAGTCAGTGCAGGCCCGGGACAGAGAGGAGGAGTCAGTGCAGGCCCGGGACAGAGAGGAGGAGTCAGTGCAGGCCCGGGACAGAGAGGAGGAGTCAGTGCAGGCCCGGGACAGAGAGGAGGAGTCAGTGCAGGCCCGGGACAGAGAGGAGGAGTCAGTGCAGGCCCGGGACAGAGAGGAGGAGTCAGTGCAGGCCCGGGACAGAGAGGAGGAGTCAGTGCAGGCCCGGGACAGAGAGGAGGAGTCAGTGCAGGCCCGGGACAGAGAGGAGGAGTCAGTGCAGGCCCGGGACAGAGAGGAGGAGTCAGTGCAGGCCCGGGACAGAGAGGAGGAGTCAGTGCAGGCCCGGGACAGAGAGGAGGAGTCAGTGCAGGCCCGGGACAGAGAGGAGGAGTCAGTGCAGGCCCGGGACAGAGAGGAGGAGTCAGTGCAGGCCCGGGACAGAGAGGAGGAGTCAGTGCAGGCCCGGGACAGAGAGGAGGAGTCAGTGCAGGATGGGACGTACAGGAGAAGCCAGCGCAGGCCAGGACGGACAGACACCGCAGGCGACTCCTGTGCATGAAATGGCCGCTGCAATACTACAGACACTAATCTGCACTGGGGCTGACGAGGGTCTGCTTCCCCCCTCCCTGCAAAATCTGGCAGCCAGGCAGCAAAATCTGGTCGCCATGGTGACCTGGCCCCCAGGATTTGTTAAGCCCTGCTCTAGGGCGAAACCACAGCTGGCATTTTCCTACTGATTTCAAATAATTTCAGGCACCATATCCTCCTGAGTGAGCCAGCCACCCCAGTCTGCCTATTAAATGCCACTATTGTCCAGGTTATCTCTGCATCTATACACCAGACTAAAACGCATATTTTGTGAAAAAGCATGTGGCAGAACTCATGGTGCAACCAAGTTGCAAAGTCCATGGCATGCCAAACGGAGTTATCTCGTGCAAGTGGTGACTCCAAAGGTGGAGCTGCAGCACATTCCAAAAATCAAATAGGAGAGCCCCACCACTGAGTCCCAGCCAGCAATGTTTGGTAGCGTTTGGGGTGGCAGTTGGTGTGGCTCCCCTATTTCAATTTTGGATTGAACCACAGCTCCACCTCTAGAGTCCGCCACTGATAGGTGTCTGTAAACACATCTGTAGGTTCCCATTTGCTTAAGCAAAGTAAAGATAAACATATTTAAATTCAAACAGAAGCCTGTCCCTATGCTAATTTCTTAGAGGAAGTGTAGAACACATTTCACTTTATCCATTATTTTTACAGCCACTGAATTTTACACAGAACCGTATACAAAGCTGTTTTAACAAATGGGCAAAAACTTCAGATTCTTCAGAGCCAACCATTAAATGGACAATGGATAAGTTGTATCTCTGGGTTTTGGTGCCATAAGACAACAAGAGCCCCTTGTTATAAATAGAATGGTCTCTTTTTTTAAAGTTGACTACGGTAGTGCTATGACCAACTAGGCTGAAGTAAAAACTAAACACACTAAGCTGAACCCCACTATTACTGTGACCGTTGTACAGTCCCAAAACTTAAGTTAGAAACGATCCTAAGGGAGAGATGCCTGTGACGTATTGCACAGATAAGCTGCACTTACAGTAGTCCCTAAATCCTGTATTTTAAAATGCAACTATGTGGGGCTACAGTGTGCGATTTAGACAAAACCGGGATGAGAATTGCACAGTTTAGGTATTGTTGCTGGTATCCCAATGCCATTGCAATGGCAGATCACAGGCATCGTTGAAAATTTGCCACTAACTGAATTGACCCCTGCAGACTTTTCAGAAAAATATATAAAAATGTAAAAGGAAGATAAAAGTCTGTAATAAAGACAAATAAAGCCTTAGGAAAAGTTAAGGCACACATCCACTAGACGATTAAATTAAGCGACTGAACGATTATGATATCGTTAGAAAATCGTTTGCAGATTTCTCGTTATATATGTTGTACAACCTGACGATATCGTCAGGTTCAACATGTTTGCAGATGATTGATGTGCCTGCACTTAACGACTGCTCATTCAGTGTAGGCACATCACACACAGACATTGTACTTGTGCAGTCTTTTGCCTGTCGTCTAGTGGATGTGTGCCTTAAAGTCCATGAGTGTTTTTGATGTTTTATATAACAAGGCCTTTTCTTAATAGTCAAAATAGATCTATACCCTACGGTTTCATTGTCACAAATGATAATCTCCTTATCAGCACAGATAATGACCCTTCACAATTTTCCAGGACATTAAATCAGCTAATATACAGTACATCGCGTCACAGCTACAGTGCATGAAATTAGCTTTTAATGCCCCATTCTTTATAAATTTCTTGTCAGACCAAGCAGTCTTTTTAGAAACAGATTTTGCTATCGCTGTGTGGAGTTGCTAAAAATCAGCTGCAAAACCACGACTCTTTCATAAATACTCTTAGGGTGAATAAAACTCAACTTTAGCACGTCAGAAGCAGGAACTGTAAACCATTTTGTAAAACGATAATTTGTGGCTCTTAACACGTTTCTACTATATAGCAAAAGAGGAAATTTAGCATCATGCGAAGATAATAACACCCAAAATAGAAAGTTTAGTTTTGGGTGGAATAACACGTTATACCCCAGCCACAAAGTGTAGTCTCCTGAGACCCGATAGACAAGGTACTTAAGGTACCCCGATGTCTTCAGAACATTCACTGAATCCTCCACACTGTGGATCACAGAAAATGAGTCACCTGAGATGCAGTATTACACCCAAACCAAATCCACCTAAGTAGGACCGAGAAAGGCATTGCAGAAAATAACCTGTGGTCATATATAACTTCTAGACAATATACTAAAATACATGGTGCGATAATGCAGCCGATCCGACGGATTGGTATGATATGGCTGCTATATCGCACAGTTTATAGGCCTGATGTCGGACCAAGCGCGCACCCGTGGGGTTGTACGTCGCACCCCCTGATCTTACTGCAGGTTCAGTCGATCAGGAGATGCGATGTGCGATCCCACGCTGCGCTATGCGGGTAGGGGAGGGGGGAACCGGCATATCGGGCGGTCAATCGCACCGTGTGTGGAGACTGCCCGATATGTCGGACGTCGGATCCCCCGTCGAGTCACACGGTGTCTATCGCACCATGTATGGCCCGCTATAGACTTCAAGTTTAAATAGGCCTTTACTGTGCTTACCTCAGATCCACAAAAGAACAGCTGCTCTCAAACTCCAGCCCGTCACATTCTTCATAGATTTTATTGGCCGTCTCTGGACTGTCACATTCAACCACAGCATAGAAGTACTTGAGGCGTTTGAATTGGTAGTCACGCAATTTCTCCTTATAAACTCTAAAAAGGAACAACCAGAAATATTGCAGAAAATGATTCTCAATCCTCAGTACACAAAAACAACAATCAAGGTAACAGAGGGCTTTTCTTTGTATTATACAGTGCTCCCCTAATAGTAATAAACCTCCTAAGGCTAGAGGCATTCACTCAACCAAAGTGCATTTATAAATACTAGGGGATAAGACAGATATTTTCAACAACAGGAAAACTTTTTCAGACCAAATCATCATTAAAATAGTGCCAAAACAGCCAAGTATACTTCGCTCCCCAGAGATACGAGCGGTCAGTCTTCTATTCACTCTGCACATGCCATGCCAAGCTTTTTCCGGGCACACACTTGAAGCCCGGACATGTGCATACAGGGGCAGATTCAATTTAAACATATTTTAATTAATTGTGAAAGCCTCAAGGGGGGGCAGTTCAATTAAGTGCGTTGTTAATAGCGCCGGGAAGGAGCTTCCGAAGCTATTCAATTCAGCGTGCTGTTAGGGCGACTAAAGGATTTCTAATCGCACTCTCCTGAGGGTGTGAAGAGAAATTATTATCATCCTTTATTTATATGGCGCCACAAGGGTTCCGCAGCGCCTTACAAAGTACATAAACAAATGAGCAAACACGAAAACAGCAACTTACAGTACAAAACAATACAGGATAAGAACATAGATTATATACCTTGCCGCAATAGCGATCATAACACCCACAATAAGCAGAAGCGTCAGTTACCAATTATTTGGTGCCCTTGTGGGGAGTTTGGAGTAGATGATCGTATGAGTGCGGGAAGGAGAAGCACATGAGGGAAGAGGGCCCTGCTCGTGAGAGCTTACATTCTAAAGGGGAGGGGCATACAGACAGGAGTGACACAGCAGCGGGTTAGGATGAAGCTGAAAGGCTATGAAGTAGTGGGTCCGGCTTTGAAGTAGTGAAATCCGACTAAAGTGCCGGCCGCGAGGCTGTTTGTCGGCTTAGCATGGTGCTAAAGCCTTGCGGCCGGCACTTTAGTCGGAGAATGCCGGTTCTCGCGACTAAACGCCCAGGTTAAGTCGCGAGAACCGGCATTCTCCAACTTAAATTGTACTAGTCAGATTAAACAGCGCGCTGAATTGATAGCTCCGTGACCAACTTCCTGGCGCTATCAACAGCACGCTTAATTAATTCGCCACCCCATGATGGCAACCACCAGTGATACTAATCAATAGCCACTGCCGTAACATTAGGCTTTAATAAACAGAAAAAAAAAAAACTATCTCTGGAAAAAAGACAGGGCCTAAAAGCCTCTTATAAACGGAGCTTTAAGTGTTTATATACTATTTTAAGTTATACTGTTTAGAAACATCACACATTTTGCACATTGATCTGTAGGTGACAAAAAAAAGTGTAAGCACCATTAGTAGTTAGAGGTTAGCTTATATTTTCTAACTAACTAACTATTTGGTTGTATGTATGCATTTTAAGAAATGTCCAACAATACAATCACTTGGTTACTTAATAGTAAAAGGAGACAGATGGACATATGACATAGTATGATTTAGCCCCAAACATTACTCCTCAAGCTACACAGTAACTGACTGCGAAGCACGTAAATCATTGAATCGATATGTTTAGCAGGTTTATGTTGGCCAAGTCATTGCTGTTTCGGTCATGTGCAGATACAGACAGCTAACGCCAACTTACTGCATCTCTAGAGATCTCTCCTTTTTGAAAACAGAAACAAAAATATTTTTTTAAATGAAGCAATTACACATTTAATCCCCCTGCCCCCAAATGTGAATTAATGATGTCGTCATTCTGAGCTCTCCACGCAGGTTTAATTCTGTTTAATGCTAGATTATTGGGCCAGCATCAAATTGAGTTATAGACCTCTAAGAAAAGACGGGATATCGGCCATGTTTGAGCACCTGAATTACACAACGTCTGACTCTACTCTATGATGAAAAATAGTTACAGACACGGATGGACAGCAACATAAAAAAATGGTTTATGGCTGGCAGGACAAGTACTACATAAAACATGGTACTAAATCACATCATGACATGTACAAGTACTTGTCAAAATACAGCAACAGTAAGCTTCATATTTCCAAGTAAGAGACTGTCAAATGACTCCCCACTGTGCTAATTGCTGGGGTGCAGCTGGTTTTAGTTAAAACCAAAATCTGTCTCTCGTTTACTGTAGTCTATAGATGCAGATCCCGTACCCTTGTTCTGCAGCGTCCTCTTCAGAAATGTTCTTTAGTTCCACGGGTCCGTGAAGTTCTTCCTCCTTCAGTCTTTCCTTTCCAAACTCCGAGGGGTAAATCTGAGCAATTCATAGGGAATGACACATAACATGAAACAAGGGGTTATTTAAGGGGACTTTATACTAAACAACTTTTGCACATTTAGAAACAACTTGGACTCAATCACACTGGAGTGTGTGTTTGGAAAAGCAAACGTATTATGTTTAATGTGCACCCATCTCTTGCACAAAGTGTCTATTTTATGCTCTGAGAATGATCAGTTCAGTAATAATCAGAGATGTCACCAATACAAATAAGGGTTATTATTGCATTTTATACAGAAAAGCGAGCAGAAATTGGTAAACTATGTGTGTGCATGATCCAGCCCTTCGTTGCCCAGTTAGTGCAAATCCAAATTGCTCTGTTAGCTGTCTTTGCAGCAAGCTGCTATGTTATGAGAGAGACTCAGCTCTAAAATGGCCGACAAACAGTGACTGACAGCTTTGCAGAAAAATTGCACAGTTTTGACTGGTAGATCAAGCAGAGGGGTAGGGCCAATGGTGTCACACGTGAAACTATTGTGGTCTCAGCTTTTTGACCTGTTTCCTAAAGATGTGGGAGGGGTTTTGGCTGCCTATAATGGGAG
The DNA here is from genome assembly GCA_031769625.1 of Taudactylus pleione. Classification (NCBI taxonomy): domain Eukaryota; kingdom Metazoa; phylum Chordata; class Amphibia; order Anura; family Myobatrachidae; genus Taudactylus; species Taudactylus pleione. The sequence continues at coordinate 2,734,061 of JAUIMM010000234.1, forward strand.
TGAAGAGGTAATAGATATCGAAAGCCTGGCAGAGGTGAAGATCCCGACTGCGCTAAAGCAATTATAAACTAGCCTAACCCCTCCCCCTAACCCTCCCTTAGGGGTGCCTAACATCCACCCCAAGTGCCTAAACCCCCTTCCCCGCTGCCTAAACCTAAGTCTCCCGGGGGGGGAATGCCTAACCCTATATTCCTCCCCCCGGGGGTGCCTAACCCTAACCTCCCCTTCCCCTAGCCTGACCCCCCGAGGGGGTGACTAACCCTAAGTCCCCCCCGGAAGCCCCTAACCTAACCCTCATCCCCCCCCCGCGGCTGTCCGCACCCGGCTTATATTTGATCGGGATGCCGGGCTCCCAGCGTAGGTAAAATGACAGGCGTCGGGATTTCGATGCCTGTCATTAGACCATTGCTGGGTTTAGACAGTCGGGATACTGACGGTCGGGATTTAGACCGTCGGCATCCGGACTGCATACCCTGGGGAGCGGCTACATGCAGGTGTTTTCCCCATGGTTTTGTGGTGCAAATCAATCAAGTTTACTATCATTAAATGGAGGCGGAGACTGGTTTCTGAACAGGAGGACCAATTTTAAGCCACAAACTCTTGATTGGTTCATTTGCTCACTCCCACCTCCAGGTGTTGGCTGGGGGCGTGACAGAAATGGAGCAGCCCCGGGTTAATGACTAAATCCATGCATTAGCATAGTAAGAATAAAACGTTCTTTGAAAGCAGCGAAATTGAGAACAAACATTCTCTCAGAGGTCACTTTATTATGTACACCTGAGTAAGTGCATGTTACCTGTGCACTTACTCATCACTGCAAATAACTAATGGGTCAGACCGAACACAGAATGGGGAAGAAATGTGAAAAGAAAGAATCTAAGTGACTGACCACGGAATGATTGCTGGAGCTAAACAGGGTGGTTTGAGAATTTCACTCATCAGTCTCCGGAGTTTAAAGAATGGTGCACACAAAAAACAATACTAGTGAGCGGCAGTTCTGTGGCTCCTTCATGAGAGCGATCAGAGGAGAATGGTCAGACTGATTCAATCTGGCAGGAAGGCGACTCAAAAAACTACAAGCTAAAACAGTGTAATGCACAAAAACATTTCTGAACACACAGAATGTCAAACATTGAAGTGGATGGGCTACAGAAACAGACCACTCCCATTAGCTAAGAACAGGAAACTGAGGCTACATTTGGCACAGGCTCACCAAAGAGGACAGATGAACACTGGAAAAAACAAATCTGGATTTCTGCTGCAACATACAGATGCTAGGATCCATTTTCTCTGTGTCAACAGTTCAGGCTGGTGGTAGTATGGTATGCAGTCGGTAAACCGGCAGACTTAATCCCGACAGCTGGCTTCCCGACTGCTTTATCCCGGCGAGGGTTAAAGACAGGTGACTAAAACTAGACGCCTGTCATTATACTGACACCGGGGGACCGGCGCCCGGCAATCCTATCGAAGTGATGTCCCCGGGTGGGGGGAGGGTTAGGTTTAGTGTTGCCGGGGGGGACTTAGGGTTAGGCACCCCCCTGGGAGGTTAGGGTTAGGCTAAGGTGCAGGGAGGGTTAGGGTTAGGCACCCCGCCGGGGATTTAGGCGGTGGGGAAGGGGGGGTTAGGTTTAGACACTTAGAGGGGGACTTAGGGTTAGGCACTGGGGGAAGGTTAGGGTTAGGCACCCCTAAGGAGGGTTAGGGTTAGGAGGGGGAGGTTAGGTTAGTAAATACTTACCTTACGGACGATCAGGATTTTCACCCATGTCGGGCAGCCGCTGTCAGGATTCCAACCTCTGGACAAGCGTCCGGCGGTAAATAATACAGATTCCGGTAGTGGTAGGGTAATCTCCTCTTAGCATATAAGCTCTTACTTGCATCAGTGCTCCTTGTTCTGTCTCCTAGTCCCCTTTAGCAACTCAGACTGTTTGCTCGGCCTTCATTGAGTGCTACCCAGTCTCACCGAGTGCTGAACTGCCTTCCCCTCCCCATAACCCACCTCCACATGCCTGTCAATATACAGTGAGTTAGCAAACGCTCACCCCTTCTCCACGTCCCACCTAGTTTGTCGGTTAACTGGTCTGTGTTGATCGGACAATGTGTCAATTTCCATTTACTGTAAATATGTCAGTTTCACTGTTACTATGTACCGTATATTCCCTGTATGGCGCCTTACAAATAAAAGATAATAATAATGGTGTGAGAAATAATTTCCTGCCACACATTAGGCCTTCAACACCAACTGAACCTTGTGTAAATGCCATATGTAAATCTGACTATTGTTTTTGACTATGTGCATCCCTTTAAGGCCACTGTCTACCATATTCTCTAATGCCTGCTTCCGGATAACACACCAGTCACAGCCACACGTCAGCTCAAGCAGGTTCCACAAATAGGACAATGATTTCAGTGTATGCCAATGAGCTCCACAGTTGTCAGATATTAATCCAAAAGAGTGCCTACTGGATGTGAAGGAACAAGAAAGTGCAGTATGACTGTGCAGTAACCAAATCTGTGTGATGCTATCGTGTCACCATGGATCAGAATCACTCAGCACCTTGGTGAATCCATGCAACTAACATTACTAATAGGGGCCATACCTGGTACTAAAAAGGGTGTACCTAATAATGTGGCCAGAAGGATTACACCCTATTAGTATTAGATCCAAAGGCTTTCCTCCATCACTGGACAGCCCTAGAGGTGGAAAAGCCACATACTTTATGCCTGGAATTAATTCAGTTCCTACCTGAATAACTATAAACAGAAGTGGAACACAATAAAACTTATTACCAGTTGAGAAAAGGTTACGCAGCCAGAGGCTGTCGTGTACTTAGTGGGTAAACTACAACAGCCAGAGTGCAGCCCGGTGTAAACTGGAGCCGTAGTAACAGTTGCCCATTCTTGCTTTGCGGAGTCATATGGAGCAAGATAGATACAAAGCAACATAGGGTTTTCTTTTCTTTTTTTAAATACAATTTATTTCTTTATCCATAATACATTTTGATTTTGTTCAATTGAAATCCACTTACCTTCACAGAGAAAACAATTCCCCCTTTAGGTTTAAAGGAGTTTAACAGGGCAAGCAGATCTTTAGCTTTAAGCCTATCCCAGTCCATGTTACAAATGGCCAGCCGTCTGGTGACCTATAGAAGGCAGAAAACGAAATGGAGACATAATGTAGCATAGACACCAATGATTCATACACTATAGAATTCATAGGAGTTTGAACATAAACACTTAAAGTGCACCCACGGTCCAGACACAATGAGGCCATTACTCATAAGAATACAGGATCGCTAGGGACAGAAAATGGCAGCTTCCAGCGTCTCTAGGTGGCCTTGATACATATTATAGTCATCTATAAAGCTGGTCTGATCCCTCTGTGTGCATGCATTAAGTAATCTGTCTCCGGGCATTTATGTCACTGTAAAACTGCTGTATGTGGACCACCTGCTATAACTAAGTTGCTATAGAAACATCTAAGTTGGTTGCTGGGTCTCAAGGAGCAGTGTGGGAAGAGATAATGTGCCATTATCCCTCTGCGGTGGCTTTTTGTAAGAAGAAAGCCTCGGTAACATGATAAAAGGATGAGAAAATAGGGAGGGGTTGAAAGAGGAGATCATCGCAGAAAATGATACTAAATCATTCAAAAAGGATCAGCAGTGATTCACACTTCCAGAACATGGGCAAGAAAAAAAAAAAAAAGTTTGTGAATTCAAAACTTTTCATACTACAATTTAGTAGGAAATCAGGAAATATATAAACTGACAGATTGTCTTCTCCTGGCAGAGTTAGCAGGTGATCACTTTACAGATGTAGAGGCTGATGCTGAATAAATACTAGGCCAATTTGTATAGTTTCATATATGTAAAATCAGCCTTCACATGGCAGAGAACAGGACACACACGAATGCGCCTATGAACATTTGCGTGAATCAGACGCCTCTGCTTGCAAATGAAGTGCCGCGATGGGGAAGGGAAGGAGTGGGCTAACCTAGGCTTATTACTGTAAGGGCACGTCCACAGAATAGATGCATGCCAACACAGAGACACATATACGCCTATCTAATCTATATTACTTTTAAATACTTGAGTCCAGGGGGTTTATTTACTAAGCTTCAGGTTCTATAACTTGGCACTTCCCGAACGTGTTTATGCACGGAATTTAAAAAGGCAATGCTTTTATTTGGAGTGGTTTGCTGGTAAAACCATTGCCCTTTTAACGTTTGGGCACAAACACATTCAGAAGCAGCAGGTTTTAGAACCCGATGCTTAGTATATAAACCCCCAGGTGCAAATGCACAATGATTATGGTCAACGGCATTGGTGAACTGCTTGTGATTGGCTGATTGCAAATTCGCCTCTGAAGTTGATGGGCGCTTCAGTTACTTACTTACTTGTGCGAATATCAAGTTACGAGATGGAAGAGTTGTATCTGATCTATTAAATAGCTTTGCGTTCATATAAACTCACATGTATGAAGTATGGGCAATGCAATCCTGGTGCATCTTGCAATAGTTGCAACTTTGCATATACTTGCAATAGCAGCTTTTTTAGTGAAGTCATTTAACAAATGAGATTAGGGGGGCAATTGCAGCCAACTCCGCATCAGCCCCTAAATCGGTATTGCAGATAATCCATCAGGCTAGAGACTCCCTGCTACCTGCACCTCGTTACAGTAATATAAAGTTTCTCTGGATACACAGATATTTTCCTAACAACGATAATCTGCAGCGCAAAAGAAATGACAAGACCCTTAAAACCCAGGTGTTTGGAGGCTGTTTTGATCCCAGCACACAGGGGACGGGCCGGCTCATCCCAGCACACAGGGGACGGGCAGGCTCATCCCACCACACAGGGGACGGGCCGGCTCATCCCACCACACAGGGGACGGGCCGGCTCATCCCACCACACAGGGGACGGGCCGGCTCATCCCAGCACACAGGGGACGGGCCGGCTCATCCCAGCACACAGGGGACGGGCCGGCTCATCCCAGACCAAGGGCAATACTGGGTGCACTGCATAGGACGGTGGGGACCTACAACTGGGGCCACTGTTTAAAGGGCACTGCATAAGGGGTACCACTATTGGGGGTACTGCAATGGGGGGGGGGGGACTACTACTGGGGGCACTATAAAAGGGGCTTACTACTGGGGGCACAAGGGGCACTGCACAGGGTGTACCACTACTGGGGTGCACTGTAAAAGGGGCACTGCATAGGGGGGCGCTAAGATATATACTGTACTCGCTTACCAAAAAAATTGGACTAGGGCCGGCCCTGTTTGGGGCTGACTGGATAGTCCTGGGAAATCAGTTAGCACGCTGTACAGCGGCTAATTAAATTTCCCCCTTAGTGTGGAATATGTTGGTCAAGTTGTGTTCAAAGTTCCCTAAGATCTTCTTCCCAGTCTTTGATAAATTTTGGTTGAATATCAAAATGTTATCTATGAGGTCTACAAAGTCAGCCCACATTTCTGCTGTACGGATTTCATCTATTGATAACTAGTGTTAATTATTTTATAGAAATTTCCATTATTGCTATGAAACAGAGACTAATATTTGACTCATTTCTCTTAGGATCATCAAATCTGAAACATATTGATCGCTCAATGAAAGCCAGACTAGTTTTCCTTTTTCTTCTGTTTGATTGTGTAATAAACTTATCACTTGACACTTGACAGAAAGTGATAAACCGTGAGTCAGCAGGTTCTCTATATACACAAATAGATTTAAAGCAGGGGCGGGCAATAAGCGGTCCTCCAGCTTTTGTTGAACTACAAATCCCAGCATGCATTTTTAGCATGGCCAAATAGCAAAACTGTGGCAGGGCATGCTGGCATGTGTAGTTTTAAAACATATGGGGGGGGCCGCCCCTAGTTTAAAGTATAACTAAAATCAAAATATGAGGAAGTTGGAATGTACAGATGCAATATTCTCCCCAGCCAGGTGGGGGCAGTGTTATACTTCGCAATAATGAAAAATGTTGAATAGTTATATTGATTTAAACTCAAGACTAAGAAGGTAAATTTACTTAAGTGAGAAGTGGAGATGTTGCCCATAGCAACCAATCAGATTCTAGCTACTATCTTCTAGAAGGTGATAACTAACAGTGCGTACAAATGTAACGATTTTGTTACCAACGATTTTCTGAACTACAAACGATTTTTGTAACTTCCCTTAATGAAAATCGTTCAGTTGGTCAGTCAGAATGAACTACAAACGGGAACGCACATGAATGATAATCGTTCATCGTTATAACTCAGAAACTGAATGATTTTTTCAATGACTGAACGATAACGACGTAGTTATAGTTAAATCGTTACGTGTGTATGCACCTAATATGTTAAGTAGAATATGATTGGTAGCTATGGGCAACATCTCCATTTCTAAAAACTCTCACTTTAGTAAATATACCCCTAAGGGCCTTATGGCCTGATTCATTACGGATAGCAACTGCGATTGCAATAGCGATTACACACGCAGTCTCACTGCGATAGTATGCTAATCGAATTGCGATCGCTATTCCATCGCAGCACAACATAAGGACGCCCACTTTCCCTTACACACATCTGTAATCCTTAGCAAGACAGCAAAAACATCGGTACAGTCAAGTACAATCGCAGCCTCACGCACACTTGCACAAGCTCTGACCTTACTCAGAAATTACTAACCTCTGTCGAAGCTGGACAATAATCACAGCGACACCATCTTGCGACTGGCTGCAAGACGCCATCTTGGAAATGAGATCGCAAGACGCCATTTTGCGAATGGCCACCTAAGCGCCATTTTAGATAAACTCACACTTTAGTACATGTGGCGATATTACTATTAGCATCATGCGATTGCATCTGTGACCATCGCCATAAGTTACGGCGATTCACCAAAAGCCCATTTCATGACTTAACGTAGTTTGGGTGCTCTGGATAAAGTGTATATTATTATAATTCCCCTAAAGGATATATTTCAGAAATGGCTGTACAGTATGTCAAAATTGGATTGCAGTAGCTAAACAGAGCAAATGGCCACGTGACAACTAGTCTGTGAAGACAAGCTTCATGGACATAACGTCTGCTCTCACTCCAGGTGGCCCTGCTCGAATACAGCAAGAGGGTCGTTTGTAGCACCTTACATTAGCAGGCTTCCTACAATAAAATACCTTCAAAGCCAAGAGTGTTATCTGAGGTTTGGGTCTTGTAGCTGTGCTAATTTGCATTTACACAAGAACCTGGGAGAACAAAGGACTGTACTTTTGAGCCTGGGAAGGGTGGGGGCTGCTGAGAGAGGGGGGCGTGTGGAACTATAAGGCTCAGCATTCCACACTGCTAGGTATTCACTTAGTTTAAGTGAGATTTAAGTGCACCATTTCTCATACACACATTAATACGCACAATTGCGCTCTTAACTAATCGCATATTAGTGAATGCATAAGATCCTGTATGAAAACGCTGTTTATTAGCTTCATGCGCACGCATCTGCCCCAAGTTAACTAGCGTCTTTACATCACACCCCGCATACTTACACATTACATATTCACATAAAAGGTTTAATAAGCTTTAAAGTATAAGATTTAAGTTTGTTCATTTAGCAGAAATGCTGTGAAATAAAGATTATTTGGTAACTAAGGTTTTATACATGATAAGTAAGCCGTGATTGGTATTGTACTGATGCGTACTCTTTCAACAGTATTCCGGTACCATCGGTGTGGAGATCGCATCATGCATTCTCAACTTATGGACCGCAGAGACTTCAAGCAACAAAATGTACATAATATGAACAACTGTTAGGATGATTGCATGAGGCAGGAAACCAGAGACCCCAGTTGTTAGAGGCTGGGTTGTGTCTATTTGAATCAACCTGTTAAATGCCTTGTAACATATGCCCTCTCCTTTAGGACCAATGGTATTAGCAACAAACTTCTCTATTGTGTTGTTTATTTCTGGGGGGGTATAAATATGTGTGCTGTGACCCTGGGAGGCACATATAGAAACGTTGTAATTCCTACACCGTTCACCTGATTTGGATGTAATTACCCTCAAATTAAATCTGAAAGTCTGCAGTTAAAGCACATCTTGTTTGTTTCATCTCAAAGCCGTTGTGGTGGTGAATAGAGGCCAAAATATGAAAATTCTGTCAATGTCCCAATATTTATGCACCTGAATGTGTGTGTGTGTCACACTCACTCTGGGAAAATTTTAAATTCACAATATGCAAAAGTAACAAAACTATGGCCTTTAAAGTGGGGGATGAGGACGGGCAATATCTTCAAAATTGGTCCACTTGAGATGGAATGACCCTGTTCCATGCTTTTATACAACCCATAAGTACACTCAAAATGTAATTCTTCAATAAAAGAAAATTCATGAGGAAAGGGGAGTTGGGAGATACAGAGGCCATGTTGAATTTACACCTACAGTTCCCAGAAGCAAATTGTCACGGATATAAAATAACAAGGCTAAAATTAAAAGGCGCACTGCACAGAGGGGAAGATGTATGAAGGGACGGTATGGGGGAGCAGTGGTATCAGCGCTTCTCCCCATGTATTATTGTGGGGTTGGGCAGTAAATGATTATCGGTGCTGCTATCTATAAGATAGCAGCACCAATATTCTGGGCAATGTATGAACGGTCAGTGGCACTGAACGTTCCCAAAAAAGAAGAGGAAAGGGATGAAATGTCCCTATTGGTGCACATAATTGGATATTAAAATATAACTTTTATTATTGAATATTAAGAAGAACAGCGAAAATTGGTTAAAAAATATATAGAAGTGAATGTGAAAATAAAGAAATGTGATTAAAAAAGCGGCACATTAATACCCCATAAATCTACGTCACAATGTGATAATTACAGTAAGTTATGACATCCAACATGTATCACATACAATTTGAGTGTCTGATTATACAAGTATGTATATGATAGTCTCAAATAAGGCTAACAAGGATTCTATTCAATATTAATAAACTTATATTAAATCACAAGGAGTCACCCATGTGTTATTATGTTGTCAGTTCTCAAATGATGTTTCAATAACTAGGACAAAACTAATAATATGTCCCCTAAGTGTATTCAAAATATTTCTATCATTTAGTAGACATACAACGCTAATCAATTGAAAGGTGATTCTTATAAATCACTAATATGGTTATAGTGATACATGTGTGGGTCACTTTACTAAAATGCAGTCTATCATCCTTATATATCTGATATGATGCCCAAGAGTGATATCAATTTATATTTTAATTTTCATTTATTACAAAAACACTCTCAATTTGAGCATAATATTATAAATCTTTTTAGCACACACATGGATGCTGCTGGGAAATATGCAAATATAACACACAATGTAATGCTCTGGGAACACCGCACCGCACTGGTCACAGTTATCCAATTTGACAAGAGCTTTTGATAGTGAGAGTCGCGTATATTAAGACCCTTCTCAGGACAATCACATATGACTCTCACTATAAACATACAATGTAATCGCTTATTTCAAGACATAAGGGGTATGAACATGCGCCGCTAACCGACGCAGCGTTTCGCTTCCATGCTTTATCAAGGTTCAACGTTCCAACATCTGCAGCTATCGATACTGACTGTAGATTTCGTTGCCCTATCACCACAGCAGGGACTGCACTGTCCTGCGGCTGCTGGCTCCGGGCTTGTGAGATCTCACTCATGCCCATTGGAGCCAGCCAGGGAAGGGATAGACAGCACATTAGCACTAGGCTAATGCGCTGTGTGCTCAGACAGGGATCGCCAGAGGGGGTTGTTTTCACTCTTCCACTCCGGCAGATGAAATGTTAATACATCTCATCGGTAGTGTGTGCCGCTATGATACATCTACCCCAAACTTCCAAGTCACAAACACTTAAAACTTTGCTGAACGCCATAGACCAGCAGACCAAATATGAATCCATTAATTAAATATATATAAATGTCTTATTATTCTATGCTTCTAATTCTCATGTACGACTTAGAGCCATATTCAGTTTGAGCGGACCCGCAATACTTTTCCGCCTCCCAGACTTTTCGCCTACATCGTGTGTTTTGCAGGCGGAAAAGTATCGCGCGCGTGCCCCCATATTCAATTTGAAAGTACGCAGAAAAGGGACCCGGCGAAACTTAAACAAGCGGAAAGTCATGTCAAATTTGGGGAAATCAACCTGACACCCCCAAAAGATGCTCTGACATGGGGGTTTGCTATGGTTACCCCCGATTTGGCTTGCTGAAGGTGTTTGATGTTTTTAAATGCAGCTAAATAGCGTTTTTGTACAAGTGGTGAAGAATACTATTCAGGAGGTTTTTTTGCAGAAAATCACTTATGCCAGCAAATTTGGGGTACTTGAAAATGGGAGCCAGCATATTTTAAAGATGCTAAAGTTAAGTTTAAAAAATCACGAAAAATCCCCCTGCCGCAAGCCCCTGCAATGAAAAAAAACACCTGGGGCATACTTGGGGACCCCCCCTAGAGTCTAGTTTGCTAGTTTTTAACTTTGTCCCCCAACATTTTTTTTTTTGCCCCCAAAATGAAAGCGATTTTTTTGGGGTGTTCTTAAGTGTTTTTTAAAATTGACGCAGTTTACCTTTGGGGGACTGTCTGAAGGCTGCAGGGGGGTTCCCGCAACGTTGCACCCCAAAACCCCAATTCTGCACTTTTTTCCGCCTGCTATTCATAGGCGAAACTTTTCCGCCTATTACATTGCATTGACTTTCCGCCTCAAATTGAATACGGGCCATAGTAGGGAAAATAAGTTTTCCTAATGTCAAACTTACCTGGTCTCCACGAGGTGCATCTTTGTCCATTTCCCTCCAGGCATGTTCAATTTCAGGATCTTTTTCGGTTATGTCAACTATGTCCTCTTCATCGTCTTCATCTTCAGAACTTGTTTCAATGTTCCCTTTACCACGGGCAAGATCAGGACCACTGTCGCTGTCTTCCTCTTCACCAGAACCTTCCTCTTCCTCAGACTCCTCCGAGTTTTCACTTTGAGGCTCATCCTCCTCACTTTCTTCATCACTGCCCTCCTCTTCCAGGCTCATACCAGTTCCTTCAGAAGCTCCTTCAGATTCAACCTCTTCATTGCTGTCCTCTTCATTGCTGTCCTCTTCACTCTCATCTTCAACACCTGGAAGATTAACAAACATTATAGTCACTAATGAACTCCTTAAGTCTACGCCAATTTCTCCAACCAAGACAATTTTTAATTAGTAATGAGTTTCAAGAACACAGTCAGCATCTATGATGCAGCAGTTCAGGTTGATCTCCAATTTAAGAATGCACAGGGTGACTAAACTGGTCAGAGCTAGTCAGCATTCAGACCAATAGCTTAAATGTCATGAGACTTCAGTGTCCATGCACATAGAGCAATCAGTGGTCCCCTGGCTGATTCAAATTTCCCCCATAAACGACTGAAATTCACAAGGGGTGCAATAATCCATTCCTCTGCTGTGTTTGGTGGGCAGTGGAACCCCACATTCTGTGGCATCATGTCCACTTTGTGGAGAAAATAAACACACAAAAAACAATCTGTAATCCAAAATAATAGAGCATCTGGACCTCTGAAGTCTACAAGCTCACCATGTCCACCACGAATAAATACATAAGTGTGAACTCCAGTCACTAAGAATGCGGATTCAAGAGGCATTGTAACATTATAGATGAACTCAAACACACCTATATTAGGAAGTTAGTCTACATAAAATCACAATAAAGCCGCATACACACTACATGTGTGTATGCGGCGATACAGTCATTAGCGGGCCTGCCGGCATTGGCAAGTGTATACACAGTCGCCGATGCCGACCAGCGACGGCGCGCGGGGGTGGACAACGGTGCCATGCTGCATTTAGCAGCATTGCATCGCTCACGATATCGCCAGATTGGGCTGCATGTACAGCCGACTGGGGTTATCGTAAATGGCCAGCAGGAGCCGATATTTTGAACAATTGAACGAAAACTATCATTATCGTTCAAAACATCAGCTAGTGTGTACGCGGCTTAAATTTAGTGGAAAATGTATTGGATGACTTATGGCTGCAATATCACTTTTCTAATACATGGACAATAGACCTGTTTCAGACCCACTCGCAAGATGCGATCGCTCGCTCTCAGAAAGGGGCCGGATATTTAAATGGAGCGCTCGCACTGCGTCACGTAAGGACGCCCACTATGTTTTAGCGAGCTATGGCAAAGTGCGCTCGCAAATGTCTGAAGACACCCCCTTGCCTCTCGCAACACACGTCATCTCTGGGAAATGAAGGATTAATCGAGACCAACGTGAGCCATCGGAGCTGCTCACAGCCCTTGGGGTTGCCTTAGCCTGCCGCAAGCACAGTGATCAGCGCTGGCTGAAATACATGCAGGTGACGTGTACTATGACACTACTTTGCTAATTATGCACGCCCTTTACACGCCGTTTTGGCGGCCAGACACGCCTGCGTTCCCACATCCACTCCCCCATTTACAAGCACCTTCCCCTGTTACCACCCACAAACAGCACTGTCACTCAAAGTAGCGACCTGATAGTGGCTTACGAGCTACCAAAATCAGATCGCAACGAATGGCTTGCGCACTGCGAATTATATGCATGCTCAGATGGGAGAATATCGCTCACAGCGAGCGGGTCTGAATCAGGTCCAATGTCTTTGTGAATCTAGGAGAGCTTCTTATAATTTTAGAATTTCTAAGAATTAAAAACAACCCTCTATTCACTATGATAGCCATTAGCTCACTAGACATGAACATAATCGTCAGATTCACATAAAGATACCTGATTCTTCTTCGGATTCATCTTGTTCCATCACTTCTACAGATTTTTTATTCGTTTGTAGAGGAACGTTGCTAGATGGTTTCTGTTTAGCCATCAGACATTCACCCTTACCCAGTTTTATATCTTTAGGTAGTTTACTCCCTTTCACCTTTAGTTTTTTGTTATCATTACTGTCATTTGTTTCGTCAGGCGATTGAGTTGTTTTCTTTTCCTTCTGTTTTGTTTTATATATTTCATTAGACTCCGGCTCAACCTTTTTCTTCAGTTTCGCTTTTTGTTTAGTTTTCTTGGTCTGCAAAGCAGTTTCTCTATTGGATGACACATCGTCGTCGGAATCTGATAGATCGTAGAAACGGTTCAGATCCTCAGTCGTATTGCGATTAATTTGCCGTCCCCGTTTATCCACTGTGTGCTTAAGACTAAACTTCTTGTCATGGAACATTGCACGAAAGCGCTTATCAATTTTAATCTTCTTGTCCTTTTCAGACATTTCCCAAAATCTGGGATCCTTTGTGACCCGACTAAATCGCTGGTCAGAGGAGAGTCCTTCTTTCGACGCCATCTTCAGGGATTATAATAAAACAGACAAGTGCTGAAGAAAATAATCCAATGTAGGTCAGAAACTTAAATGAAAAAACAGAGAAACATGTGTAAGTTTAGTGTACGATTAAGCTCCAAGAAATACAGAAGAATCCACAAAGAAATCAGGAAACTAATCTAGTTATTTGGAGCTCCCCAGAGATTGATTTTATCCTGTGCCTATAATTTCATTGTATATTGTATGCAGTGCAAGAGTGCTAACAAATCTGCTCATGGTGGACAAAAAAAATGACTAACAGCATTTGCACAGTAACCCTGCTCATACAGAGGCTCGACCTGTAGATCGATCGTATTGAGCCATACATGTACATCCAAATTTAATGATACAGACATTTGCCACTCTGTCAAAATATCCAGATCTGATGGAGCTACATTAGCACATTGGAAGAGGACTACAAGCCCAGTAAGATGAGGCCATCTTCCACGTACATACAGTATACAGTGAGATGCTATCATAGGGCAGCACAGACGGTGTAATGGTTAACATTACTGCCTCACAGCACTGAGGTCGTTGGTTCGATACCCACTACGGCCCTAACTGTGTGGAGTTTGTATATTCTCCCTGTGCTTGCGTGGGTTTCCTCCGGGTTCTCCGGTTTCCTCCCACACTCCAAAAATATACTGGTAGGTTAATTGGCTCCTAACAAAATTACCCCTATTGTGTGTATGTGCGTGTGCATGTGGTAGGGAATATAGATTGCAAGCTCCACTGGGGCAGGGACTGATGTGAATGGCCGAATATTCTCTGTAAAAGCGCTGCGGAATATGTGTGCGCTATAGAAATAACTGGTAATAAATAAATAAATAAATATGACCACATATAGATGGAAATGCTGTTCTCTTCCAACAGAACCTACCATCCATCACGGTGTACATCTGGTGGCCACCCACCATATATATATATATATATATATACACACACACATTAGGAGACTTTTTGCACCATGCTTGTAGTGATTTGCAGGCAATAATGATTTAAAATGGGCAAAATCCCCATCCTAGTCAGTGTGCACTAGAACCTTGAGTGTTAAAGGGGGCGTTTTACAGGTATTGCTGTATGTGCTTTCTATTCACACAGTGGAAACATTACATATATGTTGGAGCAGGATTCTACTAATTACAATACCATATACATTCAGGTTGTATTTTATTTGTAAACATAATGTATAAGTGTGTTTGACTTGATAGGCCTGCAAGCGGCAGGAATTACAATAACGTATTGATGATGACAAAGTCAAATAGGTGCCATCATTTTTAAATCGATTCCAGTGTGGGTCTTAACAGATCATCAAGGATTCAGTGGCCTTATAGGGACACGTAGTAAACCAAAAAAGGACATGTGGAGATGTTGCCCATAGCAACAACCCAGCCGCTATCTCTCATTTATCTAACAGTCTATAAAATAGCTAGAAACTGGTTGTTAGTACAGGCAACACCACTACTGTATGTGCCCTCTTTAGATGGTACAATACACCCCTCCTTAGTGCTACTCTGAATAAATTAGTGGCAAAAGCTGTAGCACCTTGCACAGCACACAACTCACTATGGAGGAGATCAAAGCTTGGAGAGAGATAAAGTACTAACCAATAACTTACAGGCTGTGTTTGAAAAATGACAGGAGCTGATTGGTTGGTACTTTATCTCTTTCCACGTTTTGATGTATCTGCCCCTTGATCTAGGTAGAGGAGAGGGCAAGCGTGTGTGTGTATATATAGTAAACTATAAGCTGCAGCTCCCATGCTAAGGGCAACACAAAAACCAAGCCTGGGCACACCGGTGCCAGCTAAACTACAAGACGCAGCACACAGGGCTCTATATACCCGCTACGTGTGTACTGTCCTGGCTCCCAGCGCTGTGCACCTCTTACTTCCGTTCACCATGTGTTTCCTACCCACAACGCCCTGCGCCACACTGCCCTTTAACACGGCTACGGCGGCCGCCTGCAGTCAGTATTCCTCAGCGCGTTTCCATGTCCTGCTTTGGTGCCCTTGGCAGAGAATGTTAGTGCTGAGTTTGTGTGGCGGAGAGAGCTCCCAGCGTGCTGCGTACAGGGTGCTGCAGATCCTCGGTGCCTACTGTGTATTTTATCACATACATACAGGAGTTATTGAGCTAGCTAGCTGTGTCCTTATCATGTGCCCCTAATACAGATGACAGATGTGTCCTGACTCCATCTGTGCTGCTGTGTAGGTCTGGCTAGTATTCACTGTTGCTGGTTTGGCATAGTAGTTGGCACTGCCAGTCCTTGCCATGGCCACCAGTGCCTGGGGGGTGTCCCTGTGCAGGAAGTGTTCTCGCCTGGTCTACAGAGGTGGGTACAGGTTGCATTTCACCAGTGGGTGGTACAGCTCTAATGCCACACCAGCTTGTGAAATACCCCAGCTCTGTGTGCCCCTGAGAGCTACATCCACTTCCGCAACAGACAGTCTCTACAATGTGTTTGACAGAAGCATGAAAAGGAGGCAGAAGAAGTGGGCAGCATCTCAGGACAATGCTCAGCAGTATGACTACCTACAGGAGGAGGTGAGTAGCACAACTACACTCTTCCCTGTGTCTCTCTGTGGGCCTGATTCTGCAGATGCCACTTACCGTATACGTACGCCCATGGCAGCTTGCTTTCTAGTTTATGCCATGTGAGAATCTGCCCTTGTATACCAAAATCTGTGTGGCTGCATGGTGATGCCTATCCCGCCCACTGTTCTTATGCCCGCAGCAGCTGTCACCATTATTATTGGGATTTAAGCTACAGTATACCAGCCCCATACTGGGTGCAAACGACCCTGCAGACACAGTAGTCCCATCACGATTGAGCAAAGAAGTCTTCTCTTGTGCCACTAACACTGCCACGATGCAGAAGACTTCTGTGAGATTGCATGGTTTCCGCTCATTTCACAGAAAGTGCCATTTGTCGGCGGAAGGATCACTCCGCACACACAAGCAATCTCCGTCCGTGTGCGGATACCTGATGCGCCGTATGTGCAAAGCCAATTTAATTTTGCATGCACAGTATGATGAAATCGCAAAGTCGAAGCGACTCAGAATTAGACCCTCTATCTGCAAATCTGCACGGACAAATGTGTGCATTGACGTTCAGAACGTTTTAGTTGCACCCATTGTAATAATTGTTACTATAAACACACCGGACAAAATAATATGGAATGCTCACATTAGACATTAATATGGCGTTACATCACCCCCTACTTTAATGACAGCTCGGATTTTCTGAGGCATGCTATCAATATGACTGGATCACATTCATATCGCATTGCGCCCATTCCATGACCAAGTGGTCCTTCAATGCAGCCAAATTCGGAGGGTGTTTGTGTTTCTTCTTCACAGCCGGTTCCAACACGTCCCAATTTTTGTAAATAACATTGAGATCTGGTGAATTGGAGGGCCATGTGAGATGTGGAACGTCAGTCTGGTGCTCTGCAAACCAATCCTGCACAATCCTAGCACGATGAACAGTACAGTTATCATCCTGAAACAATGGATGCACAAGATGGTCTTCGTCTTTCAGAAACTGGACAAATGGCAAAACCGCATGATCTAACAATGTCACATAGTCCACCGCTTCCATGCTATTGGACACCTCGACCAAGGGTCCAGCTCCAGCACTCAAAATACACACCCAAAACATGACACATGACACTTCAACCTACTTTCTGCACAGCTCGTTGGACACACTCTAGTTGGAACATTTCCCCAGCCCTCCTCATGGCTCTGGAGCGACCGGCATTGGAGTATAAGCAAAATCTGGATTCATCAGACCATATGATGCGTCTCCATTGTTCAGTGGTCCAGTGATGATGCTTGTTTGGCCCATGTCAAACTCTGTTTCTTTTGGATGGTTGTTAACCTGGGACATACCTGGGCTATACGGCTGAAAATTCGTAACCCATGCAGTTAACGCCAAAGCGTTCATTCTGATACTGTTTGGCTGGGTGCGCATTGTACTGTTGGAGCAGTTCCTGACTCGTTTGGAACCGATTGGTGGTTGCTAGGCTCTCTAAATGCCTGCAGTCCCGATTTGCCATTATTGAATTTTGGCCACTGTTCTGCCGCTGAGATTCTTGGTGTCCATGCTTCTTCCACTGTAGATGGATACTACTCACTGTCTTTCAAGGGCACACAAACAAATGCCACCAGGTCCTACAGGCTATGACCATGCTCTCGGCCAAACACAATGGCTCCCTTTTGCCACTCAGTCACGTCACATGTACAACCCATGGTTCCACTTGAAAAAGAAACAATATCTCAACAAATTTGCATTGTATCAACATCTCAGACATTCACAATGATCATCCAATAGTTTTAGTGTCACCATCTACACACATGTTCATGTCCCGCTTCGTTGAACTTATACCACCTTGTCTTTCCGCATTCCATATTATTTTGTCCTGTGTGTTCTAGGGTAAATTTGGCAAGATGCTAAGTGTTGGAACAAACTGGAGAATCTAGATGAGAACATATAAACTCCACACAATGCAATGATGGGCTCATAATCAAAATAAGCTATATACAATGACATTATATACAAGGTAAAGATGGCCTTGCCCAAATAGGCTAAGAGATATTTACGGAACACTTGAAACATAAAGTATCAGAATAAAAATGTTAGCTCCTGGTAGGAAGAGTGTGAGCAGTTACTTCTATACCGAAGCATTGTCAGCTGTCAATATTAAAGGGGTCTTTTGTGACTGGTATTTTGTGCTGCTTTTGGTAGTTTGGTACCGTAGAAATGTGAAGAGAAGGTGGAAGATGGAGACATGAGATTGAAAGGTGTGGTGGCACCTGATGCTATCAAAGAAGCCGCAGGGTTCACCGCATCAGGAACTCAACTTCCCACCAGTGATCCAATCATAAAATCGTCCAGAAAATGGGATTCATCAGTATTCCTGTGCGAGTTTGGGTTCCACGGTTAACCTAATGCTGTAATCTCAGTCAAGGTGGTGGTATGCTTAAATCACTGGTCCATCGGCTCTTTAAGTAGCCAAGCTAACCCCAACTGATTATTACTTTTGTATAAATCATAATTAAAGCATAGTCTAGATTGAATATTCCATCAGACACAACTGGTACTTTCTAGGTGACAGCAGGCAGGTAAGCTGTCCCGAGATACCATAGCTGAACAGAGAAAGCAACAACATAACCATCTATCTCAGTGACCCCAGCAGTTGATAAGAGATAGTATTCCAGCAGATCATGTCATCGGTGTGATGTCACCAAGTACACCATTTTTAACTGTCCCACATCGGTAAGAAAATTAACATTTGGGTGGTAAGGTGATGAGCGGATCTAATGGTGGGTACACACTGTACGATCTATCGTCCTGTATATCGTTCTGACGTGGATGTACAATGTGGTGCACATCCTGTAATGTGTACGCACAACTGTACATAGTGTAGAGGAGAAACTAATAATTGGATACAATCCCCCAACATGATCTATTGTGCCGCAATTCAGAAGATTGTATAGTGTGTACACTCTATATCCCGTGTTCTGGGATTTAGTGAAATTGGAACAATCGTCACATTGTTGCATTGTAGAGTGTGTACCCAGCTTAATATGCAGGTGTCATTAGTATAATTTAATCTCTAACAACAGCTCCCAGTATAAATTAATACTGGGAACTGCTCCATTGCGTAAAGGGCAGTGATCTGAAGAGAGAGAACCCCATAGTTGTACTGGTCAGGCTGGACAATGTGCCTCTATCACCACAATAAAGATTGGAAACATCCTTTATTGGTCAAATGTTTACGGCCAACCTTGTTATGTGATGTAGTGCTTTATGTTGTTGATGTTGCTCTCTTTTATGATTATTAGCATGTTACAAATTTGGTAATATCCGGTTTTATTCAAAGACCAGATACTGGCTGGGTATGTCCTCTATCTTGGAAAATGCACAATGCCACTGTTTTGTGTATTTTTCATTCTTGTCCTTCGTAGTAATTGTCATTTCCTTTCTTACAGGTAGGAGGCCGAATTGCAGATCGTGTGTTTGATGTAGCGAGGTGAGTGACAGAGGTTTTATTACCCTGGTCTAAGACATGCTGTAAATACTGTATGTGCAAATTAATCTTAATTTAAAAAAAAAAAAAAAGCCGCCTTAAGCGTACCCCTCACCTATGGGTGGTAGAAGATGGGCCACTGCTACCACCATCATTTAGAAGGACAAATCCAGGTCTCCATGGCACCAGAAAAAGCCAGCTTTCACTAACTTGCTGCAGTAATATATGCGACCCCATATTGTAAAGTTGGTTGCTAGAAAATCATTAACAATTCTCTACTATGCCTTGGTTGGAGATAAAGTACCAGCCAATCAGCTCCTAACTGCCATGTCACAGGCTGTGTTTGAAAAATGACAGCTAGGAGCTGGTTGGTTGGTACTTTTTCCATTCACTTTATCTCCATCCAGGGATTAGTCAATAGAACGCTATGTTCTCTGTATTTTAGGGATGTGCTTTACACCCACACACAATTGTCAGATGCTTGGGGACAGCTTCTGAGTCATGTTTAGTTAGATCCAGGCAGGTATTATGTTTCTTTTATTTTATGATTTACTATTTACACTTTGGGGTATTTTTGCCTGTATTTAGTATGTTTCCATAAACAAATATACAAATATGCTGTTAATGTCCTCTATACACAATTCATTAGAATCCGGTGATGGAGCCCTGCTCGCTAAATGGCTTTCTATCCAATGTGTAGGGGCTGAACAGTTCTATCCAACAAGTCAGCTCAAATGTTAATAAATGTGAGATTCCATTCAGTATGATCACTGTGCAATGTATTTATCTGCATCTATAAGTCACTGATCTTCCAAATATATTGCTAGTTGGCATACCAGCTATGACTAAAACACTATTACAAATTATCTATTCCTGCAGAGATCCCTCCCCTATTTTATGCTGACATGCTCAAACCCCGCCCCCCCTTCAATATAAACCCAAAATGATGTCACCCATTCTAAGTGACAGTTTAAGACGGGGATTTAAATAGATTTTTTGCAGCCGCAGCTCCTGTCTAAAGTGACGGGCGCTATTTGGTTGTTTGTGCCGGCGTTACCCATTATTTATGCAAGCACCATTCTCAGGTGGCGAGAAGAAATTGCCCAAAGTCAGGCTTTAGGGTGCCCATATTACCGTTTTGGCAGTACGCCCCCTAGTTTGCACAGGTTTAGCCTCTTTATTTGGCTAATCCCGTGGCATTAGGGCACGACATCCGCACGCACAAACAATTAGGTAGCTCCTGTCAGTTTAGACGGGAGCTGCTGCTGTGAAAAAACAATTGCATTTCCCCCTATGACTGTCTAGCAGAATTAACTTGACCCCCACATATGCAGATAAAAAGGAATAAAAAAATAGCATGGTCATCCCAATATTTGTCCACACTTCTCCTGCCCCTACCCCTAACTGCTCCCACCCTAAATATTTGTGAACAATAAAGGTGCCCACACACATACCGATGTGCCCCACGATCCGACATCGTGTATGATTTCCCTTGAACTCTCCCCCGGCAACTCCCCGGCAATCCTACACACGATTTGGAGTAAAAAGCATCCAATCTGACTTAAGATCTATCTTGCATCTTAACTTTTTTTTTTTTTTTCCAGTGCATCGTGTCCCAGACTGGCAAATCTACCCTACAGCACGGCAGATCTGAAGATGCGATGTGCGACCTGCGGGGACGCGAATCGCATTGCGATCGTGAGTGGGGACTCACGATTTACTCTCGATTTGGGCATATTTTACATGATTTGCCGTCACGATTCGTTGAAATCTGCCAAATCGTGTAAAATATCGCTATGTGTGTGGGCAGCTTTAGGTTGCAATATAAATTCAAAATAAAGCAAAAAACAAAAAAACTTCTAAAACAAAACTATATACCTTTTGTCTCTTCCATATTATTCCATCAGACTTTGCACAAAGTACACATATTTGGTCCCTATACCCAGGAGAACTAGCTGGTTAAATCATGGGCTCATTTACCTAAAATTAATTCTAGGCAGAACCAGGGACAATGTTTATTTCATCATGCTACCAAATGAAAGTATGATCTGTTCCATACAAAAAAACTAAATAAAATGTTCATGGATAGATTAATAATTTAAAAGTTATTCCCTGTAAGTTTCACAAGGCTTACATATAATAAAAATTGGTATAGTCAAGAGTATTTTTCCTCCTATTTGTTAAAGTGTGTATTTTGTGCCACTTTTCTTGTGTTAGGTTGATTTATTATATCACAACATAAATATATTTGCATTTCCTTTGCAGAACTTTTCCTTTTGCCCTAGATCTTAGTTCTGGAAGAGGTTATGCATCACATTATTTAACAAAGGTATGTATAGTACCCTCTCCTGCTATATGTTTGACACATGTTGGGCACATTGAAAGCAGCAATCCAATTTAGAAGATTTTCTATTCTTTAAGTAGCAAGTAACTTTTACACATGCATCCGATTATTAATTCCTTTACAAAATTTCAGAGAGGGGTTCCAAAGCCTCTCTGCTCACTACATCATATGCCATGTGACTGTGTTTGCCATGGCAGTCCAGGATCCCAAACTACTAGTAGCATCTTCAAGAAAAAAAAACAAGAGAAAATGTTAATACCAACATTTTTATAGCCTGCCACAGTGATTTAAGATTAAAAAAATTATATATATTTTTTTTAATGTGATTTGAGCTACAAATGTTATTAAGTGACAAAGCTTTGTGCCTTATTCAGAAAAAGGGTTATATTCTCCTTGGACCCCAGATCACCCAGCTGTCCTTTCCTTCTTACTCTCTTGAACTCATTTACTCTAAATACTGAGTATGGTATTATTACAGGAATAAGCAACTAAATAATTGCTGTTTTCATGGCACCTGACCATTTATTTATTTCATTGTGAAGATCTCAGTGTATAGCAGATGTGTGGTTGGGGGTATTGCAAACCACTTTGTGTGTTTAGTTGGTGTAGGAATTGTAGCTGATGCTGGGGACAGAGAGTGTGGCTGGTGTGAGGCAGAGTTGGTGCAAGAACGCTGATTATGGGGCAGAGTAGGCATGGGCATCTTTTAAGTAATGAATCCTCCAGGTCAGTTTAAAGATTTTGTAAGTTGAGGAGAGCATTATACTGTTAGGTAGAGCTTTCCATATAAGTGTAGGTGCACAGGAGACATTTTGTGGAAATGAGAGGGGATGACCTCACTAGAGAAGCACACGGGGTTATTGGGAAAGTATTTGACAATGAGTTCGGGAAAATAGGTGATGTAGTTACTTGTAGGCTAGGCTTGGTCCTCTAGCTATTATTTTGCACTTTATGGGAAGCTAGTGAAGGGAGTAACACAGAGGCAGCAGATGAGGAAGGACTAGAGGTGTGTGTTTTGAAGCAGGATTTGTGACTGATTGCTGGAGGTTAGTCTTCTTATTTGCCGGCCAGACAAATGGTGGTTGCAATAGACAAGATGGGAAGTTATAAAGTCATGGTTCTAGAGATGGTTTCATCTTCTGTCAGGAAAGGGAGTATTCTGTATGTGTTGTGCACGTGCAGAAGGATGACTTTGTCAGATGTGTCAAAAGGAGAAGATCCTGTAGGACTTGGGGGGTAGCTTTACTAAAGCTTGTAAGAATTAAAATTGGAGGTGTTGCTCTTAGTAACCAAACAGCCAATCAGATTGTAGCTAACATTTCTCTGTTGCATTCTAGAAATGATAGAATCTGATTGGATGCTCCACTGGTCTGTTTTAGAAGCTTTATTAAATCTACCCATTAGAGAGAAGATTTGATTTCACTATGAGACATTAATTGGTTCTTTTTGCAAGCTGAATGGAGTACAGTAGGAAGGTGACAGGATGAACTGGGTCTAGCAGGAAGATAGTGGTAAGAAAAATGTCAGTCTGTTGTAAACAAGGTTCTCCAGTATTTTTTAAACAAATGGACCTAGGGAAATTGTTTAGTAGCTATAGGGCCGGGATTGGTCAGAAGAGCATTTCTTGAGAATGGGAGTCATGCTGAATGGGAGGCAGACAAGGAAATACCTATTTAGTGGGAAAGATTGAATAATTTGATCAAGGCTGACAGTTATGCTGGGTACACTCTACAGCAGGCATGTCAAACTCAAAATACCAACCGGGCCGAATATTAAAGGTCTACGAGTGTGTGGGCCGAAAACAAAAACAATTTTGAAAGGTTTATTATTAATAAAAACCAATGCAGTGCCCCCTGTAGTAGTGCCCCTTTTGCAATTCCACCCTGTATTAGAGCCCCTTTTCCAATGCCCCCTGAATTTGTGCCCCTTGTGCAATGCCCCTTTATGCAGAGCCCTTAGTAGTGCCCCCAGTAATGCACCTTATGCAGAGCCCCGAGTAATGCCCCTTATGTTATGCCCCCAGTAATGCCCCTTATGTTATGCCCCCAGTAATGCCCCTTATGTTATGCCCCCAGTAATGCCTCTTATGCAGAGCCCCCAGTAATGCCACTTATGCAGAGCCCCCAGTAATGCTCCTTATGTTGTGCCCCCAGTAATGCCCCTTATGTTGTGCCCCCAGTAATGCCCCCTATGCAGAGCCCCCAGTAATGTCCCTTTATACAGAGCCCCCAGTAATGCCCTTAGTGGTGCCCCCAGTAATGCCCCTTTATGCAGAACCCTCAGTAATGCCCTTATGTTGTGCTCACAGTAATGCCCATAGTAGTGCCCCCAGTAATGCCCCTTTATGCAGAGCCCCCAGTAATGCCCCCTATGCAGAGCCCCCAGTAATGTCCCTTTATACAGAGCCCCCAGTAATGCCCTTAGTGGTGCCCCCAGTAATGCCCCTTTATGCAGAGCCCCCAGTAATGCCCCTTTATGCAGAACCCTCAGTAATGCCCTTATGTTGTGCCCACAGTAATGCCCATAGTAGTGCCCCCAGTAATGCCCCTTTATGCAGAGCCCCCAGTAATGTCCCTTTATACAGAGCCCCCAGTAATGCCCTTAGTGGTGCCCCCAGTAATGCCCCAGGCTCTGCTCGTCGCAGGTGACATGACCCGCGCACTGCATCACTGGGAATGCTGGCCTCTGAAGCGATCAGAGGCTTCTGATCGCTTCAGAGACCACTGTTGCCAGCCTGCAGACTGGGGTGTGGGCCGAATATTATATATATAATAAATATATATATATATATATTATATATATATATATATATATATATATATATTAATATATATATATATATATTATATATATGAGCCCACACTCTGGGGCCGCAGAAAATGTTTATTCGGGCCGCATGTTTGACATACACACTTATCAATCGGCCGCTGGATGTGTTTAGGCTGACATTACAACTGGGTGGACATTTAAATTTGCTTGCCCAGTTGTGATGTCCGTGTGGGCGGTCCCTGCAGTCACTGTTCGGGTGGGTGGACGGTCGCCCGTACACACATACAGATGTATCGATATATGTTTCAGTTATATCAGCATCAGCTAAGGCCGACCTGATATGTCTGTGAACAACTTAGTTCAGACATATCAGGTGTACACACCTGCCAATGCACTTGCGATATATATCATTCGTCGATCGTACAATACTGTATATTGACAAGTGTGTACCCAGCCATAGTGTGCACCAGGTCAGAAGGGATTGGATTTACTAGACAGATTCTAATGACAAAAGGATTGAGGCATATTTGGAGAAATATTTGCAAAAGTTTGTGCCGAACATTCTGTCAGGAGTCAGCAATCTCGTAATACAAAATGTACAAAGGATGCAAATCAAGGCTAATTCTATTATTTGCAAATTACAAACTAGCAAAGAACTTTTTGGAGGCGCTCATTGGGCAGTAACCATGGAAGTTTAGAGAGTGCCTGTTCTAGTCTAATGGGGTGACTGTCATCTTCACCGCACCTAAAAGTATGTAGTGACTGGAGCCAAGCAAGGCTGCCGCTAGACTGGTGGCAGGCTGTCCTCCTTTTGGGGTAAAACAGGTGCAATCAAGCGGGGGGGGGGAGGAATAGTGCCAAAATATGTACATTAATTTAAATAATTAGATTCACTTACATTTTTGATGTTACCGTTTTAAAATCTGCATGCTTGTCTTCCTCCTAAACCTACTTTTAGTATTGTGGATTAAAAATATTTTCTTTACAGTGGTTAGTAAAGTACTGTAGCATTGTAAATAAAATTTAAATGGAGTTATTTATTTTTGTTCTGCTTGGAGCCCTGTTCAGTATGTCAGATAGACCCTTCTATGAAGCATAGATCAGTGGCTCTCAAGCTTTCTCAGTTCGAGGCACCCTTAGTTTCTCCATAATGTTTCAAGGCACCCCTAAGCCAAAATAATTACTGAGCAGTCCCATTTTTTTAAATAGTTGGATCAAGATAACGTAACAAGTACTTAAAAAAGAAAGAGGAAAAACTGTGTTATTCTTACCCATTGCCCCCTCCGTCTCTCTCCCTTTCCCCCCTCTGTCTCTCCCTTTGCCCCCTCCATGTCTCTCTCTTTTCCCCTCTGTCTCTCCCTTTGCCCGCTCCATGTCTCTCCCTTTTCCCCTCTGTCTCTCCCTTTGCCCCCTCCATGTCTCTCTCCCTTTCCCCCCTCTGTCTCTCCCTTTGCCCCCTCCATGTCTCTCTCCCTTTCCCCCCTCTGTCTCTCCCTTTGCCCCCTCCATGTCTCTCTCCCTTTCCCCCCTCTGTCTCTCCGTTTGCCCCCCCCATGTCTCTCTCCCTTTGCCCCCTCCATGTCTCTCTCCCTTTGCCCCCTCCATGTCTCTCTCCCTTTCCCCCCTCTGTCTCTCCCTTTGCCCCCTCCATGTCTCTCCCTTTTCCCACTGTCTCTCCCTTTGCCCCCTCCATGTCTCTCCCTTTTCCCCATCTGTCTCTCCCTTTGCCCCCTCCATGTCTCTCCCTTTGCTCCTCTCCATGACCCCCCTCCTTTCTTAACTTCAGTTGTGATCGTCTGCTCCCTTCTGCAGCATTGCTCCTCAGATCAGATACTTCTCCTTTCTGATCTCCCATAATTCACTGCGTTGTAGTACCCCATTCTTCAACAGACAGCCTCAGGATTCACTGCCTGTTGCATTACAGTGACAGCTCTTCCCCGCTCATCGCAACTCCCTCCCCGACGCTCCTCTCTGCTCCTTGCTGCCAACTCCTGTCCCACCTGTGCAAAATGTAAATATTTGACATAAAAAAAAAAAAAAAATACACTGACCGACCTCTTTAGGCCACCGGCTGCCGCTGCACCCTGGAGACAGTGCCACGGCACGCCAGGGAGCCGCAGCATATAGTTTGGCAACCACTGGAATTGATCATTATCTACCTTTTAAGCTAACTAAAATACACCTTGTGCGTTTACATTCGTAAAGCCAGCAGGTGGCGCTGTTGTTGCTTAGGAATGAGTGTAGTTACTGCTAAAAGTGTTCAAACAAGTCTCTGCAAAAGCTGAAGGGACTTCTATAAAATTCCGTAGAGCATTGGTTCACAGGGCAGCCATGTGAACGGCATTTTTCATAAGGTTTCTAGTTATGGAGAATTATTTGTATAATATTCCCAGGAAGCATGTCCTGAAGTGTGATAAATGTCTTTATATTTTTTAAAGAAATTCTAACACTAATGGGGCCCATCCATCAACAATAGATTGCTGCGATCCCGCGATGCTGCAACCCCGCATCGCAGGATCGCAGAAATCCAACATGTTGGATATTCCCAATTTGACGATCGCGATCAAAAAATTATCGTGATCGTCAAATCGGGGACATTTAACATGTAATATTTCAGCGATCCTGCGACGGATCGCTGACCATCGATGTTGTCCGGCGTTTCCACCCGGCAGATCGCGTCGCAGGATCGCGGAAATGCCGGACAAATGTATGGGCACCTTAAGATCAAGTTGAATGTAAAAGTACATTTCAGTCTCTGTGAGCAGTATAGCATTGCTTCTGTAACGTAAAGCCACACCCCAGGTCTTTTGTGACTGCCAAACAACGAGGGTCTCTCACCTGTTACCTGCACTGATGCTGGCTTATTACCTAGTAGGATTTATATTAATGATGATGGGAGTCTCAGTCGAAGGAATTTTTTTAAGGTGGAGATGTATCGAGCAGTGAAAAGAGTGGGGAAGATTTCCATAGTAAATAATCTGTTTCGAGGTAGCAATTATCAAATGCATTCTATAAAATGAGAGGCAGAAGCTGATTGGTTGTTATGTTCAACTTCTCCGCTTGTCCACATCTGCCCATATTTTTTTAAATGTAAACAAACCATTCTCTTACCTGTGTTCCTGCTCAGATGTTTGAAGTAGACATTATGGGCCTGATTCAACAACGAGATATAACCCCTTTAGCACTCGCTCAATATATAACAAACAGCGGAAGCCTATGGTTGCCGAGCTGTTTGTCACTGAACCGCTTACACCATCTATGCATGGCGAGTGCAATGCGGTCCTCGGCAACAACCTTTCCGGCTTCAGTGAACCCTTCCAGGCTGTGCTGTGTCCCCGCCGGGTGAAAGTGTCATGCCCATGTGCAGACTGGCCGTCGGGCATGGCACAGCAACGCTGGCGTCAATGGCCTGCCAGCAACAGAGTGAGGACGCCGCTGAGGAGGACGAACGTCATTGGCCAACGCTGAAGAGGTAAATACAGTTGAATACCAGTGGCATATTCGTTAGTATCACTGCAATGGGATTGGTATTACGTACTTAAATGAGGACCTGTATCTTGGATGTTTGCCATAGATGCCCTCTATCTGGCGTCTGCTGTAGATGCCCATCGTCTCTTCATGTAGAGATTGGCCACAAGCCCACTGGCATTTCTTTAAAATAACAGAGAAATTCTACACGACTGACAAGTCTCAGATCTGTGACGCAAATCGGCTCCTGACCTGACTTACCAAATATACACTGGTGGTTTTTTTTTTTGTTTGTTCTTTTAGTATGTGTTTTTAAAAACTCATGTTATAGGAAACACATTTGACATACATTTGTTATTCGTGTTTTTTGCTGCATTGAGGAACTCACTGTAGGCTTCATCAATACATTTAACTACAGCAATAAAATACATAGCGAAATGCTACCACAATGCTAGTAACAGCAATAGTGTGTATGGCAAAACAATAGAACCTTTGATTGCTAATGTTAGACTTGTTTTACATCATATTGCCCGCTCCTTCCAGCTCTCATTCTAACCCGCTGCTTCCATGCTTCTTCCTCACTGTCTACCCCAACTGTGTCACCCCTGTCTGTGTGCCCCTCCCCTTTAGAATGTAAGCTCTCACGAGCTGGTCCCTCTTCCCTCATGTGCTTCTCCTTCCCGCACTCATACGATCATCTACTCCAAACTCCCCACAAGGGCACTTAACCCTTGGTTGCTGACGCCCACTGCTATGTTTACTGTTATGATCGCTTTTGCAGCAATGTTTATAAACTACGTCCTTGTCCTGCATTGTTTTGTACTGTTAAGTCGCTGTTTTCTTATTTGATCATTTATGTACATTGTACGGCACTGTGGAAGCCTTGTGGCGCTATATAAATAAAGGATAATAAAATATTAAAAACACATGTAAGAGGCGCAGGTGAATGTGAGAGATTGGACAGATGGATAATACTAAATAATGTATAATGCAACAATGTGCTTTTATATTCCAGATACACTTTAAATGCATTTCTAATTGTATTTTTTTAACATGCATCTGTATTAAAACAGGAAGATTCCATCTTCCTCTAGTCAAACACATGACAAATGTATGTTACTCATAGCCCATGCATAGTACATTTGTATTAATATTTTTTTGCGGTGTGAAATGGTCTTAAAAAATAAATCATTAAAATTATATGCATGGGTAAGATAAAAATGTGCTAAAATAAAGGTTATGTCATATGTTCAAAAATGTTATCAAAATAACTTTAAAAAAAATAAACAGAACCAAGCGGCAGAAAGCAAAGTACAGTACAACTCTGCAGGAAGCTTCTTGGGGTCAATTACCAGCTAATGTCATACGGGCCAGTACAAATGAATGTAAGTAATCCTAGGGTGTATATATAGTTCTTCTGGATAATACCATTGGGAGAAAACTCCTTAGTCCAGAAAAGGAGAACAGGGTATAAGGGTTGATGGAGAATAATTCCACCACTTTATCTGGTGCCCGCTGTCTGTAAATCACCAATGTGTACCACTTGGCCCCTGTAACTGGATTGGGGAAGCAGAAGTTGGGAATTAGAGGGCTGGTATTTATATTATCAATAAAGGATGTAGGGACTAGAGCTGCTTCTTTTGGGGAATGGGTGAAGTTACTGCCAAGAATCCCTGTATAGGGTTTGTCTGTTCTTGTAATAAGGATTACGATTAAAAACATGAGGAGATCAGGGCACGGTCTTCAGAATGGGGTAGGTAAGGGACCATAATGGAAGAGATGCGGTCATCATTGCAACAGGGTACTTGCCCCCGGAACAGCCGCAATGCCACACCGCTGATTGTCTGCACTGTTCGCATGTCAACATTTCACCAGTTTCGACATGGTCAATGTTGACATTATGATCATGTTGACATCATGCCAACATCATGCGACATTCTAACCTTATAACATAATACACCGAATCCATAATAGATTATTCTAATGAGGAAATGGGTCATGTAAAATTCCTCAGTGAGTGTTCAATCTCAATTTGGCAATTGTTTTAAACCAGGGACGGGGAACTTCAGGCCCGAGGGCCGTATAAGGCCTCCAGAATTATTTGGTCTGGCCCTCAGAGCTTTTTCTGCTAGCCTCATCTGGTTAGCAGGGTGCCTAGAATGGCACACTGCAACCAGAATCTATGCAGCAGTGCCACCTGGAGAACCTTAGGATGGTCACATGCTGCAGATGTTCACACCGCTGCCCTTACATCAGGAATTGCTGTAATCACCGCCAGTTGTAGCCCCGTCCTCATGTGACATCACACGGAGGGGGCGTGGCCTGCACTACGCCCACAAATACAGTTCTATATATCAAAATGGCCTTCGGCAGAAAAAAGGTTCTCCATCCCTGTTTTAAACCAATGCCCATAGTAGGTAACTACGACCGTTGTAAAGTGGTATATAAATCCCACGCTCCATTATGCGGAAAGGCTACCGCACGCCTAGTGGTCTCACACAATATCTAGCACAGTCCTGGACAAAATGTATTCTCTGTGTGCAAAGTACCTGAGTCTTCCAAGTTTCTGTATGCAAATAGGGCAGTCCAAAATGAATGCTAAAATATAAAGCAGGGTTTTATATCAGGGGATGTTTAAGGCAGATGCTAGTAGCTTGGGAGGTATCCAGTGCACCCTGGAATTGGGATTCTCATCCACAAATGTAATATTTTAGTAAATGTCAATCAAATAATAATATATTTAAATAAAAATGAGCCCTTATTGCTCCACAGTTATTTTTAGAAGGTGTTTTTTTTTTTTTTACAGTACAGCACCCTTCTACAATACCCTATCCATCAATGCCGCCACGCATGGCTGTTTTCTTGGTTTTATGACTAAAATAAAATGTAAATTGTTTAATTAAGGACTGATATGTGAACTTGCGCAACACAGATCTTATGCAGGACACGTTTGAAATGAGGGAGGTATATGTGCAAAAATTAGACGGACCTGGTAGGCTAAATGGCTTCTACCTGCCATTAAAATCTATGCTTCTGCTATGAACAAGCTTCAGATTCTGTCACAGATGTCAAATGAAAATACACCCACTCGCTGGCTGCTGTGGGTACTCTATTCCATCCCTAAATACTCGGAGGCAAGCTGTTCGCAGAAACATTTGACATTTTTATTGATGTTATAAATGCACGGACTAGAGTTTGGCTTGTGAGGGACCTAGTAGTAGTTACCCCTGCAGCTTATTGTAGGATCCTGTCGCGTCTGGGAAATTTCACCTGAAGATCAGCAAAATGAAATCACCTTTTGCCTTTGACTCAAAAGATTTAACCTTTTTTTTTTTTTTTTTTTTTTAATCTATTTTCTTATGTTCTCTGGAAACCATTTTGCTGTAGCCGTTCACTAATAAAATCTTGTTTATCAGTGGAGACGCCAAGTAATCCCTGTCATGGATGCTAAACAACTTTCACTGCTGCGCTTTTATTTTTTACTCTGTTGACACAGCAGTTATAAAGCATGGAGCGTTTTTTTGTACTTTAATGGCTAACTTAATTTATTGCACGAATTCAGTCCTGGCACATACTTTATAAATCTGCCACTTCTTGTTTCGTATTTATATTTTATTTTACCTTATTTTATTTTTTTCTCTCCTGATTTACTTGTAGAATGATTTTTGTGACCTCCAAGTGGTCCCCAGGAATGCTGAAATACATAGCTTTGCATTAATGTCTGTCGCATATCATTTACCATCTGCTGGCCTCCCTTATATATACACCAAATTGTTGTTGTAGTGTGGAATAAACAGTTTAATGTCTGCATGACTGCGAGCAGCTCCAGAATAACAGAGTTAAGCATTTTGGAAAAATATGCTTTTTGTGATTTTTGGTTATCCTGGTTTATTTTTATTTATTTTTTTCTTGTAACATATTGTAAAGAAAAGGAGCAAATGTCAAAAAGAAATTCATGCTTCAACAAGCAATACTGACTCAGGCAGTATGGACATCTATAGGACATAGAGTAACCTGTGACACTTCAGCTGATGATGCACTAGAACTCCCAGCATGCTTTGAGCTCTTAATTCCTCTTTGCGGAGCTGGAGGTGAACTGCAATCACATTATTATGTTCGGTTTTGGAGACATCACCTATACAAGGATGTTGGTAAAACAGAAAAGATCTAGAAAGGGACTACAGAATGACGCAGGGTATAAAGCAGGCATTGACATGAAACACTTGATTTCACAAGGGTTCAGGGAGTTTTTTATAATGAATTCATGCTCCAGTAAAAGGGGGGCAGCTGGGGGAAAGCTAAAGAGTAATGTTAACAAATTTTGTTTTACTGAGAGGAGGGTGTGGTATGTAATGTTGACACGCTATTTTAGCCTAATACCACTTTTCCACCAAAATGCCGGGTCTAGCCTGGGATACTGAACACTGGTTTCAACCCAGTACTGGTTTCAAGTGCATCATCGGCTTTAACCCTCTTTTTGATTGCAGGCTGGACCCGGGATATAGTCGTGGCTGGTGCTTGGAGATGACATCATCTCCAAGTGCGGGGAAAAAGCGCTGTTAACAACCCGTCGGGTGACCTGGGATCCCAGTTTCCACTAAGCCTTACCCTAGTCTATCCCGTGTAAAACCTTGCTCAAGATCCGGGAAGAAATACTAGGGCAGTCGACCTGGGTTTTTTTTGTAGGAACCATTTCCACTGAGCCGCGAACCGGGTTGACACGGCAATAACCCGGGTTTTGGTAGTAGTGGTCAAGGGTTATAAGTCTTAATGGAGCCTGACTCTAACCCTAGTTACAGCCTAACTCTGTTGATAATTGAAACATGTCGACATCCTCACTGAGATGCAAATGTAGTGACTAAGGAGAAAACCAGGCCCCTTACCCATCACGATTTGGTAGTATTTTTAATGCTAGTGAAAGTATGTAAGCCGCTATGGGGACTATAACATTTGGTTCCAATGACCACATACCAGGGTTGGACTGGCCCACAGGGGTACAGGGGAAATCCCCGGTGGGCCCCACTGCCTGGGGGCCCAACCACTTGCTCTAATGTCAGGTTTCAGACTGTACACTTGAATTATACATTGTTACTCTATTATAGGGTCAGTTACATGGTCTCCATTGTATGTCCAAGCCTCTGTGGGGGCTGACCCCATATCCTGTGGTAACTGGCCACACCCCAAAGCATGGGCCCCTACCACTGAATTCCCCCGGTGGGCCCTTCGTGCTCCAGTCCGACACTGCCACATACCAACTCGTGGCTGCATCTTTAGGACACTACTCTATGTACTTCGGCATGATCACATGTGAGCCTATCCTAAGAGTATTTGTGCAGTGTCCTTTGATGGGACTACTGACTTTATGCACATTAAATTATCTCTGCTCACCGTCACCATGTTATCTCAAATATTTGCCATACTGATAAGCCTCTGAATTGTTTACATATAGATTTGTGAACATTAATATCTCCTTTTCTATAAACCAACTTGTACTGCAGGCTTAATGGCCCATATAATAGAAACAATATTTCCTAGTATTTCAGCCTAACAAAACCCATCTAATTCCAGAGAATATAGAACATTATCTTCCCGTAAAAACCCTACATTGGTGACATTATGTAAGAAATAACCGTGAAGCTAGAGAATCAATGAGCAGACATCTCGCAGCTTACATCCCAAGACATATTTATTACCACTGTGAGCTTTCAGTCTTGTCTAAAAATATCGGAGCTCGTTCCATTCCCTGCACACAACACAATATATCTCATGCCTCTAAATAAAGTTATACAATACGCAGTAACTGTGATTTCCAATTGTGTCTATATAACTGTGTTATGGCTTCCAGTTTTGCTTGGGAGATTGGAGTTTGTGCAGCTTCTTTGTGCTTAATGGCCGATATCTGTGTGTTATTGTCCCAGTAAAAGATGTGCGCACAGGAATGGCTGCACTAAACATGACTGCGGCAGACTTATACTGTGATGTATGGGCGACTTACTGCCGGCGGCTTGGAATAATGCCACAGACAATTTAGAAGGTTAAAGAAGACCACAAGTGAAAGAGATTCATAGGATTCTTTATATTTTTGTGCTTATCTGGTTATTCTTATCAGCGCAAAATTTGTAGGACTTGGTTATTTCCAGGATGGCAAGGACGGAAAATTCACGGCCTTGTTTTCTTTTGTGCACAGGAAACCGTAGAAAAATTAGTTCAAGCCAACGTGTGCGAGGAGGCTCTGGTAAGAGAGATGTCACATCTGTTCTGGTGCTGTGTTGTATTTATTCTGTCTCATGTCATTAAACTGACCCAGTCACCTGGCAGCAGCCATTTTGTGGGACCAACCAATATGCACAAGATGGCAGCCAATCGCGTCACCAGGAATTAATGACCTCACTGACTGAGGAACTTTTAGCTTCAGGTCTCAGTAATGTTGCTAGTTCCTAATGAACTGATAGGCTGGATATGGCTCCCACCCAGTGTGTAGGTGACGGGTCCACTTTAAGCCCTACGTAGATTGTTGTTGTTTTTTCAATTTAATTATTTTTTATTTATTTTTTTGTTCTTTCTGTAGAAGAAACCTGCTGCAGTTTCTGAAATTCCGACTGTAAATGTTGTCGCTGATGAGGAATTTCTGCCTTTTCAAGATAACACATTTGACCTAGTTGTC
Source organism: Taudactylus pleione (assembly GCA_031769625.1). Taxonomy (NCBI): domain Eukaryota; kingdom Metazoa; phylum Chordata; class Amphibia; order Anura; family Myobatrachidae; genus Taudactylus; species Taudactylus pleione. Next base: position 2,768,685 of record JAUIMM010000234.1, read on the forward strand.
AGCAGTTTGAGGTATGGAGTTTCAACATCTGTCATTTTAAAAGTTTTGCAACCTGTTACTGCATTATATGGGCCCTGACTCAGAGCCGAATGCAATGCCCATGGCCACGTAGCTGAGCCATTATTTGCTACTGTGCATACGCAAAAATGTCTGAAAAACGTTTACGGCGCATGTGTTACACAGAGTGTACAGACAAAGCTGCTGTTCCGATCGGTTCAGATGGTATCGGAAAGGTGGAGGAAAAGTAATGGGTGTTCCTGGGCGGTGGCTGCCAGTGCACGCAAAAATAGAGTCGTGGGAGCGTTGTGGGCGTGTCAAAGCAAGCGGCATAGGAGGCCATGGTCAGACGGAGAAACTGCTCATATCGCAAGTTTCGATGGTATGACCCTTGGTGGCGAATAAGGACGCACCAATCAGTATCACAGCGTGCTTGGGCCCTAACAGTGGACCCCTCAGGCCTTGCACGTTCGGCCGAACAGATGTACCCAAAGGAAGGAGTTTGTAGCGACATTTGCATAAACTCACAGTAGTGACCTTAATGTACACTAGGGTTACTAGCGTATGTTGCTGCCCAAGCTTTTGTTTAATAAGCTTTTATGTAATTCCATGGTAAATTGGGCACAGTTTACAAGGCACTTTTTTCCTTGCCTAAAAGGAAATATATAATATTGTAAGGCTACCTGAGTATACTTGCTGCTTCCTCCTCCATACTGTGTTTAGTACACCTCCTCTCATCTGTATTCTCCATATCATTTCCTTTTATCCGCTTCTGTTTGCTAAATTTTTTCACTGCATTCATGAAATTCAGTTTACTTGGTGCACAGCCTGTGGGGTCAGGAAGCCAAGTTGGGATTCTTCGCAAGATCTCCCTATGTTGTCCTGCTGTGGCCTCTCCCGATTTTGTCCTGCGGTGGCCTCTCCCGATTTTGTCCTGCGGTGGGCTCTCCCGATTTTGTCCTGCGGTGGGCTCTCCCGATTTTGTCCTGCGGTGGGCTCTCCCGATTTTGTCCTGCTGTGTTCTCTCCCGATTTTGTCCTGCTGTGTCCTCTCCCGATTTTGTCCTGCTGTGTCCTCTCCCGATTTTGTCCTGCGGTGGGCTCTCCCGATTTTGTCCTGCGGTGGGCTCTCCCGATTTTGATCTGCGGTGGGCTCACCCGATTTTGTCGTGCGGTGGGCTCTCCCGATTTTGTCCTGCGGTGGGCTCTCCCGATTTTGTCCTGCGGTGGGCTCTCCTGATTTTGTCCTGCGGTGGGCTCTCACAATTTGTCCTGCGGTGGGCTCTCACAATTTTATCAAACTATTCTATTAGGAACCACCTATGTTCAGGGTCAAAGCTCAATAACACGTTGGCACTTGAGACCCAAAACAATGCCACACTGATACATTGGGGTCCTCGCTATAAAAACCCCTGAACATCACTGATCTGGGTTCTATATATAATAAGGGAAAATGTATCTTGTTGGGAACAAAATGCAATCAATACATCTGTTCTTTCTTGTACAAGTAATTCTTGTAATTAACCGTTATTACTGCAATTATTATTTTTCTTATACCAATAGATATGAGAGAGTTCCTGTTAATATTGTGATTTTTTTTTTTTTTTTCTTGTGGTTTGTTATTTGTTTCAGTTTACACTGGGTGAATGATCTACCTAGGGCATTTCAAGAGGTAAGAATTTTTGGAGTAGTCAGTTATTTAGCTATCTAAAGATTGGATTGCATGAAGTAATTACAACTTCATTATTTAAATTACTAATAAGATTTAATTTATGAATCACATAAAAGGTCAAATCTGGTTCCTCGCAGTGAATGTATATAATGTAGGTTACATGTGGATGAAATCAGGGTGCACTAGTAATAATAATCTTATAATTCCTAGAAATTATGGTACATATATATGCAGGGGCTTTTCCAGCTGCTCAGAACGCGCCCCCCTTCCCCAGCCAGCAGTTCTGCCAAAATAGCAGTAGTATTATATACAATTTTACTAACGCTGCATCAACAACCTACAGTATAAGGCAGTGGTCTCCAACCCATAGCTCGCGAGCTACTGGTAGCTCGCTGCCATAATTTTGGTAGCTCACCTAGAGTCCTGGTTGCCGAGTCAACCAGGAAGAAGGGCCTTCTGACACACGCTCCTCCGTGGCGTCGATGCCATGGGTGGAGCCACATACAGATGAGGGAGGTTGGGCGGAGAGAGCACATACAGATGAGGGAGGTTGGGTGGAGAGAGCACATACAGATGAGGGACAGAGAGAGAGAGCACATACAGATGAGGGAGGGGAGGGGGAGAGAGCACATACAGATGAGGGAGGGGAGGGGGTGAGAGCACATACAGATGAGGGATAGAGAGAGAGAGCACATACAGATGAGGGATAGAGAGAGAGAGCACATACAGATGAGGGACAGAGAGAGAGAGCACATACAGATGAGGGAGAGAGAGAGAGAGCACATACAGATGAGGGAGAGAGAGAGAGAGCACATACAGATGAGGGACAGAGAGAGAGCACATACAGATGAGGGATAGAGAGAGAGAGCACATACAGATGAGGGACAGAGAGAGAGAGCACATACAGATGAGAGAGAGAGAGCACATACAGATGAGGGAGAGAGAGAGAGAGAGCACATACAGATGAGGGAGGGGAGGGGGAGAGAGCACATACAGATGAGGGAGGGGAGGGGGAGAGAGTACATACAGATGAGGGACAGAGAGAGAGAGCACATACAGATGAGGGAGGGGAGGGGGAGAGAGCACATACAGATGAGGGAGAGGAGGGGGTGAGAGCACATACAGATGAGGGATAGAGAGAGAGCACATACAGATGAGGGACAGAGAGAGAGAGCACATACAGATGAGGGACAGAGAGAGAGAGCACATACAGATGAGGGAGAGAGAGAGAGAGAGCACATACAGATGAGGGATAGAGAGAGAGAGCACATACAGATGAGGGATAGAGATAGAGCACATACAGATGAGGGACAGAGAGAGCACATACAGATGAGGGAGAGAGAGAGAGATAGCACATACAGATGAGGGAGGGGAGGGGTGAGAGCACATACAGATGAGGGAGGGGAGGGGGAGAGAGCACATACAGATGAGGGATAGAGAGAGAGAGCACATACAGATGAGGGGAGGGGTGAGGGCACATACAGAGGAGGGATAGAGAGAGAGAGCACATACAGATGAGGGAGGGGAGGGGTGAGAGCACATACAGAGGAGGGAGAGGAGGGGTGAGAGCACATACAGATGAGGGAGGGCAGCGATTGCATTGCGATTACATTAGTATACAGAGCTACTCGCAAAGTGAGTGACAGGTAGTCAGCGTTTGGGGGTGGTAAGGGAGCGGTGGTTAGAAGAACGCAGGCGTGTCAGGCCATTTAAACACACGTCTCTTGGGCGTGCATAAATCGGCCATTGCAATCTCCTTCACGGCATGAGAGCTCTCTGTGTGTCAGGAGAGCTGCAATGTTTGCGGCTGGTCGGACATGCAGTGTGAATGCACGTTGTGCGTCGATGGTACCGATGTTTACGCTGTTGTACGTTATCGGACGGATATGAGAAGGCAGCAGCGGGCGTCCCTATGCTCGGCTGTGCTGTGGAAGGCATTAGCTTATTTTAGTAACTGCGATCCGTGAGAGAATGCCGTTGCAATTGCATTAGCAGAAATCTCGGAATCAGGCCCTTAGTTTTTACATTCTCTTTTTCCATTGAACAAATGAAATTGACTATTTAGTCATGCCATCCGCACGTAATGGGCCTGATTGTGAGTAGGACGCCATCGCGTCAGTGGGCCAAATTCAATTAGAGGTCGAAAAAGTCGCAGCCGGCGAAATGCATTCGCTGCTGCCTCGTTCACCTGTTTGTACTAGAAGTTATCGCGTACTTTCACAGTGCGCGCTCACGCTTTTCCCCCTATTCAATTCCAAAACAGGCTAAAACGGAGAAGAGCGAGAGGCAAAACTAGCGAAAACGACAGCATATTTTGGGGAATTCAGGCTGTACCCCAGTAAAAGCCTAACTGACAAAGGAAATCAATATAGAAGTGTATTAATAGGCCTAATATAAGTATTTTGGGTTCTGAAACTAAGTCAAAGGGCTGTTATTTGCATAAGTGTGGAAAAAGGTTCTAAAGCAATTTCAATTGTGAAAAATAATTGCTGTAGGTAAATTGGGGGTACATTTATTTGGGTACTAGTATATTTTTGGGGCTCTAAAGTGCATTATTAACAACTTTAAAAATGACACCTGCTGCAGCCACCTGCAATCCTAAAAACACCTGTCCTATAGTACCAGACCCAGTACTTTATACCCATTTTCCAACACTTCTTACATTTTCACCCCCCAAATGATGTGTTTTTCACTGGGAATTAAGTTTTTTTTTTGTTGTTGTTTTTTTACCTAATTAGTCATTAAGGGAGGTGTCCAAATGGCTCTGAACCAAGGGCCTGATTCAGACCCACTCGCGATCGCTCACAAGCGGGTCAATGTTGGCCCAGTGCGCATGCGCAAGAGGGAGCCAGCTCTGTCGTGCGCATGCGCGAGACCCGGATAGCGACGGCCAAACCGTCGCTCCGAGTCTCGCTACAGAGGGGGCGTGCTGTCGATGGTGAGTGACAGCAGGCCCCCTTTGGTGGGCGTGCCGGGGGTGTGGCTGGGCAGACGGAGGCGTTCCCATGGGAACGCCTACCGTCTGGGGCCAGCCCCACTGACATCACAAGTGATGTCAGTGGGAGTGCTCTCGGCTCTGATAGAGCCGAAAGCACTCCAGGGCTTGCGGCAGACGAGACCCTACCACAAGGGTCTCGTCACAAGCCCGATGGTCGCGATGGTCTTGACCATCGCGACCATCTTTTTGGCTGCTCGCTATAGCTGTGGGTGGTCACCCACAGCTATGCGAGCTGCCAGGGGGCCGCTCAAACAAATCAGAGGGACGGCCCTGATTCAGAGCGAGCACTCTGTCAGAGCGTCCGGCTCTGAATCAGGGCCCAAGTCCTCACATTTTCAGCCGAAAATAGGGATTTTGCTCAACTTTTCTCTTGCCTCGGGGTGGAGAAACTTTTGTGCCTGTTTTTCCCTATGGAGTTTTCGCACAAGCAAACACGTCCTGGAATTGAATAGGGCGATACTTCGGTATGTGGCGAAAACCGCGCATCGGCGAGTGTGTGTGTCTGCAACTGTTTGCTGGTGGCACAAAAATGTCATAATGAGATAAATGCACTTAAAATGTTATTTTTTTTCTTATACATAATTTTGTCTGTCAGATCTATCGTGTTCTGAAGGAAGATGGAGTGTTCATTGGGGCCATGTTTGGTGGGGAAACTCTGTACGAGCTCCGCTGCTCCTTGCAACTGGCAGAGATAGAAAGGGAAGGAGGCTTCTCTCCTCATGTGTCTCCATTCACTGCTGTCAACGACTTGGGGAACTTGATGGGAAGAGCCGGCTTTAACATGCTAACTATTGTAAGTAACAAAGAAAATGACCGAAGGCCAGTTACATCTTCTTGTTTTGTCTGACACCAAGCATGGTAAGGCTGGCAATAATGGCAGATGGGTAAGCCCCCCTCCCACCCCACCCACTCATGTTTTTGCAGATGAGCTAGCACTAAGAGATTGACAGTCTGACAGATACTATTCCCAGTGATTCTCTCATTGCTGTGCCGACAGAAGCAAGAGGTTTGGCGAGAGTCTGTGGGGTTTATTTACAAAGCGACAAGCTTGAGCTCAAGATTTAAAGCGGAATTAAGATAGCATATTTAAATCATGCCTGGCTTTGCTATTAATATTAGTGCTGCTCTATATTTTTAGCTCACAACCGCCGATAGGCAATCTGCCGCTTCGCAAATATACCCCTGCAAGTTGTCGTTGTACAGTCACAGAAGCAACGGCAACGCATTCGCTTTGCGGCCCGGTCTCACCCTGGGCTAGCAGATTTTTGTACGCCGCCCTATGGGACTGCAAATAAAAATCTACTAGTCCAGAGGTACTGGAGGGAACTCGCGGCTAATAAGATCGACCCCTATAGATTCGCCTACGTCTTTTTCATGAAATATTTTATGGCTGATAAACTCCATCTGCTCTGTCATTTATTTTTTAGGCACACAGAGAGATTTGGCAGCACTCCTTTAGAGTTACGTTACTCACTGACGCTAGTGCCCTCTCTTACCACACAACACCCTGCACATACCTTATGAAGAATTTGCATTGCCACTGTGTGTCACGGAACAGATGTATTAAGTGCTTTAGTCTTTACCTTAGTATTGTCTGACATGTCATAATACTCCTATCTGTGCAGGATACCGATGAAATTCAGGTTCGCTACCCAGGAATGTTTGAACTAATGAAAGATTTACAAGGCAAGTACCCCACTTATCATCATGTTTATGGATATTGAGCCTGATTCAACGACGGGCGCTAATGCGATCGCCGCTGTGATTTCGTGCGCAACGCAGCTGCGAAAATATACTAATAGTCACAAAGCTTACCCGAGCATAGGGACGCTCACCGCTGCTTTCTCATGTGCGTGCGACGTCGCCTACCTGCGTAAATATCGGTAACATCTGCGCACATCGAGCGGCCAGTTTATCCTTGCGGCAGGTCTGACCAGCTGCAGACTTGGCAGCTCTCCTGACACGCAGAGGGCTGTCATGCTGCGTAGGAGATCGCAAGGGCCTAATTTATGCACGCCCACGTAACAGCGTTTAAACGCCTGCGTTTTTATTGACCGCCCCCCCCTGACACCAACCCCAAAGGCTGACAACCTGTCACTCACTTTGCAATGAATTCTGTGTGTCCGTAATCCCAATCCGATCACACGGCTTCTAAGCATGCGTCATGGCAAACAATCGATTGATCTGCGAACGTAATCGCCATTGTGTTCATCTTGGAATCAGGACCATTCATCCTATTGTAAAACTGAGGTTGCACACAGCAACCAATCCAATCGTTGCTTGGACCAGTGTAGTGAAATGCAATGTCTGCTTGCTGCCAGTTACCAGGGAGTGGAAGGCTTCATGATGTTATCTGGTTCACTAGGGGTCTATTTACTAAGCAGTGTTAGGAGACAGAGTGAAAAGTGATAAGAAAGTGATAAGGTGGCAGCCAATCAGCTCCTAACTGCCATCTCACAGGCTGTGTTTGAAAAATGAAGTTGGGAGCTGATTGGCTGGCACCTTATCACTTTCTTATCACTTTTTCACTCTGTCTCCTAACACTGCTTAGTAAATAGACCCCCTAGTCCAATATGACACAACAGACACCTGGGTTCATTTGTACTGACAACGTAACAGATTTTAAAGACCAGGTGTTATAGTTGGTGTTGCCCAAAGCTTTGTATTGTCAGGCATAACAAGCAGAAGTAATCATGACAGGTCTTTGTTTGTGGCCCGTATGTGAATCCTGATAACTGTCTGGGCAGCAAAAAGCTGAAATCTGCACTCACTGTCTATGATAAATGTTATACAGTGTGCACTATAACCCAGTGGTTCCCACACTGGGGACCTCATTCAGAGCCGGTCGCACAGAGCGTGCGGTCGGTCTGAATGAGGGGAGGACCTCTTGAATTTTTAAGACGTCCTCCTTTGCGGTGGTAAGGCTGTGGGTTAACACCCACAGCCTTATGACTGCCTAAGGTGATGGTCGCGATGGTCAAAACCATCGCGACCATCGGGGCTTACGACGAGACCCTAGGGTTAGGGTCTCCCTTGTCGTAAGCCCCGAAGAGCTTTCGGCTCTGTCTGAGCCGGAAGCTCTCCACTGACATCACTAGTGATGTCAGTGGGGCCGCCCCCAAACGGTAGGCGTTCCCATGGGAACGCCCCCATTTGGGCTGCCACCCCTCCGGCCCGCCTTCCAAACGGGGCGAGCTGTCAATCAACATCGACAGCTCGCCCCCTTTGGATCGAGACCCGCTACAACCGGCGCTGTCGGTCGTAGCGGGTCTCACGCATGCGCATGCTCTGTGGGGGGCCATCGACCCGGTCCGAGCGCATCGGCGCTAACGACCGGGTCTGAATTACCCCCTGGGTTCTTCAGGGCAGTTGCAGGGGTGCCTCGGATTGGTGGTCCAGTACCAAATAAAATTTGTTTTAGTCAGTGTGATTGGCCAAACCAGTGCTGGTGGCTGCCAATCAAAAACTCTGTGGACAAAAAAAAGCGCAGCCCTGTCAGCCACCACATAACTGACCCTAAGGGTGACTTATAAGCACAATTTACTTCATTTCATTTTTGCTGAATTTCTCAATAAGAAACCTTTGGACCAGGGGTGCCATGGAAAACAATGCTGATACTTTAGGGCGCGGTGATTCAATAAAGTTTTGGAACCATAACCGATTGTTTGTGGGTGCCCATGAGAGGCATGAAGTAAAATTGTTGCTTAAAACGCTTTGTTATGCTGTAGATTAGGTTTTTTATATTATGTGCTCATTCTATGAGTGTTTAGGACCGTGAGGACTACGCCAGTTGGTTTTGCGCAGTGGCAAGTGTACAGATTTGCTTCTGCTCGTAGACGGGCGGGATGGAGGCACAAGCTTAGTACATTACGCATTTGCAAACATACAGGCCGGGTAAAAAGACGCATATATGCCTGGGAAAGCCTATTATTTGCAAGTGGTCAGGGGCAGGTGCAATAGCGAATGATGACGACAGTCACCAGCGCTAGGGAATTGTTTGCGAGTGGCTGTGAACGCTCTGTTGTCACTATTTGGCACCTAATTTGTCGCATGGGCATAGATTATGCTTTTGTGTGCATTTATAACAAAATTGTGTTGTTGTTTTTTTTTTTGGGGGGGGGGGTATACACCGGGCATTTCTGCTGTATTACTGTTTTTGTTGTTTAATTGGTGCAATAGTGAATGTCTTGGTTGAACATTAAATAAATGGTTTCCACCAGGCTCTCAAACTCCGTATACGGGTGTATGTATGCTGTTTTTTATTTGCAACGTTTTCAAACGTAAGTTACGCTCAATTTTCAGCTACCGCCCCGTGATATTTATCATTTATGAAAATGTTGTCGAAAAACTGAAGAAATAGCCCACTGTGAACTCTTGTAACTCCTTATCTCACCACTAGGTGGTGGACGGATACTGCAAAAAAAAAATACATTGTGACTAATGCAGCTCCATCAGTGTGTACATCACTTTCGGGTTTGTGTCATTTATTTATTAACAGTTTCTTATATAGCGCAGCATATTCCGTTGCGCTTTACATGGCTAGAAACATTCTTCGCATTCAGAAGACAAACCTTAGTGATGCATCAGCGTGGGCTCAATAACTGCATTTGTTTATATGCGTGTTTAGGTTCAAAAGGGCCGTTCCAGGCATAGCAACTCGTAATGAAGAAACATGGTCTTTGCTGACTCTCTCTCTTGTGTACGTGTCAGTGGAGCTAGTGCAGTATATTATGAAGCCAACAGGCAAACGTTTAAAGTACAAATGCGATATTTCATAATTTGACATTGGTACTTCAATGAGCAGATGTTTAATCTATGTCATATAGTTTTTTTGATATTGATACAATATGTGTAGGTTTGTGTGTGTGTGTGTGTGTGTGTGTGTGTGTGTGTGTATATATATATATATCATTAGTAAAGCTAGACTGTTCTACTGAACAATAGTTTGTTAATCTGCATCCTCCTGGTTCGATATATAAATAACGGTGCTATACCTGTCTATGTCATGCTTACCTTTACATTATACGCCTGTGTGTGTTCTAGGTATGGGAGAGAGTAACTGCGCTTGGAACAGGAGGTGTTTGCTGCACAGGGATTCGATGTTAGCAGCTGCAGCCATATATCAAGGTAACATGCTGTACAGTTGTCTTTGTTTCAAATGATTTATGTATTGTGTTCTTGCTATGTCCCTCTGTCTGTGTGTCAGTATGTAAACAAGAACTGACTGACAATAAGAACAGAACTCTGAAACACTGTCTATATAATATAATCACCTATTTTTCTGGATACTTTTCATTTGAACACAAGACACTGCCCCCCTTTATCGTTCAGATTCTAAAACAGTTTCCCAAGTGCTTAATCAACGTCAACTGAGATCACATGATCCTTAGCCCCTGTGCTGAGTCTAGGCCCCCATACATCAGCAATTGGTTGCAGCAATGTGCAATCGATTGTGGCAATTCTGCAAAGATTTTTATACACAATCGATTGCAAATTGCATGATTGCTGCAATCAATTGCTGATGTATGGGGCCTTCTGTCTTGGCACCTTTTAGTCTAATTGCATCACTGATTGTTGTATTTTTTTGTTTTAGACAGTGTCTGCACGCTGCCCCCTGTGCCATGCTCACCCCCTGCTCCCTTCGCAATGCCCGTACAACTGATATCTTGATTATTTTTCAAATGCTATTGGTTTCTTTATAACCCAAACTGGAAGGCAAAGTAGTTTCCAGATGGTGGAAAAATGATATGTTTCATATATATATTTTTTTGTATGTACATTTACATGCATTCTGTCTTTTTATATGCTGTACTGCAGTGGTATATTGTTAGGTGCTCTCCGACGATTACCAGGCAATGTCTACTCCCCTTTTTTTAACTGAGTGTTCCCCCATCTCTGGCTCCTTTCCCCTTGTGCTGGGGTCATGCCCTTCTGCCAACACGTGACGATCACTTCTGCTTTTGTAGCCCGTGAGTCACTCCTACGTCCCCACAACCCTGCGGGCTACCCAAAAGAATGATTCATAATTTAAAAGAAAATTATTATTTATCTACTAGACACAACATTTAATATTCCTGCATAGGATGGTAAAATACCCTGCTCTGCTTTTACGTGAGTTTCCTCTGCAACTGTGTTAAAAAGTAAAGTGTGATCAAGTATTTCCTCCGTGGCCAACAATATCAGCTGGCATGTTGGCTGCAAACGCTGTAGCACAGGGCGTGCATCTAGCCTGACCTCCATGCCCATAATTATCCCATCAAAGTGGATTGGATCATTATTGGACAACTTGGTGAATGGGATGAATGACGACCGTCTATAACCTCTATTGGCCTGTGTGTGGTGATATTGCGCCTGCACTAAGGAGGCCCAATGATGCTGGAAGGGTTTCGGCTGTATCCCCTTTATTTTGGGCATTTATGTTTGTGGCCAGACTTAGACTGACATTCAGTACTTAGTGCCTGATCCAGAGATGTACCCAAACTCTATTGTTTGCATACATCCCCTATGGCGTGGGGACTGCGCAAGACCCATTCTGCACATGTACAGAATGGGTCCTGCGAGATTGCCTGCAGTGCCCCCTGGGACGAAAAGGGGGCAGCCACTAGGTCCGTTGTACAAAACTGGGCCTTGTTGCCCCCATTTTGAAGGCGTGCCAAGACCATGGTCTGGCCATGGTCTGCTGTGACTAGTGTGTACACGATAGAGTTATCCAGCTCCTTCCCGGAGTATCCCAAACATTCCAATCCCATCTTCCATCTACTGCACAAATGGCTCTGTAAAATGTGTTTCCTCATTTTGTAGAGATGTATGGAGAGCAGGATGGCTCCGTACCAGCCACATTTCACATCTACTGTATGATCGGGTGGAAGCCGCATAAGTCACAGGTAATGCTTCTGATACAGATTGTTGATAATAAAGATGATCCCTGTTTGCTACATTCTTAAGGATATTGGATCAGGCAACAAATTGGCTGCCCCCACTGTGTGTAAATCCATAGTATCTGTAAGCGATTCCTCGTTGTATATTCAGCGGGTGCAGGGTGTGCAGTATGGGTAAGGTGCCTGTCTGCGCCACACTCTCTGCATTATTATATATACACCTCAGTAACTGTAGCTTACTGGCAGTATCCGACTGGGGCCTGAATGACCCACAGGGAGAATGCTATGGCAGGGATCCACTGACGGACAGGAGATGTTTTACCACCTACCAGAGAGGCAGGAGGAAAGATGAATAACGGCCCTACTTCAAAGCCGGATTAAAACCACTGGAGACCCTATGAAAGATGCTGGTTCGGGGCCCTCACCCATTCTCTGCTAACGTCGGTGTGTGCACTCACATCAGCTGGAGCTACTGTGTTACCACACATTGGTGGTAGCTCTCAGTAGAATGACCACTAAGGTGAGCGAGAACAGGAAGATACTGTTGCTGTCATGTTGTACTGACAGTCACCAAAGTTAAATCCAGTAACAGAAGGAGAGTCTGTATTTGTGGGGCAGCTATAGCAATAATCAGGCATTGCTGGTATAGAAATTGGCATATCAGCATGTATTAGACACTCAATGCTGTCAGAGTGCCAATAGCCAGAGTTAGCATATATTGCCAGATGATATTATCACTACAGTAAGTGCAAAATGTATTTATTGAAGAAAAAAAATCACCGAATCCCAATATCAATCCTCAATACCTTAAATAATCTTCATAATTGAAAGTAATAAAATAGTAAAATGAAACAGGATTTTTTTTTAGAAAACATATGTTTGATTGACAACTCATAGTAAGAAAGATGTTTGATAAATGGCTATCATAGAATTATTCATGGTAGTGTTGCCTGAAAATGGCCTAAAACAAAAAGTAAACTAGAAATACAACTTAGAGGGTGCAGCTGTGCGTATAGCTCCTACCACCCCCTGCACCCGCCATTAGGGCTGTCATTAGGTCACATCTATGCCTCATATCGCATTTTTTTGTCTATTATTTTTTTTGTGTGGCACTTTGCACACTAAACAATAAATAACAATGGTGCTGTTTGTGTGGTATTCTTGTCATAATTTATAACCAGATAAGTCCTCATATAATGCCAAGTCCCCAAAAGAAATAGAGACTAAAACATAGGGGTCCCACCTGTGACTGCCCCCAAAGTTCATTTGTATTTTGTGGTACATACCTCCCAGCTGTTCCTGAAGTCAGAGCAAAGTCCCGAGTGAGCGAGCCAGTCACACAAACTTGTGACTGCCCAGACAGAATCGGGATATTTGCCAGACATCGCTCTCCCCTACCTGTTTCTGCAACTTCCGCTTGCTGTTGTGTATTAAAGCTCCGTTGCAGCTTGTCTGGATTCTGGGATGTTGGAGCTGTTTGGGAAAAGAGATGAGCACATTAGACGTGGAAAGCCCAGCAATGAGTTATCACCCTGGGCCTCCCAAAACAAAATAAGCACCGCTAAGACCCTACTAAGACCCTACTATTACAGTAAATAGCCTCACAAATAAATAATTACCTCCCACCCACCATTAGATTATTAGCCAAGCCCCCACTTGCGTGACATTTCAGAGGCAGACTCTTCTGCAAATAAATGTCTCACTAAGCATGACCAGATACAAGCCCTATGTAAAATGTGTGCAGGAGGCAGGCATGCAAGACTGGTTTGATATTTAGGTTTGAAATATTGGGATTCATATAGTAGCATAAGGAAAATGTACCAGATTCAAGACTCTTTCTGGCAGTTGCTACAGATGATGCGCATTGCCTGACATGAGCGCACCGTCAGTGTGACTGTCAGTCTGAGGAGGAACTAATCATGCCTACTAGTTCATCTAATAGGTTATCCCGCTCTGAGTGGCAACTCCCTGGGCTCCACCCTCCCACAGTGAAGGGCTGGCCTCCGGGTCAGTGGGGCTCACCATGTATTAACTCTGCGCCCTGCGGGGCCAGTCCAACCCTGGTATATTTGCTGTAAACATGGTAGTTTACTTAGGGAAGTGGGCTCATATTGATATGGCAGCATGCAGAGAGCAACCTGTCAATTATATTTCTGAGGAAGTGAAGCTGTTATGTAAGAAAATGTGAGGTTGACCCTTATCAATAATAACTACAGTAAATGAGATCAAGTTGCAGGTTAGATTTTGGTCCATATGAAGTACTCTTTCATTGCCTTTACAAAACTCACAATTACGTAATAAAAAAACCAAGTCACAATTACATACTCCAAAAACATTGTTCCAAATATGAATTGTTTCTCCAGTGTCAGGGCAGCAGGTCTCCATGGTGTAATAGGTTACCGTTGAATACTTGGTTATGTTACACTTACTTTTATGCCCATCATTATGGAATAAGTCAAACATGTATCGCTCTTTTTGCTTTAAACAAATTCAATGTTTTTCAGTTTATTAAACGGCATCACACATATTGCATGTAGTGTACAGAAAGAGATTGTAGTGATTCAATATAGTCTGAGGACTGCACAAGAAAATTGCCAACCGATCTGAAACATTTCTTTTATTTACTTAGGCAAAGCCAGCGACGAGAGGTTCTGCAACAATGTCATTTGGAGATCTTGGGAAAGTAAATGAAATAATATCGAAAACAAAAAAAGATGAAAAGTAAACTTGCTCTTTTTACACTACATTCATCTGAACATAACAACCGAAATGTTTTTTTTTTATAATAAATATTTTATAAAACTGATCTCCTTAAATACGTTGATGGTGGTTTTGTACGCAAGTAATGTTTGTGGATAAAGCAATACGGTAAAGTGTTCAAGTCATGCGGTTTTGAAATATCTAATATTAACTTTAAGGGCAAAATTTACTAAGCGGCGGTTTCTATTCTATTCTAAACCCCGGGGGTTTGGTGGCGGTTTTGCAGTGGTTTCTAAATGACAGCCCTGTTCTATTCTATTCTAAAATGTGTTTTGATGGCAGTTTTGCAGCGGTTTTGGCCTTCGTAAATCTGCAGATAGCAAAACCGCCGCCAAACCACAGTCAAAACACATTTTAGAATAGAATAGAACAGGGCTGTCATTTAGAAACTGCTGCAAAACCGCCACCAAACCCCCGGGGTTTAGAATAGAATAGAAACCGTCACCTAACCACCGGGGTTTAGAATAGAATCCACCGTCAAACCGCCACTTAGTAAATTTTGCCCGTAGGGTTCATTAACATTCCTCCAATGTTAATGCATTTTTCAGCCATTATCTAATAACAGAGTCCTGCGTTTAAATTAGGATGAACTATTTCTTACAGGCCCAGTCACACCAACGTACTCTAACATTTTAATGGCAGACTTAAAACAACCTATTTGTCCTGCTTTAATGCACACTATCAGCACAATATATTATATTCTTAAAAACCCGACTCTGCAAAAGCACATTGAAAATCTAAAGCACTATAGCATTATAAGTTAATGTCTGTAAGTTTCACTGCCCTTCTCTGTATATTGTGTTTTGTTCCATGCATAGAAATGTTTGCCAAGAATCACAAAATGAAAATGAGAATGTTTTCAATTCAAAGTTGTGATAATGTATCAGGTGCAGTTTCACAGGAGATAGATACTAATATAGACCAGGACTGACCTGTTAGTATTGCTCCCCTGTACAACGGAAGGACAGCAGAATGGTGCACAAATTAATGAATCAGAAACTGGACTAGAATGCAGGGAATTCCAGGCTACAGCACAGACTATGTAACAGAGGCCCTCATTCAGAGCCGTACGCTCTGAGCAGAGCGCACGCTCTGAATGAGGGCCGTCCTCCATAATTATGGAGCGTCCTCCTGGATGCTCGTACAGCTGTGGGTCACCACCCACAGCCTATACGAGCGTGCAGGTTGATGGTCGCGATGGTCTTGACCATCGCGACCATCGCCACTGCGAGCCGGAGCCTGCGGTTGAGTTTCTCAACCGCAAGGCCCGGAGTGATTTTGGCTCTATCAGAGCCAAAATCACTCCCACTGACATCACTAGTGATGTCAGTGGGCTGGCTTCTGACGGTAGGCGTTCCCTTGGGAACGCCCCCGTCTGGGAGGCACACCCACCAAAGGGGGCGTGCTGTCAATCAACATCGACAGCACGCCCCCTTTGATCAGACACAACGAGCGAAGGAAAGTCCTTCGCTCGTCGCGTCTGGCGCATGCGCACGACGGAGCTCCCGCCGTCGTGCGCATGCGCAGTGCACACCATCGACCCACTTGCGAGCGGACAGCCGCTTGCGAGTGGGTCTGAATCAGGGCCAGAGTGAGTTGCATGCACGCTGTAGTACCTAAAGGTAACCAATAACAGGTTTTAAAAGTATAGCTCAAAGTCACTGATGAGGCAAATGCAACAGGTGAAAGTTGACAGTAAGCAGCAAGCAATAGGACAACCTAAGAAGTGGACAACTATTATTGATGGTGTGTCTACTAAGGAAGCCAGGTAATAGTTGTAGACTGGTCCAGACAGGGTAAGAAGGTATGACAAGAACACAAATCAAACTAACGTCCAGTTAGTGTTCATTTGCAAATCATCTACTGTATCAAGCAGCTGGATGGTCCGGGCCACCCCTGCCTGATCTGTTTTTTCCCTCCCATGTATCTCCCCCAATACACACACTGGCTCGATGCTAGGGGGTAGAGCTGTTGGGAGCTGTCAGTTACATCCAACTCCTGGTACTTTGATTTGTTCATAGTGTAGATACATTAGGAAACTTACCTCGCCTTAATGAGAAAGTGGTGGCAGTATGGTAGGTGTTTTGTACTTTACAATTATTTCTGGCAGGGATTTTCATTTAACATCAGACTCCTGGATTTTCAAACTAGAGTCGGGTAACTAGCATTGAAAATATTGAATTAGCTCCGAGCACTGGCCTGCCTGGAAAAGGCTGACTGGCACTCTCATGATCAATGTCTCAGCCTTCCGCACAAGTGAATATAGTCCGCACCATACATGTCACATTATGTTACTATTTTGTTTCATTTTTATAGGTAAAATTCACTTTGTAAGTAAATAATCAGGATCTCTGAGCAGCTACATCACCATAATACTGTGCGGTTTATCAGGGTTTTGTTTGCATGTTTTTCTTTCTTGTACACACGTGTGGTATCTGCGATCTCTGTTCTCCAGAGATGTTGAAAAACCAGAAAACAAAAACAAGATAATTTCTCCTGTTTGGTGACAATATTTTTGGTACATATAACACAAGTAACATTACCTAACAAGTGTATCACTGAATATAAGGGTTATCATAACACAAATACAGTAGATTCATGTAACAATGAGGGTAATATAGTACAGTAACAATGATCTAATTGGTTGCTTAAATAAGGAAGCATAGTTGAGTATGGACATAGCGGAGGCCATAAGACATTAAAGACATTGAGCAGAAAAAAAATGAAGGATAAAGTTGGATATAAGGCTTGGAAAGAAAAGGAAGGGGAGTGGTAGAAACAAAAGGACGGAGGCCCCTGCTGTGAGAGCCTACATTCTAAAGAGGAGAGATTGGAGTTGAAACCCAAGAGGGAGACATCAAAATCAGAGCGGAGGGGGGGATCTTATTACACTAGTATAAAGACGATGCAGTCAGAAAGCCGACGGTCGAAATGCCGACCGCCGGCTTCCCGACTGTCAAATCCCGACGTCTGTCTTTAGGCCTACACACGCGGAGCCCAATGCCCTGCATACCGAACAAAGGTAAGCCGGGCGCGAACAGCCGCAGGGGGGGAAGGTTAGGTTTTAGGGCTCCCGGGGGGACTTAAGGTTAGGTTTAGGCTAGGGGAAGGGGGGGTTAGGGTTAGGCACCCCCGAGGCGGGACTTAGGCGGGGAAGGGGAGGTTCGGTTTAGGCACTTAGAGGGGAGTTAGGGTTAGGCACCCCTAAAGGAGGGTTGGGGGGGGAGTAGGATTTGTAAATACTTACCTTTTGGACCTGTCGGGATCATCACTGCTGCCGGTCTTCCAGGAGTCGGGATTTGGGACATAGGTCCGGCGGTATTTCATACCGATCCCGTATACAGTACATGACCCTACAGTCATAGTACTGCTGCTAAACATTGTGTGTAGGTGGATGACCAGGGGTGTTTGTTACATTTATTTTAGTTCATTTTCTGGATAGTGCTCCAGATTGATGTTAAATGCCAATCCATGTCTTTAGCAGCAAGTCACACGTATTCTGAATAATAGATCACATACCTGTAAAAGTGTAACCATTAAATGAATAGCTCTTGAAGAATGGTCTACTGTCTTTTAAACTTTGGAATGGTAAATATTGGAAAGTATTCTTTTACAAACCTATCTATAAAGGTGTTCTTTACTTTGCAGAGCACTGTGTACTTGAAATGTTATTGGTAGTTCAAATGCCACAGCAGGAGGCCGTTCCCTGCTGGTATAAAATCCATTGAGTCTCTTACAAGTCTACTTTTCCTGCAGATGTCCCGAAATGTAGTCTAAATCCATTACTCAAATGCTGGCGTGCGATAATAGATACAAATTCCATAGCTGAATTTTGACCATGGTGTTGCGTGAAATCCTGCCTCCTTATAGAAACTGGTCTAGTACAACTACTGTGGAAATGGTGAATTCGTTATTTTATACTATAATATTTTCCCATTAAGCTAGGCACAATTACAAGTGAATAAAGATAATATTGTGACCTCTAAGAAGCTGAAAGGAGTGCACAAGTTGATTAGCAATTTATGCAAATACAGTACTTTCACATGCTGAGAACGTCTACAGTTGTAATTATGAAAATTACACATATAAATAATAATACTAAGGCTAGCTGGCTCTTTTTCTAAAATTAGACCTTTAATTAAATTAATGTGTAGGCAGATTGTTAATATGCGAAGTGCGTTTACTATATACAATGTACTTCCATACAATGTAATGTCTTGTTTTCTTATGTTTGTCTGTATAATTGCCTGATTACTATGTAGTACTGTAACTGTAGTTCAATCTGAAAACTTTTTTTAATCTAAATTCTCAAGGGGGGAAATAAGAGTCAAACTGATCTTATTTTATGATTGGTTGCAAACATGTACTGTATAATTAATTGTCTGAAAGATGTACCAGTGTCCACCAAACAAGACTCACCTGTCTATATTAGACCATGTTGAGAGTCCATTTTATTCTCTATGGCAATTTGTGCCATTATTATGTACAAATTTATATGTTTGAAATTGTATGTCAATGTATATGGAGTAACATTTGTTACATTTTATAATGCATAAGAACTACTTGCACCATTAAATAAGCCTGCTAGTTTAATCTAAGGATGGAAGAATATGTTATTATATAGGACCTAGTGCCTATATTATAGGTTCTGAGTCTGTATATCTAGATTAAATAGTCTTACTTTGAGTTTGTGCAGGTGTCTGTCCTTGTTCATATATCTAGTAATAGCTGTAAGACACAAGGGAATGGGTATGAACTAACAGAGGCTCAATAGCCGCCGGTTCAAATCTCGACAGCAGTATCCCAATACCTGAAGATCCCAACAGGAGTGGTAAGTATGCTATCCCTACCCCTCCCCCAACCCCCTAAGCCTAGCCCTCCTTTAGTGGTGACTAACCCTAACCTCCCACCCTAGTGCCTAACCCTAATTGCCCCCCGGTGGTGCCTAATCCTAAACTCCCTTCTCGCATCCTAAACCTAACACTCTCCTGTTGGTGCCTAACCCCCCTTCCCGTAGCCTAACCCTAAGGGGTGCCTAACCCTAAGTCCCCCCAGTGGTGCCTAAACCCCCATCCCCCCACATGTGGCAAATACCTAAGAAGCCCCGCTTACCTTTGTTCGGGATGCCGGCTGTCGAGATTTCGGCGTGAGCCTAAAGATAGGCGTCGGGATTTCTCCGTCTATCTTTAGTCCCGGGTCAGGCTTCCAACGTCGGGATTCCGACGGCCGGTAATTTAACTATATCCCGGCACAAAATCGGGGAATTAGCAGGAAAACAATAGTATTTAAATGAAGCCTCTGTTTCTCTACTTATGTTGAAACAATGTCTGCTTTAGTATTTATGGATTTAGTGCTAATAACCATTTTCATTCACACTCGTGTTTGCTTTTGTGTAATATGCAGCATGGTTGGTTTTTTTCAGACATTGATTTCTTCCATTTTAGTGCATTCAAAGCATGTCACTGCACTTGGTAAAAGTTCATTGCTCTTTATAGGAGTCCATTTGCATTGTGCTGTAGTGTAGCCATACATGTGAATGGCCCATCCCTTTCAGTTGTGCAGTATAAGTAAAAACCCCATTGAAAGGAATAGGTGGAAGACATGAATAAAGCTACACAGTAATGGTAATTTAATTATTATCCTACACCTATACAGATTCAAATAATATCTATTGATGTTTGATCAAAGCAGGGACTTCCCCTCACCAACAATACTGGTCCATTCATTCTTCTCTCATTCTGGGGTGGGCTCTTAGCGCAGCAGTTTCCCTCACTTCATGTGTTTTTTAATTATTTATTTCCAGTAGATTAAAATAATAATAGATTAAAATAATAATATATTTTTTTTAAGTTTTAGAGATTTGTAACATTTCCACATTTCCATTTGATTTACAGGAAGATGATCATCAGAAGAGGGATTTTAGAATGTAATTAATAAATAAGAGTTTATTTAAGATCAGTGTCTTTCATTTGTCTTTATATTGTAATTTTAATATAACGTGTTATTTTTTATTTTTTTATTTGACCTCTTACCATTATACTGGTATCAATCAGGTGGCAAGTTAGCGATCCAGGTATTCCTCATTACCCCCAGTAGCCACAGCCCAGGAGTTCTGGGAAGTATCTCAAGGGGTTTAAAGAATAGGACTGGTGCTCGCTAGGAGGGTACCATGCAGTATTTTTATGCTCTCCCATAGAGGCTTGATACCTCCATGCTGTAGACACATATAGGGCCTGATTCAGAGGTGGATGGATGTTTTAAGTCTGTGTTTGCATCTGCGACACTCTGCACATGGGTCCTGATGGTTACCACCGGCAGGGGAACCAAGAGGGGAGGGGGGACTCTTTCCCCGGGATTGTTGGAGGGGCCTCTCCCCTGAAACAGGCAGCGGCATATCGTGCAGATAGAGAGAGGTCTGACTGGTTCCACTCAGCGGCTGCAGCCTCTCCCCAGCGCACAGCAGTGCAGCAGCAGTAAGTCCTCTCTCACCCTGCATGATGTGCGGGGAGAGCGATTGCACTAACCCCTTATCTTAATACTAGATATATAACATATTAAGGGGTCAATCCAATTAGTCACAATGATCTGGCGGGTGCGAGTCATCTCGGCAACAGCCGAACTTTACAGCATCCCGAACTTGCACTAAAGCGCACGCAGCCCCATATGGCTCTGAGCAAAATAGTGCAAATTCAGGTTCGGAGCGGGCCCCTGGGGGTGCGAGAAGCGGTGCCGTTGCCAGTGTTTAAACGATGTGGCAGCAGCAACTCGCACCCTTTGCGGCTAATTGGATTGAGCCCTAAGAAGCAGGATAAAGTAAATAAACACATTTTAATATTAGTAAACGGAATTGGTACTAATATTCCCGGCGGTTCGATTCCCGGCAGCGCCTGGCCGACCCGAAATCCCGATCGTCGATAGCTAAGTATTGACTAACCTAACCCCCCAACCCTCCTTAGGGGTGCCTAACCCTAACCTCCCCTCCAAGTGCCTCCCCCTAGCCTAACCCTACCGGGGGGTGCCTAACCCTGTCCCTCCTGGGTGCCCTGAACCTAACACCCCCCCCCCCCGCGCAGCTGTCCGCTCGATCGGGATGCCAGGCGCTGGCCTCCCGGCGTCAGAGAAATGTCGGGCGTCTACAACTAGATGCCCAGCATTTCACCCTTGCCGGGATATGACAGTCGAGAAGCCGGCTTGCGGTATTAAGGCAGCCGGCTTCCCAATTGTATACCTAGTACACAATAGAACTGAAGAATTTAGTCATTGGATAAGATACGATAGCAGCAAACCCTTACATCAGGGGTTCCCAACCACAGTCCTCAAGGTACACTAACAGTCTAGGTTTTGAGGATAGCCATACTGAAGCACAGGTGACTTAATTAGTACCTCAATTATTTTGATTTAACCATCTGTGCTCAAGCTTGGATATCACCAAAACCAGGACTGTTAGTGTGCCTTGAGGACCGAGGTTGGGAATCACTGCCTTACATTGATAATGATGCGCCATACAATGGACACATGCATCAAGTTGCGTAATTGTGCCCCATTACCAAGCATTTCTTATCCGATATTCACCGAAGAAGCTTTGGAGTTATTTGCCAAAAAGTCCCAGCCGGGAGACACTTTCTCGGCAAAGGCACAAATGTATAATAATAGCTTCCGTTATTAGTATATTGCCGGTGTCAGACCCGTCAGGCTGCACTTAGTGAAAACATTGTGAAGAAGGGGATAAGCTCAGACGATTCCCCTCTGGCCAGGCTTTGCCCATAGAAGCTAAGCTTTTTGGCGCTTGTCAAACAGTCCCACATCGCCATCCCCATAGAGAACCATAGGGACAGCTGCTGCAAACGCTTTCCACTGTACGATATCTCCTGTGACGCTTTCTTCTTAATTAGCTGTTATTGTTTTTAGCACTTATATTTAGAGCGCACAAAGCTTTGCTGCACCGAACAGAGCAAACATACAAAAAAAAGCAACTAGTGTAATAATCTGGGAGCTCTGCTCCCCATACACTTGTGTAAACGGTGAAAGCTATGATTCCCCCAGCTATTCTCCAGAATATCTTTTCTATTCCTCATGGACCCCAATTAATAAAACTGGATTGCCCACATCTGACTAATCGATACATCACTCTTTGGAAGAATCCAAATTTCATACGTGGACTGCACAACGCTATCTTTTCACAGTGGAGGGAATCCGGGATAGCTAAATTCCGAGATGTATCTGACCCTGGGGGCACATTGTATTCCTTCCAACAGCTGAAAGATAAACTTCAGATCCCCCTGTCCAATTTCTTTATGTACTTACAGTACTGCCATTATAACTAAACTTTCTTCACGACAACCTTCTGCCCCCTGCTGATACACTTGAAATGCTACCCTATTTTCTTATGACTAACTCATAGAATAAAATGTCTGTACACAGACCTCATTGCCACCACTCGAGCAGATATATGGGCTCCGGGTTATGCAGCTTGGGATGCCTTGAGTCCGGGATTCCCGTCTCTGACTGTTTTGACTTATTACACGAAGACCCTGACACATCTGTAGTCCCCTTCCCTGCTGGAAGTCCACATCAAATTCATAAATAGGGCATACATTTCTCCCTACAAATGGAAACACTCTGCCCCCGATGAAACAGGCTGCTGCCATAAGTGCTCCAGCAGCGAGGCGACTTATTACTGTTTCAGAGAACGCAGGAAAGTCACGCGATTCTGGAATAAAGTTTTAGTGTTTTATCAACAACGTTCTTGTAATGTTCTTTCCCATGTGGTTCCTATGTTATTTTGTAATGACGACGTTTGGGCATCTCACCTCCCGCCGCAGGCCAACTCTAAGCTTTCCCCACTTCTGACACTCATACTGACAGTGGCAAAGAAAACTATCCTCTAATACTCAGGAGATGGGACAAAAGTGAAACAACAAGGTGTATATCCTCCAAACAAATACTACTAGTGGTTGCACTCACCTTTAGTAAAAAATTATGGACCTTTGGACGATCGTTTGTCTATCCCAATGTCCGTTGGTGTGATGACAATTATTTCCTATAACCAGCCCATAAATCCGGAACTATAATAAGCCCCAATAAATAAAAGGGCTGGTTAAATAGAGAGATTAAAATAAAACTTTGTTATGGAAATTAAATATTGTACATTTGAACATGGTCATTTTAAGCAATATAATTAAATTCTAATAAACCACTAACTGGGCAAAATGTTTCAGCAAAATTTTTTTTATCAAGGTAAAAAAAAGCTCCAAATTTACTGGTGTTCTTAAATTCCATTTATATAAGTACATTACTAGGAGGGAATGATATTATTTATACACATCAATAAGACTGAAAAAGCTCCCTATCTAAGAATGACATATGTACCTGATTACATGTGTAGACTTAAGCTGGCCACAGATCTAAAGATTATCTGTCCAACCAGCCAACTAGTTGATTGGTTGGAATGAAAATCTGGTAAGGTATGAAAGCAATTGACAATCAGCAATTTGCTCCCAAACACTGGGAAATGGACCAAAACTGTTGTTTGAACAAACAGTTTAGATCAAACATTAAAAAACTTGTCTGACGACGATTTTCATCTGTTTTCTGGCATTTAGGAGCAAATTGCTGATAATCAGTTACTCCCATACGTTACCAGATTTTCATTCCAACCAATCAATTGGTTGGATGCATGTTGGTCTAGTGTGTGGCCAGCTTTATGGCTTGCAATGCAAATGCAACTGCATTCTCTCACGGATCGCAGTTGCTATAATATGCTAATACCTTCTACAGCACAGCCAATCATAGGGACGCCCACTGTTGCCTTCTCATATTTCTCACATACACATTGGCCAACAATTGCTCCATCTGCATAATATCATCTTTGCGTAATTCTCACCAGGCTTTTAGTTACAAGCCTATACCTACCCGACATAAAAAAGATTCAGCGGCAATAGGAAAGCTCTATTTTCAGGCAATTTTGAGAAATAGGCCCCATGGAATGGCTATAATTGGAGTTGAGTATTTTCAATTAGACCGCCAATAAAGGAAAGTTAGTACAAATGTGCTAACATCCAAAGATGCTGCAGCACTGTATGTTCAGTTATTAAATATGTGATGGGAATAGATATATATAATATTAGCTGAAGTAACCAGCGTTGCCCGGGTTTAAATCTTTAAAGTTATATTATGTGATGTCATCCAAATCCATCCAGTGGAAGGCCCAGGACAGGCTCCTGGGTCAGAGTTCTGCTGACGCATTCCGCTGTGAGGTCTGACTGTGACCCCAACCACTATCATGAAACTCCCACAAGTCGGAACAGACGTCGCCACCCAGAAACACCCATTTCACTGAAAGGGCGGGATGTACTAAGCATTGCATTAGCGATGCAGTACATCCGCCTGTCTTTTGGGTACATACCGGGCTTCATTACCGCGGTATGTACCAAGAATATCGCAAAGGACAGCTCTCCCGGTAGGAGCTGTCCTGTGCGTTTAACACCAGAAGTTCCTCTGGTGTCCTTCTGCGCATGCGCAGAAGGACGTGAGCCACGGAGGCTCATGGGAGGGATCCGATAGTATCCCCCCCAAGGGGTGCATCCCCAAATGAAGCTCATAGGCTTCTATTGGGTAACGCCATCTGAAGTTGTACATACTTTGTACGTATGGGGAATGCAGTAAAATCTCAGAAAACTGAATTTTTGGGGGGGTTTACCGCATTTTCCTATTTAGTACATCTCGGCCAAAGTGTGGTCTGTGTTGGACAGAAAAATACGTACGCACTAGCAGTTTCTGTTCACGTGGTTGTGCCAGCTCCTTTAACACATGCGTAGTGTGGTGCAATCCGCAAGATCCATCCGCATTCCTAAGTAAGTCCATTTATAAAAATAAGGCCCACAGTGCTATGTTTGTTCATTAGAGAAGTAAATCTCAAAATGATGTGATGTGCTGGGAGGACACTGAAGATTACATTGCAGCACTAAAGACTATGGCAGCCCGGATGACCCCAGACTTTATCTCCATGCGTTACAGCACAAATTAGGTCATGAATATTCATATACTTAGAATGGAATGCTATTGTTTATTAAATAATTGCCTTAAATAAAATGTAACTTGGGCAGCTTACAGAACAAGAAGAATTAATGAGAATGCATCTATTATAGAATATGAGAAAAGTAATACTTCACAGATGGCCACTATTCAAGGAATTTAAGAATTCATTTATTTAGTTTGGAAGCAATTATCTGACTTGTCTTGGTGAGTAAAGCAACAGCATAGACACGTCTTGTAAATGCTTTATTCAGAAGTCATTTATCACACCTGCCCTTTGCACTGAGACAATTACCCTTCTAGTGTAAAGTGTAACTCAGAATTTTTGGAAAAGCCAGACATCCACACCTGCACAGGCCTTCCCTGCAGCATTATACTTTGGCACAGCTATTTCTGTATTCACTATTCGAGCCACTGTTTTATTAGCGTACAATACACATCTCCGTAATGCATATGCGCACCAAAGACAGCTGTAATCGGGCGGGGGGGGGGGGGTGCACTCTATTGACATTCTCTCAATCAGCTTCATGAGGTAGTGTACTGGAATGGTTTTGAATTAACAGGTGTGCCTTTTCGATAGTCAATCTGTGGAATTACTTGCCTTCTTAATGTGTTTGAGACCATCAGTTGTGTTGTGCAGAGGTAGGGTTAGTACACAGTGGATACCACTATTTGACTACTGTTGTAATCCATATTATGGCACTGACCACTCAACTCAGTAAAGAGAAACGACAGTCCATCATTACTTTAAGACATGAAGGTCAGCCTATACGGAAAATTTCAAGAACTTTGAATGTATCCTCAAGTGCAGTTGCAAAAACCATCAAACGCTATGATGAACCTGGCTCTCATGAGGACCGCCCCAGGAAAGGAAGACCAAGAGTTACCTCTGCTGCAGAGGATAAGTTCATTAGAGTTACCAGCCTCAGAAACTGCTACTTAACAGCATTTCAGATTAGAGACCACATAAAGTCTTCACAGAGTTCAAGTAGCAGACAAAACATCAACTGTTCAGAGGAGACTGCGTGAATCAGGCCTTCATGGTCGTATTGCTGTGAAGAAGCCACTACTGACGATGAACAACAAGAAGAGGAGAATTGTTTGGGCTAAGAAACATAAGGAATGGACATTAGATCAGTGGAAATCTGTACTTTGGTCTGATGAGTCCAAATTTGAGATGTTTGGTTCCAACCGCTGTGTCTTTGCGAGACGCAGAGAAGGTGAGTGGATGGTTTCTGCATGTGTGGTTCCCACTGTGAAGCATGGAGGAGGAGGTGTGATGGTGTGGGGGTGCTTTGCTGGTGACACTGTTGGTGATTTATTCAAAATTCAAGGCACACTTAACCAACATGGCCACCACAGCATTCTGCAGCGCCATGCCATCCCATCTGGTTTGCGCTTACTGGGACCATCATTTGTTTTTCAACAAGACAATGACCCCAAACACACCTCCAGGCTACGTAAGGGCTACTTGACCAAGAAGGAAAGTGATGGAGTGCTGTGTCAGATGACCTGGCCTCCACAATCACCCGACCTAAACCCAACTGAGCTGGTTTGGGATGAGTTGGACGCAGAGTGAAGGAAAAGCAGCCAACAAGTACTCAGCACCTCTGGGAACTCCTTCAAGACTGTTGGAAAATCATTCCAGGAGATACCTCATGGTGCTGACTGAGAGAATGCCAAGAGTGTGCAAAGCTGTCATCCAAGCAAAAGGGGGCTACTTTGGGGAATATAAAATATAAAACATATTTTTATTTGTTTAACACTTTTTGTTTACATTATAATCCCATATGTGTTCTTTCATAGTTTTGATGTCTTCAGTATTAATCTACTATGTTGAAAATAATTAAAATACACAAAAACCATTGAATGAGAAGATGAGTCTAAACTTTTGACTGGTACTGTGTGTTTGTATTTACTTGCATTTCATTTAGTTCATTAAATTTAATTTGGTATTTATTTGTGTTTGTAATGATATTTTACATGGTAACATAACATCAGTGTCGACATGCAGTTGACATGTCAACATGTTCAGCATCAACTTTACAACATTCTAATATTGGCATGGTAAATGTTGGGCATATATACCGAACCCAACCCAGTGTTAGTTGTATAAAACCTTTAGTTCCCTCTGTAAGTAGCCATGATGTTTTCCGCTTCCTCTTCAGTTCCCCGATTATCACCCCACCACCCCTTTCTCATTCTCACTTGCCATTAATGAATCCTGGGCACAGAATGAGATACTGTAGTAAATAATTACACTGCAACCTCATAGTCAATGTCTGCCAGTAATAAGTACTGAGATGAGAGATGAATTTGTTTTTCCTCCCTAATAATTGTTATAGACATTCTCCTCTGGCATCATAACTCACCAGCGTATGCAGGGAGCTAGAGTAACACTATAGTAACCGATTATTGATTTATAATGACAATGATCATACATAATGCAGCTGTGATTGTTCGTGGACAAACATTATAGCATCATTTAAGCATTATCAAACAATGTTTGACCTGAACGTGTACTGTACATACTTTATTCTGTTTATACATACTATTTATTCCTTCCCTTGTGAGTAACATGTATGGCGTCAGTTATGAGTATACAATCATTCATCAGTCATGTACTATAAGGGATTATGTAACCACTTAGTATATAATGAAAAAGATGTCAGAGGTCACAGTGGAGTTTGGTGCATTTACATCATCACAAGCTACAAAGTTCCCAATAGCTATAATGTAGCTTGCAAAATGTATTGCCTGCCAGTGAGCACTGTAAGCTCCATGTTTGAAATTTCCTGTTGATTGAAAGCATTCAACTCAGTGGTGAGGATTCCACAGCCAGGACATTGGGCCTGTTCCACTGAGGCACGCAGTGCCCGTGGCTGCAGTGATACCATACGGGGCAGACTTCCGAAATGTTCTGCTTTGTGCACAGAGACGCCCACCTCTGACGTCTCACATATGCCGCTTGCGTACAAAAGCGGAAACATTGTTCCTCTGAGCAAGTCTATGCTGTCTCGGACAAAGCGTCTCACCTAAGACGCCGGGGCCTCCAGCTGCGTACAGATTCGCAGAGGCTCACTAGGACGCGCCAAGAGAACGGTCCCGACATACCTGCGTTTTCGTAGCCATCCCCCATTACCACCCACAACTGCTGACTACTTGTCACTCACTTAGCAAATAGACCTCCCTCAACCACCATCGCTAACTAATCGCTACACATGCTTAGTGATGCTTTGGTGCATGTGCAGTAGTAAAAAAACGCTCTTGTGTCCGACATCGACATTTTGCGCATCTCTTAAACAGGACCGTTGTTTCATATGATCATCTGCCTGTAATGCTGGGTATGTACTAGGCTAAATAATGTTCGTACAGCCTAAACGACATATCGGTTAGGACATCTGCTCGTATGTACGCAAGATACATCTGTGAACGATGTCTTTCACAGATGTATCACATGCGTGCAGCATGGCAGATATATCTGAAAGATATGTTGTTCACATCTGCAGGTTGCTGACCACAGGAACCAGTGAATAGGATATCACATCTGGTTCTTCTAAGTGTGTATGCTTACCAAAATCGGTCAGTCGATCCGTCCAGGTGTGTACCCCACATAAGAAAACTCAGTCGAATAAAAAAAATTCCTCTGAAAAAATGAAAACTGGCAAGATATTGAACATCGCATTATAGCAAGATAAAACAATTTTGGATTTAGTGATTATTTAATATCACAAATGGAAATAAAATATAAATCAGACTTTAATATAAAACTCATACCGGAAACACACAATTTACCTGGCTTAAGCAAACTCCCTAAGCAGCCACTAGCCGATTACACTGTACGATTGCATGATTACAACATCGTAATCGTGCAATCGCTCAGTAATTGACCGCAAATCGTGCACAAATCGTGCACCCAAATGTCGGAAACAACCAGCGATGCGCGCTCCCGCTGGTCGTTTTCGACTTCAATCATCGGTCGAACATGCAGGCCAATCTGCCGATAACGACAGATTGGCCATGTTCAGGGATGATTGATGTGCCTACAATGAACGGTCAATCGTTCAGTGTAGGCACTGCACCCCCTAGGGGAACGACGGTACGATTACGATGTCGTAATTGTATCGTCTTTCCCTGGTCTACTAGTGGATGGGCATCTTTAGTATATTTGTCGATAACAAAAGCTCAATTATATATATTTACCATTAAAAATTAACCAAATTGAAAAATGTATTATTTTGCTGCAATAAATGTATTATTACTTTCCATGGTAGTCCCCTTTAACGATTATAAATGTGAAGGACAACACCACTAAGAAGGCTTAGGTGTCACCCCCTACATACTAGTCTGGAACCCTGGGTCTCATTCAGACCCGCTCGCGAGCGATGTACGCTCTCAAGTGGGTCGATGTTACCCAGAGGCGCCTCCGTTGTGCGCATGCGCGAGACCCGTCGAGCGACGGGGAAGCCGTCGCTCGGGGTCTCGCACCAAAGGGGGCGTGCTGTCGATGGTGAGTGGTCACCCACAGCTATGCGAGCGGCCAGGAGGCCGCTCCATTTTAAGCTAGGCCGGCCCTGATTCAGAGCGAGCGCTCTGGTCAGAGCGTCCGGCTCTGAATCAGGCCCCCTGTTTCTTCTTGATTGTATTCGTGCTAGCTTTGCAGAAAGTTAGGTACTGCTGTCTCCACCTTCTGTCACACATTAATTATTATTAATTACTTTTAGTACTCTGGGCCTGATTCAGAGCCGCTCGTAAGCGGCCGCTCGTTCGCTCCGAGCGATGTTCGCACATCTGCGCATGCGTATGGGTCATAATGCGCATGCGCCAACCAGTCATTGCGGTCGGAAATCGTGCGCTCGCAAAACAGCGAGGGCCTGCTAATTTGAGTGACAGAATGAGGCGTTTGTGGGTGGTAACAGGGGAAGGTGCTTGAAAACGGGGAGTGGAGATCCGAACGCAGGCGTGCCAAACGGTCAAAATGGGCGTTTAATGGGAGTGCATAATTAGTAAGGGAGTGTCATCGATCACGTCACTTGGTTGTCTTTTAGCCTAAACTGCTCACAGTGATTGTGGGAAGTAAAACCTACCACAAGCACTGCGAGCAATTCAGACGCCTTTCGATGTACTCGATTAATCTAATAAATAGCGGAGATGACGTATGAGGCAAACGGCCAGGGGGCGTCTTTACAAAATAGCGAGCGCATGTTTCATTCGCTCGCTCAGACATAGAGGCGTCAACAGACCGCAAAGAGCGAGCGCTCAATTTAAATAGCCGGCCCCTTTTTCTGAACGACCGTTTGCAAATAGCGTCCGGCTCTGAATCTGGTCCTCTGTCTGTTTTGCATTGTCCCCCTGCAGTATGTTTTCTTGCCACTAGGGGTAACCAGGCCTCTTTGTGAGCTGCAATTCTGCTTCTGTGGTCAGGTATCAGGTGATTAATTATTCATTCATTCATTACCAGCATGGACAATACCTGACACCTGCCTATTTTGACTGCCGGGTCCCAGGACTCATTGCTGGGTTGTTAATGTTTCCTGTGCTGGTCTTGTGTTCTTATGACATTTCTGTTTTGTTGCTAATCTGTTTGCCTGCAATGAACTGTACCCTGTGTTTTGTTTTCCTAGTCTGCAGCCTGCAAGGGATTCACTTAAAAACCTGCATTCATGTGTACTTATGTTAAATAACACTATTCGTGCACCTGCTACTGGTTCGGATCAGTGTTTTGGTTTATGCACATTGGGTCAGATGTATGAAGTTCTGAAAAGTGATAAAGTGCAGAGTGATAACCAACCAACCAATCAGCTCCCAACTGACATGT
Organism: Taudactylus pleione; assembly: GCA_031769625.1. Taxonomy (NCBI): domain Eukaryota; kingdom Metazoa; phylum Chordata; class Amphibia; order Anura; family Myobatrachidae; genus Taudactylus; species Taudactylus pleione. The sequence continues at coordinate 2,799,841 of JAUIMM010000234.1, forward strand.
TACAGGCTGTGTTTGAAAAATAACAGTTGGGAGCTGATTGGTTGGTCGTTTATCACTCTACACTTTATCACTTCCCAGAGCTTCATACATCTGCCCCATTGTGAGTTCATAACACCGCCTTTGATATGTAATCTAGGTCTGATGCCGAATGACCTGATCTTTGCAGTTTCAGACCAAACAGGTAGGTTTTTACTCTTTTTGTAGAGAACTAAGGAAATTTCAATAATATGCTCAGTAAAAGTATTTACAACCTAATTCTGTGTTTCTGAGTATTTTTGTTTGCATTGTAGAGGGTACATTGCAAAGCACAAAGGAATATCCTGGCACTATACAAATATTAATTTGCTTTAAAAATATGTGGTAACATGGCTAAATGTAGAACAATGTTAGTAAAAAAAAAACATATAGTACAACATACAATACATACTAATTGATCAATAAATACTGTAATGTCGGATGACATTACATTAATCATGAACATTAGATGAATATACAATGAGTAAATGAACAATCAATTCAGAAAGATGCAACCTAGAAAATAATCATTGCAAATACTTTGGTGTCTGTAATTATTAGCATCAGAAGCCTTGAGATCATTACAGTAACAAACTAGCAACTTCATTCATTTTTACTCCCTGCAGTTAACAGCCTTAACAATCAGCTGTGATTAATATTTATTGACAGACAATTAATTGAGGCATTTCAGCAAACTTGATAAAAATTCAGGTTATTGCATTTTAAATTAGACAGCTTGTCCGAGATGTCTCAATTGCTCAGTGAGGTGATTACTGGGCTCTTAGTCCGCAATGATTTAGGAGCATGCTTAAAAGCAATCTTATTACCATCACTTGTCTAACCTATTCCCAGCTGATTAAAAACACTCATTGGAAAATGGAGATCTATTAGGAAATTTCAAACTGAAATGTCCCCTCAAATAAGGGAATTCATTTTCTTTGTAAGGTAATAATAATTATAATGCTCATGTTTACCCGCTCTGCAATTATGACATGACTGTGACACCCCAGTGCATATTGCAAAGATGTGAGTTACACTATTTGTGCCTGTCGCACTATCAGGAAATATCTGCAGTATACACATGTTTCAAACCAGCTGTAAAAAGAAATAGTGTAACATACTTTGTTGTACTGCTCAGTGACGCATTTGATCTGTGATAACACAACAATGAGAGTCATTGATGACCCAGAAATTTTTTTTGCACATAATTTTCTATTTTTTTGTTGCTTAACCTGCCCCTCCCCTGGACTGCCAAGACAGTGGACTGGCCACCACCCAGATCCAGCAACTTCCCCAAAGAAGTGGGTGGTCCATGGACACAATGATCCACTTTGCAGGGCCATGCGCTCCCAACTGCTCTTCTCCCTCCAACATATCTTGAGCAGCTCCCCCTCCCTCTATTCTTATGATAGTTCCTCCCTCTTTCTTATCTCCCTGGTTGCCATCATCTCCCACCTCAACATCCTACTGTTTCCTCCTTCATCTCAGCTTCTTATGATGTACATGCACCTTTGCAAGGCTACTTCCTAGAGTACTGGATGGAAGGTAAATGTGGGAGCATTACACTCTTAGGAGGAAATGTATAATGCCTTCTAAAGAGGATCATATTCCTTTTACACCAGAGCTAAAACTCGGGTTATTGCAGAGTTAACCCGGGTAGCTCCTTGGTGTAAAAGGGGAGAGGGTTGGATTCCCGAGTCGAGTGACCCAGCAATCCAACCCAGGTAACTTGCAGGGTTTAATACGGGAATGACCCGTAAAACCCTGCCATGTAAACTGCACGATCCAAGTCACGATGACCTGGAGCGCGCCACATGCCGAATGATTGGCCGGCTTCAGTGACACTTGGAGATGACGTCATCTCCAAGAAGCCAGGTCACTGCAGACCCGGCTCCGGTGTGACCGTGCCGACTCGAGAATATCCTGGGTCGGCGCCAGCTAAATTCCGGCTCTGATCTGGTTTCGAACCCTGTTCCAACCTCTGGGACAGACCCAGAATTTAGGTATAAAAGCGTTATCAGTAGTCCATAGCAGCCAATCAGCTTTGAGGTAGCATTTATCAAGCACATTCTATAAATGTATAGCTAAAGGTTGATTGGTTGCTCTGGAAAGCTCCATCTGTTCGTTAAAGAAAGGTTTGATACATCTCCCCCTTAGCGTTGGGGTTTCAATTCTTAAGAGGAGATGTATGAAGCTTTGGCGAGAGATAAAGTGGAGAAGTTTACCAGAGTAACCAATCGGCTGCTAACTGTCATTTCATAGACTGTGCTAGATAAATGACAGCTAGGAGCTGATTGGATGCTTTGTGTAATTTCTCTAATTTATCTCTCCAAGCTGCTTGATTCATCTCTCTTTTAAACTCTAATAAGTGCACAAGATATACCTACAATAAGGTGCAAGTTTACTATTGTATTTGACTTTATAAACTACATGATTATAACAATTAAAATAGATATGGTCCTGATGTCCCATTACTATCAAGTTATTTGATCTATGAATGAGGGTCAAGTGATAATATAGTAGAATGTTTCCATAGCTCTTCTCTGCAAAAGAACGCAAAGCGCTTTATATTTTACAAAGGAGGCAGCCATCTTGGGCGAACTACAATGATATTAAATCTGAAATACAAAGAACATTCAAGATGTCTATTCCATCATCACTTCCATGGATTGTTTATCCCACCCATGTAAGTACCAGACGAGGCAACGGTCTTTGAAGAATTACATAGGTTACAATGGTCAGGGAGGGCAATACCGGGGGGCAGTGGTACAGTTTGGATAACGCTGGGTACACACTAAATCGACCTATCTGATGAATGGTAAGTGCACATACACTTACCAATCATCCATCCAATGTGTCGGCCTGACGTCACAACTGGGTGAGCATTTAAATTTGCCTGCCCAGTTGAGCTGTCACCGCTGGGTCCCTGCAGCATGTAATAGGGACCCAGAGTGTACCCTGCAGCATGTGATATTGCCCAGTGTGTACCCAGCTTAAGATGCAGAAAGTGAGATACAATATAACTAATAACCACAGAATCCTCAGATCCACAGATTGTTCATCCTACACACAATCATACCAGGTGAGCCAGCATCTTGAGCACACTACATAGGTTTCAATGGTCAGGACAGTTAATACTTAGAGATGTGATCCATAATAAGGAAATAAAAAAAATGCATAATTTAATACATAGGGCACAAAAAGCTACACAGGAAATACAAGAACACCACAGAATTATCAGTTCCATGTGTTTCCCATCCTGTTAGGACTCTGGGCCTGATTCAGAGCCGGACGCTCTGACCAGAGCGCTCGCTCTGAATCAGGGCCCTCCTACCTAAAATTGGAGCGGCCTGCTCGCCGCTCGCATAGCTGTGGGTGACCACCCACAACTTATGCGAGCGGCCAAAAAGATGGTCGCGATGGTCAAAACCATCGTGACCATCGGGCTTGCGACGAGACACTGCGGTAGGGTCTCGCTGCCGCAAGCCCAGGAGTGCTTTTGGCTCTATCAGAGCCAACAGCACTCCCACTGACATCACTAGTGATGTCAGTGGGGCCGGCCCCAGACGATAGGCGTTCCCATGGGAATGCCTCTATCTGGGCAGCAACGCCCCCGGCACGCCCACCAAAGGGGGCGTGCTGTCCTCACCATCAACAGCACGCCCCCTTTGGTGCAAGACCCATAGCAACAGCTTGGCTGTCGCTATGCGGGTCTCGCGCATGCGCACGACGGAGCTCCTTCCGTCGTGCGCATGCGCACTAGGGCACCATCGACCCACTGGATCCCATCTGTTGTAGGTTAACCTCATGACTGCATTCACCCGTGTTCCACCTGTTATAAATGACTGAAACAGTGTTGGTGATTATCTGTTTCTGACTCTGTCATTTAAAAAGTCTGTTACCTCCTGATAATTCTTTATGGTGAAGTTTAACTGGATTCTTCTAAAGATCTGCTAAGTATCTTGCTTCATGTAAATTATTTGTACCTGTGTAGCATTTCATTACAGTGTTATTAATCTGAAGTATTCTGAAGATCTACTCAATAGCTCTCTGTTGTGCAACTTACTCGTGTTGTTCAGGCAATCAATTAGCTATTTGCAATTCTCTATAGTGGCAAATACTTGTGCTATTTGACAGAACTGTTCAGTATTTCTCTACAAGGCATTTACCTGTGCATTCAGAAAACCTGTTACTTGCCATCAGTTCTGGAATATACTTGTGCCATTTGGAAATAAGATGGATTCTGGACTTGTCTGTTTGCAACAATCAATTAAAATGTATTATCCCATCCACATTACAAATATATCAGTGCAATTGTGGTGCAAGAAAACTCACAGTCAGATAAAATGACATTAAAAAGTACAATAAAAATGTAGGAAATTAGACTAATAATCGCGGCAAAAAAAAAACTTCCGCAGTCTCCTAGATCAACACCCAATACATCTAAAACGCTTACCAGAAGGCAATACGGAGAACAGAGAATGTCACGGGTGGCTAAAGTAAGCAACAATCTTAATTACTTTTGAAACAAACCTTTGAGCATAAATTTCTTCTAATCTAGGTAGGGATTGGCCAATGGTTCTTTCAGCTGCTTTAACCACCCTAGGTAAGGAACCACGGTCTGAGCATTTGGAATTCCCATACCAAACAGTGATAGAATACATTAAAAGGCTCTCAATTATACAACAGTAAAAATTACAAGTAATGGCCTTGATAAACCACTTGATCTAAGTTTTTTAAAGGTAAAAAAGGCGCTGCTGAGCCTTCCCCCCCCACTGATGAGATATGTGAAAAACACGATAAGTTATCAGAAAAATTAATTCCTAAAAACTTAAATCCACTAACCCTCTCTACTTCTGAACTGTTTAAAAATAGAGGTACTTTTCCTGGTCCTTCTAAAATCTACCACTACCTCCTTGGTTTTCTTATTATTCAGCAACAGCTTATCATCCTCACCCCACTTAAAGAGTTGATCTACGGGGGGTGTGGCCTGACTCTGGAGCTGAGTGGTCGCAGTGTATGAGAGCTCTGCAGTTTTACCCTTATTTTCCCTGGTTAGCAATCGCAGTACGGGGTAAAAATACCCTAAACAACAGCCCCTAACCTTGGGCACACAGTAATCCTACTCCTGGGAGTCATCACCCCTCTGGGAGCAGACTGGGGGACCTGCGCGTTTTCAGGCCTTCCCAGCAACCACAAGCCACGGCCTCGATTTTGAAGATGGCCGCTGTTCGGCCGCTACATACAGAGGCCTAGGAAGCAAACCGCCGGCAGCTGCTAACTAGCGGGGCCGGGCCCTACCTTCTGCTCCTGCTTTGGGGCTCGCACGCTGCGGCGGGGAGACGGGAGCCGGCTGGTGGCCTGACAGCTCCGGACTCAAGACCTGAGTGTACATCGCGGAACGGCCGCACATCCCTGAGCCGCCCACGCTGCTGGTGTTCCCGGTTCGGCAGGATAGCCCGCGCATTGTCCATCTCCTGTGCACCCAGGTAAGGCCCGATTCTGGGCTCCTATTGAGAGGCGGCCGCCATCTTGGCCTTCCTCTCACCTCCTGCTGCCCCATCATCATAGCATCCAGCCCACTATACTGTGGAAGACATCAGCAGCGGTGTCCGCTACTGGCCGCCTCAGTCACATTGCATCCTTGCCTGGATACCTGGGAGGCTACTCATTAGGCTGCCCGGCCCAGCCCAGGAACCTCGTCTACTATTAACTTTTGGCCTTTCCTAGCAGCCAGTTAATGCCGACTGTCGTCTTCACCTCCGGCATCACCGATAGCTTGTACAGTTAAGGGCTCTCTATTGCTAAGGATATTTGGCACACTGTCCATTGCCAATCTATTGTTGCAGGAGCTGCATCCACGACACTCTTAGTCTGCACTCCAAGTAATACATATCTTTGTTGCTACAAAATGTGGGCTCACTCTCACTAATCCCAATTTGGCCCTCTGTCGCCCGTTTATATATTGAATAACAGTACAGACTCCTCTTTCTATTTTCATCAACATAACTACAGGCCTCCGACTCTTCTATGATGGCACCTAAACGCCCAAAGACCTCAACTGTTCCACCAGTTTCTTTCTTTAAAGCATCTCCTTCTTCACAAATGGACAAAGCAGGTCCGTCAAATAATAAAAGCAGTAAACACCAGTCTGCGGTAAATGTCTCGCCTGATGGCCCTCCACAAGCTACGTCCAGCCAAGTTGCAGATGATGCCCCTCTCACAATGGGCTGTATGAAGATGCTCTTAGCTTCCTTTAAGGACGATATTACATCCGGATTTAAAGCAGCGCTGCAATCTTGTCAACGCTCGGTCTACGAGTTGGGGTCTCGAACAGATCATTTGGAGAACAAGTTAGAGGAAGTAGTTAAATCACACAATGAACTGATCACGCTTCATGAAGAGTTACAGTCAGAGGTTACATCACTGAGGATCAAGACCGCAGACCTAGAAGTAAGGTCTCGGCGAAATAACCTCAAGAGTTGACAGAACACGTAACGCAAATATTTACAAAACTTCTACCAACTACACAGATTTCGGACTTTCTGCTAGACCGTCTACACCGACTGCCCAAAGCTCGTAATGCTCCTACAGAGGCTCCTAGGGATGTCCTGATGCGAGTACACTTCTTTCATATTAAAGAGGCAATCCTCCGTGCAGTAAGGTCAGCAGATGCTGCCGTCCTTGGAAAAATCCAACTCTTTGGTGACCTCTCTGCTGCTACACTAGCATCAAGGAGATTATTTCTGCCATTTATTAGAGCCCTACAAAAGGCATCCATCAATTATAGATGGGGTTTCCCCACTAAACTAATTATTATTATTATTATTATTATTATTATTATTATCATTTATTTATATGGCGCCACAAGTGTTCCGCAGCACCTTACAAAGTACAAAAACAAATTGTATACAAGTGACTTACAGAACAATACAATACAGGACATGGATAATATATATTGCTACATTAGCGACCATATCACCCAGATAAGCAACAGAGCATAAGCAACCAAGTGTTAGGTGCCCTAGTGGTGAGTAAGAAGTAAATGACACTATAGTAAGGAGAAGCACAAGAGGGTAGATGGCCCTGCTCGTGAGAGCTTACATTCTAAAAAGGTGGGGGAAGACAAACTGGGTTGACACAGATGGGGACGAAGGAGCAAGTAGCAAGGAGTTAGAATGATAGCTGGAAGGCTTTGATGAAGTAGTGGGTCTTGAGAGCCCGTTTGAAGGATTGCAAACAGGTGGAGAGTCTGATGGGGAGTGGGAGAGAGTTCCAGAGGTAGGGAGCAGAGCGGGCAAAATCTTGGAGGCGGGAGTGGGAGGAAGTAATCAGCTGGCATGAAAGGCGGCATGCATTAGTTGAGCGAAGAGGGCGGAGAGGAGCGTGAAGGGAGATGAGATCAGAGATGTATATGGGAGAAGATTGGGTGAGGGCTTTGTGAGCGAGCGTGAGAACCTTAAATTGGGTTCTAAAAGGGAAGGGGAGCCAGTGGAGAGCTTGTAGGAGAGGGGAGGCAGATGTAGAGCACTTGGAGAGGAAGATAAACCGTGCAGCAGCATTAAGGATAGACTGGAGAGGAGAGAGATGGGATTTGGGGAGGCCAGATAGGAGGAGGTTACAATAGTCCAATCTGGAGATGACCAGTGAGTGTATGAGGGTTTTAGTAGCATCCTGGGTGAGATAGGGTCTGATCTTAGAAATATTTTTGAGATGGAAACGACAGGACTGTGAAAGGTTCTGGATATGTGGTTTGAAGGAGAGGGATGAGTCCAGGATAACTCCAAGACAGCGCACCTTGGGACTAGATGAGATAGTTATTCCATCAATTGATAAAGAAATAGTGGGAAGTGAGGTGATGTGGGAGGGTGGGAAGATGATCAGCTCTGTCTTAGACATATTAAGTTTAAGAAATTGCTGGGACATCTAGGAAGAGACAGCAGAGAGACAGTTGGAGATACGAGTCAGAAGAGAGGGGGAGAGATCAGGGGAGGAAAGGTAGATTTGAGTATCATCAGCATAGAGATGATAATGGAGGTCAAAAGAGCTGATGAGTTCACCTAGAGAGGAAGTATAGAGGGAGAATAGGAGAGGACCAAGAACAGAACCTTGGGGAACACCTACTGTAAGAGGCTGTGGGGGGGAAGAGGAGTCGTGAGAGGAAACTGAGAAAGATCGGTCAGAGAGGTAGGATGACAGCCAGGAGAGGGCAGTTTCACGTAGACCAAGGGAGTGAAGGATATTCAGCAGGAGAGGGTGGTCCACAGTGTCAAAATAGAAACGGCTCTACCACGGTCACATCAGATCCAGCGGCAGGTATCCAGCTCCTTGTGTCTTGGAATCTAGAAGACATCTCACAAAAGCTTCCAAGCGACCTGCATATTAACCAGGACTGGTCATAACTGCTCTCAGAGTCTCAGTATCCTTTATCATAGCAATGTACCCACCCAGGGTTGTTAGATATAATTGACTATTTGTTGTAGGATACCCTTTTTTCTGTGACACTTTATAATTAGTTTAATTAGCATAATAAGATGTTAAATATGGAATAGAATTGCCTTTTCTGTTTGGGTCACAGTTTTGAGTATCATGTTCTTGTAACGTTTACTTAACAGTTTGGATCCCTGGGTGTGTTCCTGTACACATGCATTTGAGACCTTCTCCTCTCTATGTTTTAGCTTAAAACAATAGATATAGGTAGCCTATATATGTGTTCTATACCCTACAATGATTACTCAATTTTAAAGCAACGTAGTCTAGCCCCGGGCGACGGGGGTTAAATGTTCTTTTGGTCACTCGCCCCAATGTACCACCTAAGAAGGTGGTCCCCGATAGTTCCTTTACGGATATATTTTCTTTTTTTTTAAATCTGTATTCCTATCTTTTTTCTCCTTTTACCAATTTAACTAGTCCTCAGGTACCTCATTTGCCCGACAATCAGTTCTTATTTTTGATACATTTAGGTTCGGAACAATTAATACTGTGCAAAGTGACACTATTTCCAAATGGTTAAGATATTATCTATTAATGTTAAGGGACTCAACTCTCCCAATAAAAGAAAACTCGCAATGAGATATTTTGATAAATGTAAAGCTCACATCATCGCCATTCAAGAGACCCATTTCCAACAATCTGCCCCCCCTCGATTTTCTAATTTGAAATTTCCTACCTGCTATACTTCCAACGGCCCTACCAAAAAAGCAGGAGTGGCAGTTCTTTTTTCTCATACAAGTAACTTTATGTTGGAAAAACAAATACAGGATAAGGAAGGTCGTTACCTTATTCTTATAGGTAGGTTAGATAATGCCCCAGTGACAATTTCATCAATTTATGCCCCAAACACGAAACAAATATCATTTATTAGGAAATTTTGCATGACTCTCCATAACTATAAAAAAGGGATTTTGCTACTATTAGGAGATTTTAATATCGCCCCGGACCCGGTATGGGATAAATCCTCATATAAAACTGACTCCCAAGATAAATCTCAGAGCTTTAGACGAATACTTAGCGAATATGAGCTCTATGATGTATGGAGGGCGGGACATCCAGGCGAGAAGGACTACACCTTTTATTCGCAGGGGCATAAATCCTATTGCCGCATTGACCTCGCCCTGGCGAATAAATGGTCCTTGCCTTACATTAAACAATCATTAATTATTCCTGTTGCTTGGTCAGACCATGCAGCTCTGTCAATTGAATGGGACATAAATAGATTGAGACCTCCTCCTGGTCCCTGGCGTTTGGCAGAATACCTGCTGGCTCATACGGAATCTAAACAATTAATATCAAATGCCCTATCCATGTTTCTGGAAACCAATAAACCAGAGGACACCTCCCCAGTCATTTTTTGGTGCTCGCTAAAAGCAGTGCTCAGGGGTTCAGCCATTCAAGCAGCAGCCCGTCTACATAAGGCGTCTATCCTCCAACAAGCAAATATCGAGTGTCGAATAGCAGACTTAGATTCTAAACATAAACTTAACCCAAACGACGATACAATTTATAGAGAATTGCTGAAAGCCAGAGATGAATGGAACACTTTGGCACTTAAAAAAGTCCATCAGACAATGTTCAAACTACGCCAAAAACTGTATACACAGGGAGACAGAGCGGGTCGTTTGTTAGCACGAAAGTTAAGAGGGAAAAGAGCGAAAGACAGCATAAGAATGATTTCCGATATCAGAGGTACCAAACTCACAGATCCCTTTGCTATAGCGGAATCCTTCGTGCAGTATTACTCCTCCCTTTACAATCTAAAAGATGACCCAATGACTCCCCAACCCTCATTAACCCAGATTGATCACTTTCTTAGTAAAGTGAATCTACCATCCTTAGATGCCGACACTTTGAACGCACTAATGGTTCCCTGGTCCGAAGAAGAAATATTATCTGTTATTAAATCCCTTCCCTTAGATAAGGCTCCAGGTCCAGATGGTTATATAAACAATTTTTTCAAAAGTTTTCAAGATACTTTATCTCCTATTTTAACGCAATTGTTTAACGATATTTCCTCTGGGGGCTCCTTCCCGAGAGAAATGTTAGAGGCAAAAATAGTAGCTTTCCCCAAACCAGGTAACAATTTGACATCCATGGCTAACTACAGGCCTATCGCACTTCTCAATACGGATATTAAAATATTCGCTAAACTCCTAGCGAATAGACTTAACCCATTGTTACCAATGTTAGTACATCAAGACCAGGTGGGATTTGTGACGGGAAGGCAGGGACCAGACAACACAAGAAAGGTGATCAATATAATCGAATCCTTTTCCAGCTTAGACCAACCCCTCCTACTTCTATCATTAGACGCAGAAAAAGCGTTCGATAGATTGAATTGGAAATATTTAAAAGCAGTATTGGTCAAATTGGGTATTAAGGGTAGTTTTCTAACATCAATTCTTGCATTGTATTCATCGCCTTCGGCCGGAGTCTTTGTTAATGGCATTCTGTCTTCCCCTTTCCCGATCACAAATGGTACGAGACAGGGATGCCCCTTGTCCCCACTGGTGTTCGCTATGGCGATCGAACCATTAGCAGAAGCCATCAGAAATGACCATAATATTGCAGGCCCCATTCTATATGGCAAAATATATAAAACAAGCCTGTTCGCAGACGATATCCTGCTGACACTTACAGATCTGATGAATTCCTTAGTTGCTCTTCACAGCTTGTTGAAAGAATTCTCTGGGGTTTCTTATTATAAATTGAATTGTTCCAAAACTGAGGCGCTCCCTATCAACTTCACACAACATTTATTGGATTCCCTTAAAACAAATTATACATATGCTTGGCAAGACCATTCTATTAAATATTTAGGAATTCACATAACAGCCACTACCAATAGCTTAATAGCAGCCAACTACCTACCATTGATACGACAATTGTCGATATTATTCAAGGATTGGATGATGTCCGATATATCATGGATAGGCAGACTTTCTGCCCTAAAGATGGTGGTTCTACCAAAGTTATTGTATTTTTTTCGGACACAGCCAATTCTAATACCTCATTATATTCTCATTAAGATTCAAAAACTCTTCTCTTCATATATTTGGAAGGGTAAGAAACATAGGCAAGCAAGGACAACAATGTCTTTACCCAAGACAGAGGGAGGCTTGGGATACCCAGACATACACCGGTACCAAATAGCATCTATATTAACACAAGTGAACTCTTGGCTCTCAAATGGGAAATTGATGACCTGGGCCCAGTTAGGGATATGGCCTCCCCTTTTCCATTCAAAGACTGTCTCTGGTTACCACCTCGTGTTAAGATCCCGTGGATTGAAAAATGTACAGCGATATCCACAACCAGGAAAGCCTGGTTAGAAATGATTAAAGAGACACCAGAGGTTAGTCTTCTTTCCACGGGTTTTTCTCTGGCGGGATTGGCCACTTTAATGCCTAATTTAAGTTTTGAGACCTGGAGAACACAGGGTGTCCTATCACCTAAAGAAATTACATCATCCGGCACTCTTCAGCCATTCACTCATATTAATGCCCAATTCCACATCTCTTTTAGAGAGTTTTATAAATATTTACAAATCAGACATTGGTTACAAAGTATAACCCCTCCCCCATATATTATTTATGATCCATGGAAACTTTTAACTAACCAATTAAATAAAGTCAATAATAAAGGAGGTATTACCTGGTGGTATACTCAACTTATGATCCCCACTGAATTTAATAAACCCTCAATGATTATGAAATGGGAAACGGACCTTACGTGTGTCTTCTCCGAGGAAGACTGCCGTATAATTTTTAAAAATAATTATAGGATTTCAAAATGCATGTCGCACATTGAACAATACTACCGATTACTTCACCGACTATACTTTACGCCTAAACTAATGCATGTTATCTCACCATCTCACTCCAATTTATGTTGGCTGAACTGTGGCCATGTAGGCTCGTTGTTCCACATATTTTGGACCTGCCCGTTTATTTCCTCATTATGGAAAGAAGTATTCATCTTAATATCAAAAATATTAAAAATCACAATCTTTCCACATCCGGTTATAGCTATTTTCCATCTATATAAAGTAGATATGACCCCCAATGATCGGTACTTAATGGGACACATCCTTATTGCCACTAAAATAATGCTAGCTCAACGATGGAGATCCCCTATAATCCCCACTATGGAGGAAATAGTAAAAAAAAGTCCAAGCTCACTATGAGTTTGAAACTGCTGGGGTGAATTATTCCTCAGCGTCATCAAACCCGCTGATCCAGCGGCTTAATTGGTCTGACTATTGGTCCGCGGGATCCAAATCTTAAGATCCTAGAATTTTGATCTGAGGATAGGTCCCCGAATTTAAGCAGATCAGGGGTTATTACTCAGAGAGTTCTCTTGTCCCTTTTTCAGCCCTGACCATTTGGATCACATTAATCTACCTAGTAGTCTAATATAGTCAGTCTAGCGGTCCACCATCAGTGACTACTGGATTAAAGTATTGTATTCTTTTATTGATGGACGTGAACAGTTGTTAGTTCCGAACTGTATTTATATTATTATATTAAATGTTAGCTCTTCTAAGCAAACATTGTACCTAACTCCCTTATTCTGTTTTTGTGTACCCCCATCCCTCTTTTTTTTCTGTATCCCAAACCCAACCTCAAAAATTTTTTTAAATAATAAAAATGTAACGTTTAAAAAAAAAAATAGTTGATCTGCCTCCGCCCTGTAATTGTAACACGCCCCTGTTCTCTGCTAGTAACTTGGATAATGTTCACTCACTGCATGTTACTGACCCAAGTTGCCTTTGTAAAATAAACCTTTTATGCACCTGCATCTGCTTCAGAAATCCGCATTTGGTTTATACATAGTGAAACCATAACAAATTTGTAGTAATGTGACATGCAAGATAGGAAATATATAACATGAAAACCGTTAGGGTATGCAGTGTGTCTGGGCAGTTCAAGTTGCAGTAGGGTAGGTTTAAGCCCTTTAAGCAAGTGGCAGTGATGTAGGGAGGGGTGCTGAAAATCCAGCGCCCATTTTGTCCCAACATGGCTGATCTGTGTGAAAGGCCGTCTGTCTCTGCAGTGGTCGCAGGAGCCTGGAGTTAATCCAGCATGCCGAATTGTTGGGTCGCCAATATTTCCATCTTCGTTGCCCCTCCTGTCAAAATCTGGCTATGCCACTGGCAAGAGGCTAGGGTAGAGTAGGTAGTTTTAGTTATATAGAGACCTTGATGGTTTACAAGTGATTTTGGCTGCAAGTGACTCCCACTGCTAATACACCAAGAACAACAACATTAATATGTGATTTTCCACTAAGTTCCTTTCTGCCATGCATGTCCATGAGAGTCTATGCAACATAATGGAGTTTCATATTTATATTGCTTTCACTCTTTAACAGATCTTAAACCACTTAACTCTCAAGTTTCCTATTTAAAATACATTAAAACTCATATTTGCATAATCCGTTTCAGTCATTAAATTCCTTAGAAAAGTTCTGCATAAACAGACTATTCAGCTTTATCACTGCAGTATTTCAGTTTTCAATGCCAGAGTTACATTTGCAGCAATGTAAGAGGACAGGACTATGGGAGAGAATAATAAATATAGCATTAAGAAACAATTATTTTGTGGTCCACAGTCTGGTACAGCCTGCCTCCTCACTTTTATCAACATGTAAGGTAACAGGAAGGAGGCAAACATTAGTTTTTTACGTATTTTCCAAAAATGCTGCATAATGTAAAGTGATAGTAGCTTCCTCTGGAATGGATTAATTTCCACTGCTCCATGTAATTTGTATTACAAAAGTAAAGCTGCATACACACTTAAAGATTTTCTGTCCACCCATCCAACTAGTTGATTGGTTGGAATGAAAGCAAATGACAATCAGCAATTTGCTCCCAAATTCCGGAAAATTTACAAAAACTGTTTGAACAAATTGTTTAGATCACAGGTTCTCAAACTCGGTCCTCGGGACCCCAAACGGTACATGTTTTGCAGGTCTCCTGACAGAATCACAAGTGAAATTAGCTCCACCTGTGGATCTTTTTAAATGTGTCAGTGAGTAATGAACACACCTGTGCACCTGCTGGGTGACATGAAAAACGTGACCTGTGTGGGGTCCTGAGGACTGAGGGCCTGATTCAGAGCCGAACGCTGTGACCAGAGCGCTCGCTCTGAATCAGGGCCCTCCTCCCTGAAAATGGAGCGGCCTTATGGTTACCACCCACAGCTATAGCGAGCGTCCATGATGATGGTCGCGATGGTCAAGACCATCACGACCATCGGGCTTGCGATGGAGACCCTACGGTAGGGTCTCGCTGCCGCAAGCCCTAGAGTGATTTTGGCTCTATCAGAGCCAAAATCACTCCCACTGACATCACTAGTGATGTCAGTGGGGCCGGCTTCAGACGGTAGGCGTTCCCATGGGAACGCCTCCGTCTGGTAGTCACGCCCCCGGCACGCCCACCAAAGGGGGCGTGCTGCCAATCAACATCGACAGCACGCCCCCTTTGGTGCGAGACCCGGAGCGACAGAGAGCCCGTCACTATCCGGGTCTCGCGCATGCGCACGACGGAGCTCCCTCCGTCGTGCGCATGCGCAGTGGGGCAACATCGACCAGCTTGCGAGCGTCCTGCGCTCGCGAGCGGGTCTGAATGACCCCCTGAGTTTGAGAACCACTGGTTTAGATCAAACATTTAACAAACTTGTCTGAACAACCATTTTCATCTGTTTTCTGCCATTTAGGAGCAAATTGATGATCATCAGTTACTCCCATACGTTACCAGATTTTCATTCCAACCAATCAACTAGTTGGCTGGTTGGACAGAAAATCTTTACGTGTGAATGCAGCTTTACAGCTCTGCTCAAACCCCATACAAAGTAATGGTTACATGTCCTCAGGGGCAGGCAAAATGTATTTTGGGAAACGAGGATGAAAAGCGATCTTAACGACACATCAATGATACAGTAGATACATAAGTCCAATATGGACAAATATAACGATGAATACTGTATTCCATGGAAAATTATAAGCAGCAGCAATTTTAGCAATACAATGATATCATAATGGGGCAAATAACAGCAATACTTTATTTTGCAGGGGAATGATGGGGGGCACCGCTTTGGACATTTTTAAATAGGTACTTACAGTTCCTAAATTCTTCTCCCACAGGCTCACAGACGTGCTCATTGCTGCAATACACGGTTGCCGACTTTCTGGCTGCTCCTTCCGGGAGGGGGCAGCCAGATTGGCATCACAGGTGGGCTTGGCCGACATTGAAGGGCGTGGCCACATGATCACGTCATTTAGGCACCGCAGATCACCGGCATTGGGAGGCAGGGGGCGGGGCCAAAATTACGTGACTCATCGTGAATCCCGTCACCCCCCCCTCCCGCTGCGGGGAATTCAGGGGGGGGTGGAGGGAGGCTTGCTTGCTTTTCTATGGGGCTCTGAGCGGCACACGATTTTGGGAGGCTCTCGGCCGAATCAGGAGGGTAGGCAACAGAGGCGGGCTGGGCCGAGGGGCAGGGTGACAGATGCCCCACGGGCTGGTCCCATTTTCAGCACTTTGGGCCGGCTGGCCGCGCCAGCGACGTGCACAGCAAAGTTGCATTGGGAAGACTGTGTCAGTCAGTATGACACAGCTGCCCGTGCAGCACCGCGGCATCTAGCCCTGCCCCTTACAAGTAAAGGGAACGGCCCCCTGTCAGCCCCTACTGCCTGGCTCCCGAGTCCCGCATGCCCAGCCGAATCAACCAATAATCCCTACCTTCCCCTCCACTATGGCTCCGCCCCCAATCGCTGAGGACAGCACGGCCATAGCCTAAAGCCTGTTACAGAATAGCCATACAGGTGCCTGCTGCCAGTACCGCAGCTCCTCCAGTAGTTCCCGGGTTTCTGCCTCTAATCCCCACCTCAAAGACATTAGTAAATGTCTTTGAAAGACATGGCATTTCAGGAGTCTCTGAAGGTAATTGAGTTCTTGTCCTTTTTTTCCCTCTCCATTCCTAATACCCAATGTCACCCAGGTCCTTCTGCAGCCCCTGCCTATTCCTCTTGTCCCCAGCTCCCCTCCACTTCCTCCTGTATGTGGCTCCCCGCCTCCTCTAATACCCGGTGGCACCCAGCCCCTGCTCCTGTACCTGCCTACTCTTCCTGTTCCTAGCTCCCCCTCCACCTCCTCCTGTATGTGGCTTCCCTTAACATCTAATACCCTGAACACAGCTCCTTCTCCTGTCCCTGCCTACTCCTCTTGTCCCCAGCTACTCTCCACCTCCTCAGTATGTGGCTCCTCACTACCTCTAATACCCAGTGGCACCCAGCCCCTTCTCCTGTCCCTACCTACTTCTTTTATCCCCAGCTCACCTCTGCCATCTCCTTTATTGGGCTCCCCTTCCCCTCTAATACCCAGTGGCACCCAGCCCCTTCTCCTGTCCCTGCCTACCCCTCCTGCTCCCATCTCCCCTCCCCGATTCCTCCTGTCACTGGCTCCCCACCTACTACACCTATTCCCGGCTCACCACCACCTACTCTGGTCCCTGACTTCCCACCTCCTACACCTGTCACCGGCTCCCCACTTACTACTCCTGTTCCCGGCTCCCCACCTCCTATTCCTGTGCCCGGCTTCCTACCTCCTACACCTGTCCCCTCATCCAGCTCCCACAGAATAAAAAGGACAGAAGAATGCACAGCTAGACGCAGAGAATTCCTTGAGCATATTTTTGGTATATTTTTAAAATGTATTTATTGGATCGTCGTTTTTCATAACATTATGCTGAAACTGCAGTTTCTGCATAATTTTATGCATCACCGCTATGTCAGAACAGTCTAATGCAGAAGATTTCACAGAAATCTCCTGCAGAATGCTAACTACCGCAGCAGACTGCAGTCACCATTATTGTTAATGGGGACTGCAGTCTGACCTCTAGGTATAAAACTGATGCTATTGAGTAGAGCTTATTTCCCCTTCGCGCTAGGGACCTGGAAGTGACCTGAGTGAGGGCGGAAGTGCAGTTCCATTCCCATAAAGGCCACCTAAAGAAGAAAGTTGTCCGCTCGCCATGCTTTGTTCTCGCCACAAGGTTATATTCCCCCTCTATGCCCACTTGGATGGTAGGGAATGACGTTGGACAGTAGCTGATGACGTCAGGGTCCTCTCTGTGAAGGGAAAGTAGACACTACCATGCTATTGGGGGTATCAGCTGGTCATTCTAGGGGTATGTGGGGATGTGTGGTGGCATATGGGGAGGTCTGAGGGGTATATTGGGAGCGCTAAAACATAATTTATGATGGGACCCAGAAATGGTCATGTAGCACCCTATTTTATTTTTTTAAGTGGAGGGTCGCTGGAACCCACATATTTTGTCGCTCATCGTGATCACTGGGCAAGTGATTTTTTTTGTGTGTGAAACAAAGCGTCAATAACAGAAAAAACTCCTATATAAGCCCTGTCATCACCCATAATGAACATTCCCCCTTGTCACGTCACCCCCTAGCGTGTGAGCAAAAGCAGGGTAGGACTGTGATTTCACTATTACAAGTAAAGCTGAAAGCCTCTCTGACCTGTAATAGATACAAAAAGAAACATTTAGCCGGAGGGGCCCCACATAACTGCTTTAGAGGGTCGGATGGCAGGGTGCCATCTATACTTGCCAGGGCCGCTTGCATGCATTTGCCCCCCAGGCTAAAAGTTGCCAGCCAGCCGCTGGTAGGCAAGTATGCTGCAATACTGACAAAAAGTCAAACCTTTTTTCTGTTACCACCTCTCTGCCTGGTGGGTGTATTTTACCACTACACAGGGCCGGACTGGCCATCGGGCACTTCTGGCAAATGCCAGAAGGGCCGATGGCCACAAGGGCCAGTTTGACAAAGCGCTGGCGTGCCCGGCAGAACTACCTCCCGGGCGGCGCCATGCTCTGAAGCAGCGACCACGTCGTTGCGTAATGACGTAATGACGCGGCCGGTGGTCAAGCTCCACCAAGGCAGCATCCACCCCCGGGCAGGTGAATTAGTCAGGCGGGTCCTGCGAGCTGTCAATGTGCAGGGTTGTTACAGTGCCTAGCAGCCCTGCTTGGACAGCTACTATGTGCGGCCACATCAGGGCCAGATTATAGGCAGCCGCAGGGCGGTCGTTCTGGGGCCCCCTGGCTGGCTCCCACGTCCCGGCAGACCCGGCAGCATCACCCTTTTCTTTATGAAATAATGCCGTGAGTGGGGGACGTGGCCTTATGCCGCGAAGTGCCCGCCCCTTTAGGAAAGCTGGTACCTAAGTGCTATTGAGAGAGTGTGCAGTGCACACACACACTCCTTTCTTACCTCTCAATCTCTCTCTTACTCACTCCATTTCTCTCTCTATCTGTCCCCTACTCCTGTCCCCCCCTCCCTCTCTCTTCCTTTATCTCACGCTCTGTCTCTCTCCATCTCTCTCACTTTCTCCCCCCCTCTCTTACCCTGTCTCCCTCCCTGTCCCTTTTTCCCCCTCTCTCTCTCTCTCTCTCCCGGGATCGGTATGAATTACCGCTGGACCCCTGGCCGGTGGTTCAAATCCCAATTCACCTATTTTTCCCCCTAACCCTCCTTTAGGGTGCCTAACCCTAACCTCCCCCCCGTGCCTAACCCTAATCCCCCCTCTATGGGCCTAAACCTAACCCCCCCTTCTCCGTCGCCTAAACCTAAGTCCCCCAGGGTGGTGCCTAACCCTAACCTCCCCCCAAGGGTGCCTAACCCTAACCCTCCCTCCCCCTGGCCTAACCCTAACCTCCCGGGGGGTGCCTAACCCTAAGTTCCCCCAGGAGCCCTAAACCTAACCCTCCCCCCCCGCGGCTGTCCGCTGCCGGGCGCCGGTCTCCCAGCGTACGTAAAATGACAGGCATCTAGATTTAGACTCCTGTCATTCGTCCCTCGTCTGGATTAAATTGTCTGGAAGCCGTCAGGCGGCATTCCGTCTGCCGACTTCCTAAACATATACCCTCTCCCCCCCCCCCCTTTCCCTCTCTTAGGGGTCTATTTGATGTTAATTATCAGGGTCGAACGGACCCTGATAATTAACATTTTAATGCTTCGCAAGCACCGGAGCAATTCATCATTGCTCCAGCGTGGAGACAGCTGATCCAAAAATCAGCTGTGTCCCCAAAGTGTTTCACTGTTCCTTTCAGAGGAGACAAGTGCACGTGTGACCTACGGGTCACGCATGCGCACAAGAGCGTATGGGGACAGCGGGCCATTCCGCAAGATGAAGTTAAGCAGGAGATATCTGTTATATCTCCTACTTTACCTTCGTGATGAATGGCCCAAACACCTAATTTCTACAATTGCAGGTGAAAATGTTCATTCTCCTCTGCTTTTGTAAAAATGAAGTGTCGATGAATAGGCCGCTATATATCTCACTCCCTGTCCCTCCCTCTTTTTCTCTCCCTCTCCCTCCCTCGACTTCTCTTTCTCTCTATTACTCTCTCCCCTCCCTCCCTCCCTCCCTCTGTGTCTCTCTCTCTCCCTTCCCCCTGGCAATTTTATTGATGGGGCCCCCACAATCTTAATATGGCCCTGGGGCACGTCATTACTTAGTGATGTGGCCTGGTATGTGATGCACGGCGGGGGCTGGGCCCGGGAATAATCTGGGAGGAACGGCTGGACGGCATTTTGACAGCTCCTGTGAGCTGCCAGCAGGATTGCCCGGTGGCACCATGCTGAGGACATGGTGGAGTAACTGGAGTGTCACGTGCGGCCGCGTTGATGTCATGACTCGGCCGGCCGATGGATGCAAAGGGCGGGCGAGAAGCTGACTGGATGCCATCTTTGGACGCCTCATGATCTGCTGACAGACGCCATCTGCAGATGCCAGGGTATTACTGTGAGTGGCATAATGTGTTTTAAGGGGCATTATTGTGTGTGTCATAATGTATAAGGGGCATTACTGTGTAGTATAATGTATAAGGGACACTACTACTGCATGGCATAATGTATAAGGGACACTACTACTGTGTGGCATAACGTGAATGGGCTCTGGGTGGCATAACTGAATGGACTATACTGTGTGGTGTAATGTGAATAAGGGGCACTACTGTGTGATGTAAAGTGAAAAAGGGACACTGACGTAACGTGAAAAAGGGACACTACTGTGTGACGTAACATGAAAAAGGGACACTACTGTGTGACGTAACATGAAAAAGGGACACTACTGAGTGACGTAACATGAAAAAGGGACACTACTGAGTGACGTAACATGAATAAGGTACATTACTGTCAGTGTAGTGTGACGAAGGAACACTACCATGTGGTGTAATGTGACTAAGAGACACTACTGTGTGACATAACGTGACTATGGGTTACTAGTACTACTGTGTGACGTAATGTGATTGCTGACTCCCTACTGCTTATTTTGAGCATTATGATCGCTAATGCAGCATATACTTGTTCTGTATTCTATTGTACTGTAAGTCACTGGTTTCTTGTTCACTTATTTGTTTATGTACTGTACTTTGTAAGGTGCTGCTAAACACTTATGGCGTCATAGAAATAGAGGATAATAATAATGTGACTAAGAGGCACTACTGTGTGGCATAATTTTAATTGGGGGTACTATTATGTGCTTACG
Source organism: Taudactylus pleione (assembly GCA_031769625.1). Classification (NCBI taxonomy): domain Eukaryota; kingdom Metazoa; phylum Chordata; class Amphibia; order Anura; family Myobatrachidae; genus Taudactylus; species Taudactylus pleione. The sequence continues at coordinate 2,820,917 of JAUIMM010000234.1, forward strand.
CGTCTTCCCAGCGAGACCACACCTGGATTTTTTTCATGCGTGCCTTCGGCACGCTCTCTCCCTGCATCACCTGTGGTTTGCGGCACAAATGCTCTTTTGTCAAAATGTGTCGTTACGGCTCTGCTTTGGTGTGCACAGATGTGTCCTCTGCGTTCAGCACCCCTGCCCTAAATAATTCCTGCAGTGAACACTATCTAATCCTGTACAACTGCTAAGCCAGGGATTGGTCATTTGGGAAATTGCGTTCCCTTTTCTTTGTGTGTGACCTACACCAGTAATGTCTGACTATGGCACATGTTTGAATCCCCTGCAGGATGAGCTCTGTTGTAGGTATTACATTATTAATACAGAGAATGATGTGTACTTGTACAGTATGTTATTCTAATATCAATTATATATGTAAGAGAATAGACTAAGAAGTGGGAGGGGCCAAGAATAGTAAGGGGGAGGAGTCCAAGCCAACAGGCAGATGCTGACGCGAGGTGGGCCTGTGCGCTCTATAAATGCCAGGGCCTATTTTTAGTCCCAGTCCGGCCCTGCCACTACACCTACTATTCTCGGACTTTCTGTGCTCCACACAGCTTTATCTTATTCTCTCTTACCTCAGACTCAGTGGGTGAACAGCAAACAGGCGTCCCTGCAGGTGCAGGTTTAACAACCGCAAAGTGCATGCATGCATAATCCCTCACTTATTCAGATTATCATCTTTTGCTGTCTCTGCACCCCTGACTCTCCACAGACACAGAGGGGTATATTTACTAAAGTGCGTGTTTTTAAAGTGGAGATGTTGCCCATAGCAACCAATCAGATTCTCGCTATTATTATCTTCTATAAGGTGTTAGAGAAATGTTAAGTACAATCTGATTGGTTGCTATGGGCAACATCTCCACTTCTAAAAACCCGCATTTTCACAAATATACCCCAGAGCAGCATCAAAATTTACTCGAGCAGCAACCGCAATGGACTACTCAGACTTAAATTATATTCACTCGGCATCATTTAAACAGGTCAGAGTTACAGGGAATAATGTTAAACTACTGGGAAAACACTTTATAAAAACTTGGGTAGAGCGGATAATCTAATTGAAATTTAAATCACAATGCACTGGATAGTTAGGACTTAGGAGGCACGATAGATTGTGTGCCAAATTGGCAGCTTTTCAGACCAAATCGTGCCCACGACTGCTGGGGAGCTCCCGGGGAGGGTTCAGGGAGAAATCGTACACATCGTGGCAGCGTGAGCACATCGCTGTTTGTATACATTTTGTGGCATCATATAAATAAAGGATAATAATAATGTTTAGGGGTACATTTACTAAGGTGAGAGTTTTTAGAAGTGGAGATGTTGCCCATAACAACCAATCAGATTCTAGCTATTATCTTTTAGAAGGTGCTAGTTAAATGTTAAGTAGAATCTGATTGGTTGCTATGGGCAACATCTCCTCTTTTAAAAACTGTCACTTTAGTAAATATACCCCTTTGTCTCACTCTCAGGGGCATATTTATCATTGGCGTCACAAGGGGGTGCGGGCCGACTCCCCCTCAGTGACAGTTGCCGGGTGCTGCACTGTAACATTATGTGCAGGACTCGGCTCCTGACACAGTGAGGGAGCCAGCACTGCCTGCGTAGTGGTCCCCGGGTGCAGTCCACAACTCTGGGACCCCTCCACTGGAGTTCCCCTGTTGTCACGGGGTATGGGCCGCAAGGCCACTCCACCTTTTAGACGGCGCCCTCTCCCTCCCCGCACTGGGTGTAATAGCTGGGAGGGACACCGCTGACATTTTTTTAGCACCTATTGTGGAAAATCCTCTAAAAACTGCAGTTTTCAGTGGATATACGCATTAAATAAGAATCTGATATCTGCTGAGGTTCCTCTATTTTTAGGTGCCAGAGCAGTCTGTGACCTCCCCCCCTGACCCACAGCCCCCCCCCCACAGTCCACACACTATGTCTAGGTCAGGGGTCGGGGAACGTTTTTACCTTTTGACCCAAAATATATTTAGATACGCCGACGTTACCCCTTGATTTGAAAGGTAGGAAATCATATAGTAGTGCCCCCATAGTTATGCCCCTGTAGTAGTGCCCTCATATAATGCCCCTGTAGTAGTGCCCCCATATAATGTCCCTGTAGTAGTGCCCCCATATAATGTCCCTATAGTAGTGCCCCTGTAGTAGTGCCCCCATATAGTGCCCCCATGTCGTGCCCCTGTAGTAGTGCCCCCATATAATGCCCCTGTAATAGTGCCCCCATATAGTACCCCCATATAATGCCCCTGTAGTAGTGCCCCCATATAATGACCCTGTAGTGCCGCTAGTACACAAAAAAACACACCTTAATCCCCGCTCCTGCATCCACCGCTGTCCTGTCCGCCCGGCTGCTCCTCGGAACTATGGGAGAGACGTCATGACGTCTCTCCCATAGTGCGCATGGAGAGAGCCAGAAGCTGGAGTTCAGAAGAGAACTCCAGCCTCCGGCTAACGCGGCGCTGCAGGGAAGGAGCCGGGCATGCATATGAATTATTCTATTTTATAGAATGATTCATATGCATGCCCGGCTGTCCGTCCATTACCCCCAGGAATTTCATTTTTACCCCATGTGGGGTAATTTACCCCTGTTCCCCGACCACTGGTCTAGGCATAGAACTTTGTGTCATTTTAACTGGTGTGCTTGCTTGATTTGTCTAAGGTAGATGAGCTGGGTAAATGAGACAATCGGAGATGTTGTATTTGGTGAGTGTGCATGTGTGTCACGAGGACCTGGCAGTGTCTGGAATGGCGAGAACAATGCTGTGACAAACAGCTGTAATCTTAGATTACTACTGTTTGTTAAATTCAGAAAGGAAGTCATAACACCATTAGTGAGCGCTAAAGGGGCCATAATCTCGAGCTGGTTACACAGACATGACAATGAGTTATGTGTATTCCAATGGCCTCTGTAGTCACCAGGGGCAAAATGTAATAGGGTCCGAGTTTTGAACATTTTTAGAACCCACACTATGTAATAGGTTGTGAGAACATGCAAACTCGCATGTTTCTCACACACTCCCAATGCAAAACTCTTATCCAGATGTTTTGCCATTGTGAGGACGCAACTCGGCCAATGTAAGAGTACAAGTTTTTAACTTGCTCACTAATACTGACCTAAAACTTGCAAAAAGTAAAAAGACCTGAACAGGTCCAAGTCAGACAGAAACATGCACAGATCCATGAGATCTGTCCATGCTTCTGTGTTAAAAAAAAAAGTAAAAAAAAAAACAACAACGTGAAATTCGCACCTAAAAGCACAACCAGCACCAGGCTTTGCTGAGCCTTGTCCTGGTTGTAAAAATATAGAGGGAAAAAAAGTAGGGTTCTTACTATTAATAATAATGCCACAGCCGGGAGACCCTCCCACCGAGTGCCCCGGCCAAAGCACTTTCACCTGACTGCTAGTCTGCCCAGGCTGGGGATCCCTGGGGAGGTGGGGACCTCCCCCAATAATGGGGTACACCTCTCCAGGGCACCCCAGGCCTTGACTGTAAACACACATACAGTTTCTCTTGTCTGCCTTGGATCATGTGTTCTTTTTTTTGTTTTTAACCTGAAGAAGACGTGATCTGCACTAGGAATAGGTGAGTATTGATTTTTTTTTTTTTTTACAGGTGTCGTGGATGTTATAAGAGGACGTGAATGGCTATAGGGATTGTAGGTGAGTATGTGTGAGTGTGAAATAAAATATTACAACCTTCGGGGTCCCTGTCCTGTGTTTATTTTAATATTTCTTTTGCAGGTGATCTAGAGGTACTATACCAGGGGGCCCTTAATGCCCCACAAGCTGATACTTGTGGTTCTCCAAGTACCAGCATGTGGGGGAGGCTTGCTGGGACCACTAGTCCAACTGTGAAAGACAATATTATTGAATCTACACAATCAAGCCCAGGTAGGGACCACCCTTTATTGGGGGGTCACTACCTCCCCTAGGATTCCTGGCCTGGGCTTACTAGCTGTCAGGTGATAATGCTTTGGCCGGGGGACCCGTTGAAAGGGTCCCCCGGCTGTGGCATTACACCCCCATTAGAAAGAGTCCGGTGCTGGTTGTGGAAAATACAGGGGACCCATACACGCACGCAGAGGGGGTTCTGAGCACCTAGAAACCCCCCCTGGCCACCGCTTCATCGCCGCCCAACTGAACAATATATTGTTTTTTTGCAAAGAGAATGAGGCTCGGCAACTGTGCCTGCTCTCACATGGCTGGGCTGACAGAATGTAGGGGAGCTGCAATGGAAATACAGGGGAACCCTATGTTTTCACAGCCAGGACCAGCTCAAAACAGCCTGGTGCCGGTTGTGCTTTCAGTCTCAGACTGGGCCACTGGAGAGCCGAGTAATTCCCAGATGGGCCCCAAGGAGTTGAGGCCACGCCCCTTTCTGAGATGGTGCGGGGCTTAGCAGGCCGCAATCACAGGGGGCGGGGCCGTGCTGCCCAGCATGTATGCGTCTGGCCTTCCGGCCACTTCTTTCCCAGACAGTCAAGAAAGGAGAAGAAGTTGGGAGTTTGTTTGGCTTCTCACTGGCCATGCACCAGCAGCTGAACACAGACAATCAGTGACTGTAAGTTCATTGCAATACTCTCTCATCCGCAGGTAACAACTTTTATTATTCTTCTTTGTGGTGTGATTTGTTGTTTCTGCAGAGTTCCTGCAGATGTCCCTGGGGTCTGGTGGTTTCCTTTACCTGAGCTAGACCATTGCACAAGAAGGTGACTGATAATAACCAGGACTGATGCAGAACCTTTTTGGATGCCATTCAGAATCATTGATCAGTGATGATTGACAGTTTGGTTTTGCATGTGGCTCTGTTGCAGCCACATATTACAGTGCATTAATGATGTGCAGCCTCCCCATCATGGGTGCATGTTAGCATGTTCCCCCTGTGACGCTCGGCAGGCCAGACTGTTGGTGTAACACAGTGTTTCTCAACCTCAGTCCTCAAGGCACACTAACAGTCCAGGTTTTAGTGATATCCATGCCTGAGCACAGTTGGTTAAATCCAAATAACTGAGGTACTAATTAAGACACCTGTTCTCAAGTATGACTATCCTTAAAAAAACATAGACTGTTAGTGTGCCTTGAGGACCGTGGTTGGGAACCCCTAGTGTAACCTTACCTTTATATAGGCAACTACAGTATACCTGTGTTGAGTGCAGTGATTAAACTCCATGGCCTGGATATGCTATATAGTCTCTATGCTGCTAGCATGCATAGTTTAGTATCATGAAAGTACTGTAGTTAGTTTATTCTCGCTATTGTCTTTGAGCATTTGCAAGAGATCACAGTAGACTTTGTAACTGTAGAAAAAATTATTTATCTGGTAAATGAATGCATTGTGACTCCTATTCCCTGTTCGGCTCTTTTCATGTTGGTAGGGGAAGCGGTCATAATACTGACTGCAGGGATTCTGGAGCTTAGAATGCCGTTACAAGAATGAAGACACCTGTCAGAATCCCGGTGCCGGCATTCCGACGGCAAGTATTTGGGTTAGGGGGAGGGTTAGGGTTAGCCACTAGTGGGAGGGTTAGGGTTAGGCACTAAGGGGTAGGGTTAGGTTTAGGGTGCGGGAGGGGGGTGATTAGGTTTAGACAGCGGGAGGGGTAGGGGTAGGGAGAAGGGGAGGGTTAAGATACTGACTGACCGGTGTCGGTGTCCTAACCCTGTCAAGATGATGGCGTTGGGATTCTAACCGCCAGGATCTCAAGCGCCGACATCCCGTACCCAACCCGTTGGTAGGGAGACTGGCAAATTCTGCATGAGTGTAAGGTATACTGCACAATAAAGTCCTAGATGCACACTATGGGGACTATTTATAATAATTAAATATTTGTGGCTTATTCCCCAAAAACATTTGTTTTCGCGGGGTAACCGCAAATATTTAGTATCATCCCCTGTATGAAGGAGAGACCCCAGCAGATATCTCTGATACCTGCTGCGATCCTTCCATTCCTAGGGTAGGGGGGGGGTGCTGCCAGATTTATCAAGCTCCAGCATGCAATGCATTCTGGATATTGGCCCCTACAGCTACCGCCATCTGAAGATGGTGTTAGCCTGTTGTAGCTTATGGGCTACACTTCGCATAACTAGCTGGGAGAGGATTCCCCCGGAACCCTCCCTGGCAATGGTGGCCGCGCATGTGCAGTAGCCATGGCAGCATTCTGGGCACATTGCAGGGATGGGCTCCTTTCGGAGCCCCTGTCGGTGTCGGATGATACATTCTGGTAATGTGATTGCATTTTGCATTGTGATCCATTATTAAATGGGCCCCTATATGATTTGGAAAGGCATGTTGGTCTATTGTATAGGAGTTGAACAGTATTATTATTGGGCAGAGGCGGACAGGATGATGCCCCCCAGCTGTTTGGAAACTTCCAAGCCGGTATGATTCCTGTGGCTTGTAGTTCCACAACAGCTGGGGTGCTACGGGTCCCCATATCAATTATTGAGGATCAGAGTGGATCGGGTGGGAAAATAAATTATTTTATAAACTGCAACATTGGTTCCAGGTTTTATAGTACTGTTCTGCTGGACAAGTGTTTTTTTATGGTGATTAATTATGATCACACTAGATTGGTTAATTACTCCCCATAACCCCAACCACCACATGAAGTTTGTCCCTGTGGGAATACGTTAGGCAAGAGGCCCGTTTGCATTGTTCCCTGCATGCATTCCGCTTTGGTTGAGTCTATAGTCAAGTAGGCTAAAGGACTGCTGATGTCACAATCATGTGAAACGTGACGGCAGGGGGAGGAGCAAGGTCGGCCCAAGTTCAGAACATGGGACCCAACGTGGACCCTCGCGTGTATAACGTAATACCCCTTTTACACCGGAGCTAAAACCCGGGTTTTTGAAGGGTTAAACCGGGCAGCTCCCTGGTGTAAAAGGGGAGACGGTTGGATCGCCAGGTCGAGTGACCCGGCAATCCAACCCAGGTAACTAGCAGGGTTTAACACGGGCGTAGCCCGTGAAACCCTGCTGTGAGAACAGCGCACTCCGGGTCACGATGACCTGGAGTGCGCTGCTAGCCGGCCGATTGGTCCGGCTTCAGTGGCGCTTGGAGATGACGTCATCTCCAAGCGACCACTTTCACTCCGCAAAAGCCGGGTCTATGCAGACCCGACTGCGGTATGAGCGGCGCTGACTCGGGAATATCCCGTGTCGGCGCCGGCAAAATTCCGGGTCTGATCCGGATAGGAACTTTGTTCCAACTCCGGGTCAGACCCGGAATTTAGGTGGAAAAGGGGTATTAGATTCACAACATGAACCTCTAATACTCCTTTCAGACATAAGACCCGAGAAATACACAGGTACTTCCCGGTTCTATCAACCCTAGAAATTCCCAGGTCTTAGTCTGAGACCCCCATTCACACTATACCAAAACCCGGGAAATTCCAGGGTCGGATACGTTCACACTGAACCCAGGTCTGCCCTGGAATTTGGTGTCAGTTTAATGTGGACATTTGTTTTTGTTCATTAATGACATAATACTAAAATTCGCATTTTTAGAGTAAAGGCCACAAAGTTTGTTTGTTTACAATGTTTTTTTTAGTTGAAAACCAATAAAGTTTGACATTACAATATAAAAAAATTATGAATATTGCCTTTAAAAAGTTTTGGTATATACAAAGACAAAATTTTCACATAAAAAAGTTAAACACAAAAATAATACACACAATTAATTTGCTCCTCCGCCATGTGGTCCGGATGCCTGCAGTTGAGGTCATCTGCAGGTGCACGGAACAGCCAATGAAAACGTTTTCCTGGGTTGGACGCATTCACACTAGAGCCTACCCGGATTTCACCTGGGAAAAACCCTGGTACAGAGCAGGGTCATGGACCCAGGATTTCGACCCGGGTCGTCTCTGTTCACACATAGCAAAAACCCTGGTTGATGTACGTTCACGTCCAAAAATCTGGGTTTGCTGTATATCTGAAAGGGGTATAAGAAATGTTTCCAGCAGCTTCTTGAATCCAGAGCAAAGGGCATCTTACTCAGTACTAGAAAAATGTACAGAGTAAAGTGTCCATTATGTAAGATAGATAGATAGATAGATAGATAGATAGATAGATAGATAGATAGATAGATAGATAGATAAGCTGCTGTTTGTTTGACTATATTTTGATATAAAAGCCCTAAGGATGTTTGAAACATCCACTTTCTGCAGTTTCAGGTGAGAGACTTCTCATTTAATGCAGTGCAGTTGTGAAAATGAGTTATGACAGGCTGACTAGGAGCCAGTGTAGGCAATAATATGGTTTAGTGAGCACCAAGCTTTAAAGTGAAAGTCTGATTAAAGGAGATAAATAGGAGATCACATTTCTGATGGCACATTGGAATGAGTCACTCTTTTTTTTTTTTCTTTTAAACTTTTTGTGCTTGCTAAAGTTGTATTTTCTACTGCAATCTCAGGATTGTATGCTCTATTGGGGCAGGGACGGCTTATATTCGCTGTACAGTGCTGTGTAAATTGTGGTGCTATATAAACTATAATGATGATAATAATTATCAAGTATCTATTATTTGGTGCATTCAGTGCATCATTTGCTTCTAACAGTACCCAGCTGACCTTGTTAGATAAAGAAGCAGACTAAGGGCCTGATTCAGAGTCACTCGCCACGCTAATATTCACACAGCTGGCCGATGGTTTAAGGATTGTGCATGTGTGTACTGCGCCCTGATTGTTACCGCAGCGGGACACAGAGCTAGTTTGGAAGCAGGGAGTGTGGTTTTTAGTGGGCATTCCTGGGAGGTAACAAGTGGAGGCTAGGCAGATGTGGTCCAGTCGTGGGAGGTAATGGGGTAGCTAGGCAGATGTGGGCATTCCTGGGAGGTAACAGGGGGTGGCTAGGCAGATGTGGGCATTCTTGGGGGGTAACGGGGGGTGGCTAGGCAGATGTGGGCATTCTTGGGGGGTAACGGGGGGTGGCTAGGCAGATGTGGGCATTCCTGGGAGGTAACGGGTGGCTAGGCAGATGTGGGCATTCTTGGGAGGTAACGGGGTGGCTAGGTAGATGTGGGCATTTCTTGGAGGTAACAGGGGGTGGCTAAGCAGATGTGGTCATGCCTTGGGAGATAATGGGGTGGTTAGGCAGATGTGGTAATGTCTTTGGAGGTAACGGGGTGGCTAGGCAGATGTTGGCATTCTTGGGAGGTAACTGGGTGGCTAGGCAGATGTTTGCATTCTTGAGAGGTAACAGGGGGTGGCTAGGCAGATGTGGGCATTCTTGGGAGGTAACGAGGTGGCTAGGCAGATGTGGGCCAGTAGTGGGAGGGAACAGGGGGTGGCTACGCAGATGTGGGCCAGTCGTGGGAGATAACAGGGGGTGGCTAGGCAGATGTGGGTGTGTGGTGGGAGGTAATAGGGAGTGGCAAGGCAGATGTGTGTGTGTGGTGGGAGGTAACGGTATAGCTAGGCAGATGTAGTGGGAGGTAACAGGGGGTGGCTAGATGTGGGCGTTCCTGGGAGGTAACAGGAGGTGTTATGGAGATGTGGGCATGTGGTGGGAGGTAACGGGGTGCTACGGAGATGTGGCCGTTCCTAGGAGGTAACGGGGTGGCTAGGCAGATGTGGTCATGCCTTGGGAGGTAACAGGGGGTGGTTAGGCAGATGTGGGCCTGTCTTGGGAGGTAACAGGGGGTGGCTAGGCAGATGTGGGTGTGTCGTTGGAGTGTCGCTGACAGTGGCTGCGTCTACAGATGCACAAACGCTCACACAAAAGGCAATGACCAGACAGAGAAACTGCCCTTGCCACAGGGCTGGTGCAAGTTTTGATGGTGGACCGATGGTGTGGCTAAACATGCTGCAAGTGAGCGTCTCAGTATTAATGAAATCGGCCACATCATTAGCATAAAGACGTGGCTGTGGCAAATTCTGTGTCTTTGTGCGACGCAGAATCAGGCCCTATGTGCCCAACCCTGTTACAACATATATCATACTTCAAGACATTCTGGCTGCCAGATGAGCATGGTGGGGGGCATGGCGATCGCGTCATTGTGGCCCCACCCCCTGTACACATTGCCATTCAGAACGAATTGCATCAGCAGCCCCCCGCTGCAGGGGTATGTGGGGGGGTGCGTGTATGTGCAGGTGGGGTACAGGGGTAGGTTCGGAGACTTGACCACTTTTCCATGTGGCCAGTAGTGCCACCTGATTTTTGGGAGCCTCCCATACGTTCCGAGAGAGTAGGCAAGTCTGATATGCTGTCTGCCTATATGGCATTTGATTAAAAGTAAAATCATGTAAATAAGATGTTTGCAATTTTGTTTATTAAATGAACCTCTTCTATCTAATCAGAAATATGCTTTCATTGTCTATCTTGAACTAGGCAGATAAAAGTTAATTGATGATTAGTTGCTATAGTACCAGACACTGTACATGAACACAAATGACAGCGGGCAATATCAGGATGGAAGCCATCTGCATTGATAAGTACTGTATTATTAGATTCAAATAAATAATCAAGCAAAGCACAAGGACAAGGTTATATTTCTTTAGATTTGCTAAAATGTAATATCTTATTAATATTGATGGATCAATTTAGGGGACGAATTCCCAGCAATGGTCCTAGTGTAATAACACTGGTGGCCAAATATTGTGATAGTTCTCCCAATAACCATTTCAGTTCTTTACAATGGTCTCTATATCTAAAGTTCCAAAATAAACTTTCAGCACTGGGATCTCATCATTCATGTCTTCTGCCCCAGATGTACCCAAGAGAACAATTTAAAGCCTACACGTTTGCAAATGCTCAGTGTATAGCATAACCCCTATTGCTGCAAATGTAGCGTGCATTTTCAAGCAGTTATTTCTTGCAAACTGCTCAGTTTCTCACATTTTATAAAACATGCAAATTGATTTGCTATATTAAACACTGTTTAAAAATTGTGCATCTAAAATTAATCTGCTTTGAGAATTTTGGTTAAAAAATAACAATGATATAATTAAATTATTCTCCCTCATTAAGGGGTCTATGTACTAAATCCTTGGAGAGAGATAAAGTGGAGAAAGATAGATTACCAACCAGTCAGCTCCTAACTGTCACCTTTCAAAGCAGACCATTATTTCATTTAACACAGAGACGCACTAGGGATGGACAGGTTTCCAGAGAAACGGAAACTCCCTTTGTTCTAATCACGTCTACACGGGGGTATGTTTCCTAAACATCGAATTTTCAAAGTGGCTTTGAGCGCTGGATTTCAAAAAGTCAATAGTAATTAGTAATACATAAAAAAACAAGCCTTTGTGTGTATTAGTATTGTCCTTTTAAATCCATTGCAAATTAGGTGGCTTTGAAACACAGATATATAGTAAATGCGCCCCTTGGAATAGTTTTAGTATCATTTGTGTATTAATTCCCAAAAAATGGTCTCTGTCACTGACCTTTTTAATACTTCTTATTTTAGTTTGGTTTGAGGAAAGATTAATATTAGCTTTGTAAAGGAATATTCAATTGGTAAGATTGTCATCACATAGAGCGAGTTAATATCAATATAACGTTTCACATTAATGTACAGTACAGGCTACATTTAGGTACATGTTACTTTTCTAATTTCCTATTTGCTGTACATTGTGACAATCGCACATTCTGCCATCGGGATTGTCTAAACCTAACCCCCACCCTCCTTCTCTAGCCTAACCCTAATCCTCCCGGGGGGGTGCCTAGCCCTAAATCCCCCTGGGGTGCCATAAACCTAATCCCCCCTCCCGCAGCTAAGAGGACGGGCGCACCGTATTTACCTCATTCGGGCCCTTGTCGTCCTGGATTCCGGCGTCGGGATTATGACAGGCGTTGGTATCTCGATGCCCGTCATTCTGCCGTCGGGATTGTGACTGGCGGCCACTCACATAACTACATACCCTGCTGTACAATAACGTACAACTCAAATGCAACAGGAGGCGTCTGTAGGAAATAGATGCCTCCTTCATGCATCGGCAATCCGAGTACTGCGTTCGAAGGCGTAGCATTGAATCACCATCACAACCATCGGTCTCGGAGGTCGCAGCCTCTGACCAGTCTGCGTAAGCCGAAGCTTAGACTGGCCAGCGGAACTAGTCAGCCGGGTCCAGGAAATCTGCATCTGACGGAGCAGACCCTGGGCTCGGCATGCCTACAAAATGTGGGTAACTTGTATTTGTTTTGTAGAACGGCCAGGCCCCGCCCCCTAAACGCTGCAGCCTTTCAATCATGCTGCGGCTAATGGGGGACTGGGAGCAATCATGCAGGACCCGCTCTGCACATATGCAGAACCCAAATATCAGGTTTACGTACAAATCCGAATCACGCCCCTGAGTTCTCTTCTTATTGCCCAACATCTTACATTTGTGACCCAGCAACACTTTGTAAGTCAACCAAACTAGTTACAGTATGTACAGTAAAACAATTTGACTACATAAAGTGTCTTGGGCCAATTTATCCCAGCAAGTTATTTTTCTTGCTTTGTTGCAAAACCAGGTATTTAGGAAGCCCACTCCAGACACCCTGCATTGCCCCTATGACACTGCATAAAGCCACTTCACTCTCTTTTCATCCAGCAGCAAATGGTACATTTCTGCACCATTCAGGGATTTTTCTCATTGAAAGCAGCCTGCTTGTCACATAGCAAATCACTCTACGGGCTGTATTCCATTATACCCAGACCGTGGCAATGCACAGCAGGCCCTTAATCCTGCAGACTGATCCATGGGAATGTTTTAAATTCTAAGCCTCACAGTGATCCGGGATCCTATGGATTTTATAGTTCTGTGATGTAGCTTGAGTAGAACTAGGCATACTGCCAGTAAACAACTCTGGGCTTATCTTGTAGTTGAATAGAGCACTGTACGGCTGTCACATGTAGCAGGATTGCCTGACAAGGTGCATCACCCCTGTGACTTAATTTACTTAATACAGGACAAGAATGCAGGGATACACATTAAACAATAAAAACAAATTAATCACAATACAGAAAAATATGTGTATTGGACCAGTATTACAATATTATGGGGTCTATTTACTAAGGAGTGTTAGGAGACAGAGTGAAAAGTGATAAGGTGCCAGCCAATCATCTCCTAACTGCCATCTCACAGGTGTTTGAAAAATGACAGTTGGGAGCTGATTGGCTGGCAACTTATCACTTTTCACTCTGCCTCCTAATACTGTTTAGTAAATAGACCCCTATTTCTTTATTAACAGTTACTTATATAGCACCAGCATACTCAGTTGCACTCTACAATTAGGAACAAGGCGGTAGATGTATGAAGCAGTGAAAAGGCTGGAGAAGTGTGCCAGTGGAGAAGTTGCCCGTGGCAACCAAACAGCTTTGAGGTTGCATTTATCAAGTACATTCTATAAAACGATAGGTAGAAGCTGATTGGTTGCCATGGGTAACTTCTCCACTGGCACACTTCTCCACACCCTTCACTGCTTCATACATCTAACCCAAAAAGTAATAAAACAAGAGTGGGTAATACCAAACAGACAAAGGGGTAAGAGAGTAATAAAACAAGAGCAGGTAATACTAATAACAAACAGACAAAGGGGTAAGAGAGCCCTGCTCGCAAGCTCACAATCTCTCTAGGTTATTGATATAATATGCTAAATCAATGGCGGAACTAACCCCAAACCACAAATTAGAAACTCTTTGCGCGTGCCCAGAAAAGGGGTATGGCCTCAGGGTGAAGTGGGCATGGCCTCATGTCGCACAGGGTATCAGTATTCGTGTACAATACAAATAGTCTTCAATCAAGTCAAGATAATCCTGATTTGATTGTAGAATATTTTGCATTGTACTATACATGAATAACACTGGTACCCTGTGTGGAGTGTGTGTTGTGTATGTAGAGAACGGGTCGGATGGCACAGCAAAAATGTGAATGGGGTGGGCTGTGATTCTGAAGAATGTTTACTTACCTGGGCCCACGCCAGAACTGCTGCACATGGAGGGCGGCTCCACCTCTTCTCCCTGGGTTTTTACAGTGGTGATGGTCATGGGATCCTGACATTAGGGCCCTGGCACCGGAAGCAAGAGCAGGACTGACTGAGAGATGCAGAGAGGAAGAGCCTGGGACTCCAAGGGTGAAGCTTGCCTTTCTGTTACCCAGGGCAAAGACTCATCACGGTATCCCTCTGTCCCAGTGGATAGCAAGTCACCCTTTATTGTATTGTATTTATTGTTGTCATCAGCAAAACAAGTTTGGCAGACGAAATTACATTGCACTTTTTAAAAAAAAAAAAACAGTGAATAGCAATCCATGGTAAAGGTTATCACAAACAATTTCACGAAAATAATAAAATTAAATGAACTAAAGAGATACATTCATAGCATTCAGCATGCGCACAGCAGATGGAAGAAAACTAACCCTCAAGCGACTCGTACGTGCCCGAAGTACTCTGAACCGTTTTAAAGATGGGAGCTTATCAAAAAATTCATGAAATGGATGGCTTGGATCCGATATGATACCTTTGGTTCTCTTTAGAACCCTAAGCCCATAAACATCATGAATAGTTGGCAACTGCACGCCAATGATTTTGCTGGCGGTCCTAACAACCCGTTCCAGTGCACTTCTTTCACTCGCTGTGCAGTTGCCATACCAGATAATGATACCAAACGTCATAATTGCTCTCAATTGAGCATCTGTAAAAGTTTAGCATAGTTACTTTGCTAACTCCTGAGGCCCTCAAACGTCTTAGGAAAAACAAACGCTGTTGCGCCTTTTTAATTAGGGACAGTGTATTTAAAGACCATGTCAAATCTGCCGCAACCTGGATACCCAGAAATTTAAAAGACTCGACTGTATCAACATCCTGGTTGTTAATAGACACTGGCAATTTCTGCTCTAAACATCTCCTACGAAAATCAATTACCAGTTCTTTTGTCTTGTCGCCATTTAGGAGCAAGTGATTATCACCACTCCAAGAAACCGCCTTTATCAAGAGCAGAGATGCAGCGCCGAAACAGCTGTCGAGATTAGGCTTGCTGCTCTAGGGTCCGGTGAGATGCATACTGACAGTTTGGCGACCACCCTGGTTTCTATTAAGTATACCATTTAATTATACTTCACCCTGCTTGGACTCTATCAGTGACTGTTATCTATCATGCTGCCGCTCTTTGCTGCTATCTGAATACAGATTTTTTTTGCATTAATTTACTGGATGTGCTGGTTCTTTGTATCTGCTATCTACCATTACCATATGTACCGTGCACTCCCTCAATGTCTCTTTTAATGAGTGCTACTGGGATTTGAATTTCTATATATAGATATATATATTATATAATCAAATGTCCTGACTCACTGACTGACTCATAAACGCCCAGCCCAAACCCCTGGACCTAGAAACATCGGGAACTATATTCCTTCCATGATACAGGTGCCCACTACGAAGGGATTTTTCTAAAATGTTTTGGGGTGGAAAGGGCTAATATGTTTCCTCCCCCTGTGCACTGTCCTGCCTACCTGACTCATCGTGGATGCAACACAGTTCAGAATTCAAACATCAACTGTCACCCCAAGTGCTGCCAAACATCACTGGCAGTTGGTGTGGCTCCTCTATTTGAATAGTGAGGGAAGGGAATGTGTTACTACAGAGGTGAGAGGGGAATGTGTTACTATACAGGTGAGGGAGGTGAATGTGTTTCTACACAAGTGACTAAGGGGAATGTGTTACTACACAGGTGAGGGAGAGGAATGTGAAATGTGTTACTTATGGGCAAGGGACGGGAATGTGTTACTACAGGGATTATCAAGGGCAATGTGTTACTACAGAGGTGAGGGAGGGGAATGTGTTACTCAGTGCTGTCCTGCTGTCAGAAGAGCTGTCCTGCTTCCTTTGCAATTTTAATCACAATTATATATGCATACAACATTACTAAACATCGTTATGCATGCGATCAATGCCGGGATGTATCAATTTCCAAATACAATGCTTGCTGCATCCCGCTCTATGACTGAACTTGTGCTATTCAAGTATCAATAAAACAATTATCTCCTTAAGTTTTGTTGAACTTTACTTTGTCAACTTATTAATAAATCAATATTTAGTGTCCATGTGTAGAAAAGCATTGTGTTTGTCCTTAGGAAGAAACCTTACTGCAAATTCCAAGACAATAATAAATAAAAATTCAATATTCAATATTAAACGCCACCTGTGATGAATTCATTGTATTTTCCACCAAACATGGTTCTAAAAAAATGGGAATTTTTTGCAGCACAGCCTCTTTGCAATTGGATTCGCTCAGTGCTAGATCGTTTCTGACACCTATATAGTTCTCTTGAGCTTCATTTCCATTTCCAGCTGTTACTTGTCATGGGGCTTCCAACTTCTAGAATAAAGTGTATTTATTCTCAAACAGCAAGATAATGGGGAAGAGCAATAAATAGCCAATATGTCGCAAGTCACAACACCTTTCACCAAAATATTTTACGAAATACTATTCCCATTTTCAGGGTGAAGTGAATAATATTGATTGATGCTCGAGATCTGGGGAATTCAGAGGCCAAGTCCAACACATTCAATTCTTTGTCATGTTCCTCAAACCATTCCTGAACAGTGGGGGCTAATTCAGCAGAGGATGGAATTGCAAATCTGCTCGCAGGCAGCTTTGCAATTCCGTTCTTGCAAATATACAAATGCTGGCAGAGGTGTGTGACACCCCCTGATGCATTTGTGATCCCAGCACTGCGACCGATGTTGCAGGCTGGGATAACTATCGTGACCATAGGTCGCGATGGTGGATGGCGCCAGCCAGCTGAGTAAGCCTCAGCTTACGCAGGCTGGCTGGCTTGCAAGGCCAGGAAAATGCGTTTGTGACCTTGCCACTCCCGGAAAATGGGGTTCTTGGAAACGCCTCCATTTCCAAGAACGCTGGCCTTCCCCGCCCTGCCCCTTAAATGCCTCTGCCTGTCAATCAGGCAGAGGCATAGCAGGGGCTGCGTGCGATCACACAGGACTCGTTCTGCACATTTACATCCAATGCTGGATCAGCCTCAATGTTTGCAGTGTGGCAGGGTGCACTATCCTGCTGAATGAGACTGTCATCAGGGAATACTGTCTGTTGCCATTAAGGGGTGTACTTGGTCTACAACAATGTTTAGGTAGGTGATACGTGTCAAAGTAACATCCACATTGCCTCCTACAAGAAAAAAAAACAAAAAACACATTTGCCCAGCACAGGAAATAATAAAACACAGAAAAAAAAAAGATTAACACATTGGCAGGAGAAGAAACAAACAAATTTGCCCCAACAGGAAAAAGAAACAAACATTGCCCCCCACAGGAAAAAAAAAAAAACAGATTGGTCCCCACAGGAAAAAAATACACATTTTGGCCCCGGCAGGAAAAAAATAAATAAAACATATTGGTCTCCACAGAAAAAAAAAACCACATTGGCCCCCACAGAAAAATAAACAAGCACATTTACCCTTACAGGATAAAAAAAACAAAAACATTGGCAACCACATGAAAAGCAAAAAAACACAGATTGGCCCCCAAAGGAAAAAATCATATTGGCCCCCATAGGAAAAGAAACAAACGCATTGCCCCCCACAGAAAAACAAACACATTACTACATAGAAGAAAACAAACACATAGCCCACACATGAAAAAATAAAACACATTGGCCCCAATGAAAAAATAAAATAAAAATAAACACATTGGCCCTGACAGGAAAAAAAAAAAAACACATTGGCCCTGACAGGAAACAGAACAAATACTTTGGCCCCACAGACAAAAAAAAACACATTAATTGCCCCAGTCCCCCACAGAAGACTGTCGGAAGCAGGAGAGAAGAGAGAGAGAAGCTCCCAGTCCCTCCCTCGCCATCAGCCGTGGATGGCACAGTTCCATTCTTCTTTCATAGTGGCACAGGCACTAGCTTCAGCTTCAGTGTCTGCAAGAACAGGTCTGGTATTTCATCGAGTGAGAGTCTGCGGGGACAGGTCTAGTGGGTGATAGGGTGAGAAAATCTGTGGTGCAGGTCTGTTGGGTGATGGTGAGAGAGTCTGCAAGGACAGGTCTGGTGTTTGGCATGGTGAGAGATTCTGCAGGGACAGGTGTGGTGGGTGACAGGGTGAGGGTCTGCATGGACAGGTGTGGTGGGTGACAGGGTGAGGGTCTGCATGGACAGGTGTGGTGGGTGACAGGGTGAGAGTCTGCAGGGACAGATGTGGTGGGTGACAGGTTAGAGTCTGTGGGGACAGGTGTGGTGGGTAACAGGTTAGAGTCTGTGGGGACAGGTGTGGGTGACTGTTTAGAGTCTGCATGGACAGGTGTGGTGAGTGACAGGTTAGAGTCTGTGGGGACAGGTGTGGTGGGTAACAGGTTAGAGTCTGCATGGACAGGTGTGGTGGGTAACAGGTTAGAGTCAGCATGGACAGGTGTGGTGAGTGACAGGTTAGAGTCTGTGGGGACAGGTGTGGTGGGTGACAGGTTAGAGTCTGCATGGACAGGTGTGGTGGGTAACAGGTTAGAGTCTGGGGACAGGTGTGGTGTGTGACAGGTTAGAGTCTGCATGGACAGGTGTGGTGAGTGACAGGTTAGAGTATGTGGGGAGAGGTGTGGTGGGTGACAGGTTAGAGTCTGCATGGACAGGTGTGGTGAGTGACAGGTTAGAGTATGTGGGGACAGGTGTGGTGGGTGACAGGTTAGAGTCTGCATGGACAGGTGTGGTGGGTGAAAGGTTAGAGTCTGGGGACAGGTGTGGTGTGTGACAGGTTAGAGTCTGCATGGACAGGTGTGGTGAGTGACAGGTTAGAGTCTGTGGGGACAGGTGTGGTGGCTGACAGGTTAGAGTCTGCATGGACAGGTGTGGTGGGTGACAGGTTACAGTCTGGGGACAGGTGTGGTGTGTGACAGGTTAGAGTCTGGGGACAGGTGCGGTGGGTGACAGGATAGAGTCTGCATGGACAATTGTGGTGGGTGACAGGTTAGAGTCTGTGGGGACAGGTGTGGTGTGTGACAGGTTAGAGTCTGGGGACAGGTGTGGTGTGTGACAGGTTAGAGTCTGGGGACAGGTGTGGTGTGTGACAGGTTAGAGTCTGGGGACAGGTGTGGTGGGTGACAGGTTAGAGTCTGGGGACTGGTGTGGTGGGTGACAGGTTAGAGTCTGCATGGACAATTGTGGTGGGTGACAGGTTAGAGTCTGTGGGGACAGGTGTGGTAGGTGACAGATTATAGTCTGCAGGGACAGATGTGGTGGGTTACAGGGTAGAGTCTGTGGGGCAGGTCTGTTCACAGTACCCCTCCACCCCAGCCCCTTCAATGTCCACCCCTGACAGAACTCCCTCCATAAATACACTCTCCCCCCTTCAATAACCACATCACAGTCCCCCCCTCCTTTCAATAACCACATTAGAACAACCTTGCCCCCCTTCAATAATCACCTCACAACATCCCTCCTCCCCTTCAATATTCACTTCTCAGCAGGGGCAGAACTATGGGAGACAATTGAGGCTCCTGCCGCCAGGCGCCAGCACTGAAGGGGCTCCTCATCTATTGCCCACAATATATTCACCCCACTTAAGGCTAATTTTATATTAGTGTTTTTGTGCATTTGTGATAGACAGATAGATAGATAGATAGATAGATAGATAGATAGATAGATAGATATGCACCATATTTATTTTCCCTTTTTTTTTAGGGGGGTACAAAATTATAACTTGCCTCCGGGCACTTACGCCACTGCCTCTCAGCGGCCCCACCATCGCCACAAGCAAACTTACCTTCTTTACTTTGGAGACTGACACCCCTGCAGTGGTGCGGCCTGAGACAGCCTGTCCTGATGTGACATATTGGCGGGATGCAAAATGAATGCACTGAATAACAGCCCCTATCAGAGCATTCTAAAAAAAAAAAAATCACCGGAATGCATCATTCAGTTTATGTCAGAGAGGTATAAGCGGTAATTGTATCTTTTTTTTCGATCGTCACCCACTGATGGTCAGAAGCTAGTGCGCATGCATGAGGTTTGGCTTTACAGTCACTTTATTTATCGGCAAAGTGGCCAGCCGTGGCGCTAAGGCAATAGTACATACCATCGCGCACCTGAGGGCTGAGAGAGTGAGAGGAGCTCAGGGAGGCGGAGCTACCCGGCTGCTCCGATAGTGTTACAGCAAGAGCGGCCAGAGCTCCCTCCCTCCCGCAGTCAACCATGTACATGGAGCACTTAAATTGTACTGGCCCGGGGGGCATATGGCACCCTGTCCCCCAGCCTGCCCCTGCATATGTCCCTGTCACTGCTTCACCGGTCGTCCTTCCTTGGACCACTTTTGGTAAGTACGAACCACTGCATATCGAGAACACCCTGCAATTAATTTTATTTTCTTCACCTGTCAGTGGTTTTAATGTTATAGCTGATGGGTGTATATCAAACAATACAAACACTAAGAGAATGCTTATAGGGCCTGATTCATCACGGAACACTATTGCAATCGCAGCTGCGATTACGCACATAGGTCTGGTGTGAAAATGTGCTAATGACTGCAATCGCAAAGCCATCGCACAGCTGTAATACCTCGCAGTCCTGCATATACATCGGGAACATCAAGTAACATCGGCTCCTCACGCACAATTACATCAGGTCTAACATTACTCAGAAATTGCTAACCTCGTCACACGCAGTGACTACTCAAGCTGCGTATACCGACACAGTGGCTAATTAACACACGCCCATGCAACGGCGTTCAAACGGACAGGCACGCCTGCGCTTCCCCAACCACTACCCCGTCACCACCCCCAAACGCTGATGTCCCTTCCCTCGGCCTGCATTAGATATGTACGTAAGTAATCGCAGTGCGATCACAATGCTAATGCACGCACGCGCACTGCACTGCCTACGCATGCACAGTATGCACCATCGGCCGAACTGCGTACACTGTGGAAGTTGCGATCCGTAATGAATCAGGCCCATAGTGTTTCTAATCATAGGGGGAGATGGACTAAGCTCTGGTAAGTGATACATTGGAAAGTGTTAAACTACCAGCCACTCAGCTGCTAACTGTCATGTTACAGGCTGTGTTTGAGAAATGACAGTTAGGAGCTCATTGGTTGGTAGTTTATCACTTTCCAGTTTAACACTATCTAGAACTTAGTACATCTGCTCCTTAGAGTCTCTTAATTGGACAACATGGTGTATGGCTGGCACTCCAAGTAAAACAATTCTGCTTGGCCTGGTGCCCTCACGTTAACATACAAAGTTATGTGTCAGCACTCCAGACTCTATTAAATGAGCAGAGACTCCTGTTCGATTCAATGTTTCAGCCTGAGAAAAGGACGTATTAAAAAGTCCTGAAACGTGGGATTAAACAGTGGGTAACAGGGAAATATACAGTGTGGGTAACATGGGATGACAGTGGGTAACAGGGAAATATACAAACTATGCTGGGTGCTTCATCCCTGGTAAAATAATACACTTTTTAAGTGCGCTGCAGCGAAGGCTTAGTATACAGTATGACATATGCCCTTATAGGGAAACTTGTTGCTGGGAACATGAGGCACTGTGTTTTTTTGTAGAGTTAGAAAGTAAACTGTGGTTGTTGCTTTCAGCTGCAGCAGTTGTTTTCACATGCTTTATACATCTTCCATCCATCTAGATGCTTTTCTTATGCCACATCCTCATTAGTTCCAGTTGCTTTAAATGGCAGCTTCAGCGAGTGACCATTACCAGTCATAGCGTTACACATGCGTTATGCTATATCTGTCCTTACTGCTGTGTTGCTCTGAACTTCAACTGCTGTCTGTGGGCCTGATTCAGCAAGGAACGCACGCTAGCAGATGCGCCCACCCGTCCGCTGCGAGAATATGCTAATCGATGCATACGCACAGAGACCCGAGGCACAAGATGCAGACGCCCAGCCCCATACTAAGCCGCCCATCTCCCTTTACTCACAGCCTGATAAGCACCCAAGATAGTGTAAACATTGGTAACATCGAGAACCATCAGTCCCATTAGCATAATAGCGGTTGACCTGACCTGACGCAGGATTTTGGCAGCTTCCTATGTACTGCTTAGGGTATGACGGCCTATGCCGCCGCACTGCCTTACTCCAGCTCTACAGCACATCATCTGGTGCCCTGAAGTTTTACCATCATGTTAGTTATCTGATATTACCTAGAGCCTACTCCTATCTAAAACAAGCACTTATAAGGTACCACTACCTCTAGAAAACATCCTGAAAACAACTCAATGGGCAGAATTCAATTGTTTTCGCAGCCCGCATCTCCCGTCCAAAGCTAGGCAATTGTCCAAGATTTTCGTGCTGATCACGCCCATAGAGGTCAGGTTTAGCCGCGTAAAGCAGCTAGACCCGACCAAAGTGCTGGGCGCGATCGCAAAAAGTGATGTTTGGGCATCCAAACATGTCACTTTTCGCACATTTCAGCTCTCATCCCCCAGGGGCTGCGAGCTGAAATGTAGCGCTGGCAGCTCAGCGTGCCCGACAGGAGCAAGAATTGAATAGCTCCGTCGGGCGCGATAGGGGCTGGAAAGAATTGAATTCCGCCCAATGATTGTCGAACACATAGCATTCCATGGAAACAGGGCCTGCTAGAAAAGATGGTCTCATCAAGATCGGTTCTGGTAACTGATCAAGTGTAAGTAGTTTCTTTTGTATAGATACACCATAATAACTTTTCTCCATCACTACATTATTATTATTATTATTATTATTATTATTATTATTATTATTATATCACATATATCACAGCACTGTACAGAAGAAAAAAAAATCCCTAAGGAGTTTACAGTCTAAGGGGGTCATTCAGACCCACTCGCGAGCGGCAGCACGCTCGCAAGTGGATCGATGTTCCCCACTGCACATGCGCACGACGGAGGGAGCTCCGTCATGCACATGCGCGAGACCCGGGGAGCGAAGGACTTTCCTTCGCTCGGAGTGTCTCACCAAAGGGGGCGTGCTGCCGATGGTGACTGACAGCACGCCCCCTTTGGTAGGCGTGCCGGGGGCGTGCCTGCCAGACGGAGGCGTTCCTATGGGAACGCCTACCGTCTGAAGCCGGCCCCACTGACATCACTAGTGATGTCAGTGGGAGTGATTTTGGCTCTGATAGAGCCAAAATCACTCCTGGGCTTGCAGTTGAGAAACCCGACCACAGGGTTTCACTCGCAAGTCCGATGGTTGCGATGGTCAAGACCATCGCGACCATCTTGTTGGACGCTCGTATATGCTGTGGGTGGTGACCCACAGCTATACGAGCATCCAGGAGGACACTCCATATTAATGGAGGAGGGCCCTGATTCAGAGCGAGCGCTCTGGTCAGAGCGTCCGGCTCTAAATCAGGGCCTAAATGCCATGCCACACAAACACCCCCTAGTGTCCATTTGTGGATGCCGCCAATTAAACGTCCAGTATGTTTTAGGACTATAGAGGAGACTGGTGCACCCAGAGGAAATCCATACGCCAAACATTGGGATATCTCCATATAGATAAGAGGCTGCTCAGAATCAAAACTGAGGTCTGATTCAGCAGCATTCACAAATAGCAACTAAGGGCCTGATTCAGAGCCACTCGTAAGCGGCCTCTCGTTCGCTCCGAGCGATGTTTGCCCAACTGCGCATGCGTATGGATCGTTATACGCATGCGCGAACCAGTCAGTGCGGTCGAAATTCATGTGCTCGCAAAATAGCGAATGCCTGCTATTTTGAGTGACAGAAAGAGGCGTATGTGGGTGGTAACAGGGGAAGGTGCTTGAAAACGGGGAGTGGAGATCAGAACGCAGGCGTGCTTAAAGGTCAAAATGGGCGTTTTATGGGTGTGCATAATTAAAACAGCAGCGTCATTGACCACGTCACTGGGTTATTTTATAGCCAGAACTGCTCGCAAGATTGTGGTAGCAAAAACCAACCACAAGAATAGCGAGCAGTTCATACCCTGGTCGATGTACTCGATTAATCTAATAAATAGCGGACATGACGTAGGATGCGAGCGGCCAGGGGGCGTAGTTTCCCAAAAAACGACCGCATGTTTTGTTCGCTCGTTCAGACCTAGAGGCGTGAACAGCCCGCAAAGAGCGAACGGTTCATTGGAATAGCCACCCCTATTTTCTGGACGAGCGAGCGCTAATTGCGTCCGGCTCTGAATCAGGCCCTATGTACGCAGATCGGGGGTTTGTTAGCCTCTGCATGTGCATATAAGCCGCACTGCACGTGCGCTGTGATCGCAATGCCAGTACGCACGCACAGAGGAATACATCGCAGAGTGAGTGACAGGCTGAGAGCGTTTGGGGGCAGTGAGGGGGAAGTGGTCGGAGAAACGCAGGCGTGCCTGTCTGTTTGGACACCGTTGCATGGGCGTGAATAAATTAGCCATAGCGATTGCCTACGCAGCTTGAGAGACCACTGCGATATCTGCGGATGGTCAGACCTGGTGTAAATGTTGAGTGACGGGCCAATGTGCGTCGATGATACCAATGTATACGCAGGAGTGTGAGGGTGGGCGGATGTGATATAGCAGCAGTGGGCATCTTTATGGCAGCTGAGCTATGGCAGGTATTAGCCTATTTTTGCACTGCTGCGTTCCGTACGAAATTGAAGCTGTGTACGCAATAGGGATCCTTACCGAATCAGGCCCTAAGTCAGCAATACTAACCACTGTACTACAATGACAGCAATATGTAAATTAATATATATATATATATATATATATATATATATATACACACTGTATATATAAAACTATCTAAAGAACCAATATTTTAAATAATTAGTATTAGCATTCATTGATTGTTTAAGTGAATTAATATGTCTATCACTTTGCATTTCCATTAGCATAAACATATTAGTCTTCATTCAGACTGCAAATAGAATTCTTGTTGCTTTAGTGTTTTATTTCAGAGTTTATACTCTATAACCACTAGAGGGCGCCTGAAGGCACGCTATTGTCACTTCAGGAGTAAAAGTAAAGCCTAGGTGCCAATAAAAGTCATATTGATCATAGCAGCCACTGCATAATTATTTTCTGAGGGAAACTTTAAACAATTTCACAGATAATAATATCTGCTGCTATTATCAAAACAAAGTTATCTACGAAACAAATTCTGTAAATTGCAATCCAGGTACAAATAAAACACTTTCCAAATATAAACAACTCAAATAGGTTATTAAAGTTCTTTATGTTACAAAATAAAGGTAATAGTAATTATTGTAAAAACAACTAAATAAATATACTTAATCTGGTGTCAACATTGAGGTAGTTCAAAACCAGCAATATCACAAGATATTATCTTCATTACTAGTTCAGCCATATAAAACGTGCCTGAAGCCTGCATATATTCTATTCTAGTATATTCTAGCACCCTGCACCAGTCATAACCCGTGCAGTACCTCTTTCCTGTCTGGAATGTTGCTTTCTGCTCTGGTGCTTCTAGCACACTCTGGTCTGTATCTCAGAACTAGAGCAGAGAGCGACACCCTAGGCAGGAAAGTGGAAAAGCACAGGTTTGACAGGTGCAGGGTGCTAGTATTTACTCTATGCCTAGTCTCATATTTAGTCGTGCAGCACCCATCTATCCTTGCTGCCAAAGGCATAACCACCATAATATATGGAGACCCTTACAAATTCACATGATGTCTAATTATGCTCATTTGTTGCCATGTAGCTAAGTTTTATGGTTTGTACATGTAACTCCCCCTGAACACTGGCAATGTAAGGAGGTATGAGATGCCAAAATGCTTGATTCCATCTCTGGGGAAATGTCATTTCAAACAGCCTAGTATGTGCTTCCAGAAGGGGTACAGCAAAGTCACGGAGGGGTATCCCTAGTGTGTATTAGGGTTTGTCGAAAAAAAAAAAATTGCGGAAAAGTTGTCAGTCCATAACAATAACTCGTGTGCAAAATTTCAGCTTGGTCGGATCATTTTTACTATGCCCAGCGGGCGTTACTATGCCCAGCAGGCGCTTGAAGTTTTGAACATGTGACACAAATTAGGATATTTTGTAATCAGGTTAAGGCACGTTTTGGGGCACATATTTTGGCAATGAAGTTGTTTTTAGGTGAAAACGCTTCAGTTGAACTCAGTTGGATACAAACCTTTGGGGTAGACATTTAAGAGGGGGGTCAAAGGTCAAACATTTTTCCACGCAATGCCATCTTTGCCGCATGTGCTTCTGAGATCGACTTGCACTATTTTCAGATATTCTGACTTATAAAAGGTAGGTAGTAGGGATGGACATCGGAAACCCACCATCAAATACTGGCTGGACTTCCACCATTGAAACTTTAGATGCAATAGTAACAAACCAGCAAATCAAAAGTATTCAATAGTGAAAAAAAACTATATGATTTGTGCACGCGCAAAAACTCTTGCAGCGCAGTTGGCAGGGGGCGGAATCGGGGCATGGCTAGAGGCGGGCCCTGGAGTAACATACATACTGTGTACTCTCTAGTGTAGCTAGCAGCACTGCTGTGCTGTGGGGACTGGGGGGTACACTATATTTACATACATAGTCCGGCTCCAGAGTCCATCATGCCCGGCACTGGTGGGGAGGCCACTGAAGTGAGTCCACTGTGTTACAGCCAGGCAGTGAGGAGCATAGACACAGCTGACACTGACAGTGTGAAAGTCTGCCTCTGAGGTGTGTGAGTGACTGCTGCTAGGCGAGGGCTGTGTACTGATTGGCTCTCTGTGCTGTGTGAGTGACTGCTGCTGGGCGAGGGCTGCGCTTTGATTGGCTATGAGACAGTTTTAAAGTTTTCTTCACCTTTGAGTGATCAATGACTGATGAGGTGTCATTGGGAGTGATAAGACCTAAGTCTTACTGAATCCCCGCAATTAGGCCATGCCCCCGTTAGTATTGGGGCCTGGGCTGGCTCTCTACGGCCATGAGTATCAGACCGCACTTCAACTACTTTCCACTCCCTACTCCCTGGAATGTATTCCACACTAGTTTTTGGAAAACAACAGTGTGAAGCCGGATGCACTTCCCCACTTCTTAGTATGCAGTGATCTCACATCCTCCTCCCCCCTCCACTATCAGCCATCATATGGTCATATGGGTTGGCTGCTGCTTCAACAAGTAATGACTCTCCCTGGACTATTAATCCATGCCCCCTCCAAAATCAATGCACAACCCTGTCCATGATAATTCTCCCACCGCCCTTCCCAGATCAAATCTTGACTTTCAATCCAGATCAATTCATGGCTTCCCTAATCACTTCATGCCCTAAAATTATTTTACATCTCATCCAAGGTCAATTGATATACCCCACTCCCCCAGTCAAATATTGCCCCCCATGTAATTAATTTCTACCCCAGCACTCTTCTAATCCCCAGCCCCAAGTACCCGCAGCCCAAGAGGCGTCGGGGGTAGGTCAGGGGAGGATCTAGACTTTTCTTTTAAGGGGGGCGGTTTAAGAATTATTGACTTCTTCCCGCTCTACTCATTACTCTTTCCACTTCCAGTCCTAACTCCTACCATTGAATCCCAATCGCCAAAGTTGCTATTTGTAGAGTTCTGGCATCTTCCGCATCCCGTCCCAGTATTTTTCGGTTGTGGATTGATCCCCTTCAGTAGATGTACCCTGACGACATCAGTTACTATCCATCAAATTACTGCTCCCACCTTTATTATCGTTTGACAAAAAAAAAATGTCTTTACGATAGATTAGATACACCTACAGTGCTAACGAGTATATATATATATATATATATATATATACACACACACACATATATATATTTATGTATTCATTTGGTAGCACTGGATGTGTATCAAATCTATCATAAATTGTTTACTACAGTGCACACATATACAGTACTTTGCTCTTTAAATCTATCATTCAGTTCTGAAAAGTGACCATGAATATGGAATGCCCCCTTCCAGTACCCTCCTCCCATAGGGCTTACACTTACTAGCATATTATTCTGTGACATTGACACTGTTTCTTTCAGTCACTGCCCACTGCTGTTTATCAGCTGCTTTCCAGACAGTGACAGGCACACCATCTTCCTCTTAGAACGCCCGCCAGCTCCTCAGTCAGGCTCAGCTCAGGGTCGCTGTCGGATGTAACGTGATGTCCGCGACCTGAGCAGAGTAGGGCACAGCACCTAGTCCAGGTCAGGAGGAGGAGCGCCACTGATACTGATCGGCGCTCCGCTCCGTGGTTCCCTTGGACAGCAGGAAGGACACGGAACGGGGGACAATGGAGGAGTTGCCCTAGGCAACTGACTCCATTGTCTCCTGCATTCCGCCACTGTAACTGCACTGCCCCACAACAACGGGCAGAACTCTGCTTGCTGCAGCCTAAAATGGAAATATTGATTTAGAGGGGGTGATCGCCCCCCCCTGGATCCACCAGTGGGGTGGGTACCGATTACCCACGGCACGGGCCTGTTGAAGTGGCCCATCAGGGGCCCAGGTCAGCTGCTGAGAAGGACAAAAATCCGCCTTTATTCTTTTTTTTTTTTTTTTGGAAAGGATGTAGCCGCGCCCCCAGTACCAGGGCCCCATTCAATTCTTGCCAACCCTGGACAATTCATCCTCCCTTCATTTCTACTCAGCACATAAATTAATTTCTTCCCCAATACTCTTATTTCTGCCCCAGAACCTTGAATTTGTTTCTGTCTCAACATACACACACACACAGTCACACACACTTAGAAATGCACACACAAATAGGAGCACACACAGAATAACACAAAAATATTTATAGCATACTTGCCTACTTTTGAAAAATAAAAACATTTGTGGGAAATTGTGAAAGTAACACCTATGACCTCGGTGGTAAAGTGGACGTGAACTGCTACATCTGAGAGGTGTGTCATTGAAATTATTTACATCTAAATTTAAAGGAGCTCCAAAGCAGTTACTAAGACCTACCTGTTGATGAAAACACACTGATACTTTTCAGAAATTGCATTTAGCCATAGGGATCATTGTGCTTTATAACCAGTGCAGGGAAGTGATACTAATGATCCCACTTGAATGTTTATTCAGATTGGATCATTGGTATAATTTCCTCATATATATATATACACATGTACTGAAAAATAATAACAAAAGACGTGCAAATGATCGTGTAGTATTTAAAACAAATGAACTAGTGCTCAAAAAGGTAAGTATTGTCGTACCAAAAAGTAAACAAATGATAGCTTATCTGATGTCCAGGTATCACTCCTATGGTCTGGAAGCACATATGACAACAAATTCAGAATTTTTCCAAGGATAACTGCTGGACAGACCTTAAAATAGGGCTCAAATCAAGCCCATAGAGAATAATATAGTGTAGTAATTTAGGTGCAAATAATTAGAACAGTAGACATACATATATCAGCGTACCAGACAATGTATATAATGCATATAAGGGTATCACTCCTCCGTGTTTCTGATGGCAAACAACAATTGTCTGACTTCATACACCACAAATGGTTTACCTCAGACCAGAAATGGAGAAAATTCTCTGTAACTAATTGTTTTTATTATACCAAAAATAGGAAACACAACAAATTTAGAGTATAACCCAAAAACAAAAATAATTAAAAGTGCTTATCTTGAGAAAGGTACAGCTGATAATAGTCCACTTTTAAAGGAGTTGGAGAACCAGTCCCAACATGTTTCAACCTTCTGGACTTCCTCAGGGGAAGTCCAGATGGAGAAACGCATTGTTGTTTCGTCCTTCTGGACTTCCTCAGGGGGAAGTCCAGAAGTACGACAAACGTTGGCCACATGTTAAGACACAGACAGCAGCAGCAGCACAGAGTGAAAAAAGCAGAGTGTGTTTAAGCTAAAGAGTGTCTCAGCAAATACAATTTAAAGAATAGTAGCTACAGAATAATGACTGTAGAACACATGCAGGAATTACACCTATATTGGAGTTCATTAAATTAAAATGTACAGAAAACACACTACATGGAAGTTTGCTATGGAAATGCAACTTAAGCTGGAAAGGCTGTGGAAAGTAACAGTAGATCCTGGTGACAGTCCAAGCCTAGATGATGTAGAGAAAGCCATGGTTATTATAAGCTTGAGCAACATGTATACTCCATAATTCATAGAAAAATGTCAGCTAGAGACATGTGGACAGCACTGCAAGAGGCATATTACAAGCAAGGAGTGAGAAGTTAGGAATATGTAAGTTCAAATGTCAAAATTGTCACAAGATAGGTCACAAAGCAATTAACTGCAAGCAGATAAACTTCAATCCTATGTAGAGACAGAAATGTGATGAGAGAGATCAGTTGGCCCTGAGTGTTACAGATGACCACAACAAGGATTGTTATTCTAATTGATTCAGGTGCAACACGACATTTCAGCTGCAATGAAGAGTGGCTCACCAAGCTAAGTGAGTGTGACCCTACCACAATCAAGGGAATTGGCTATTAAACATTGACAGCCACAAAAATTAGGACAATTAAATTAGCTTGAGAATTGGATCAAGAACAAAAGATAGAAATCCAGAGATGTGTACCAGAGATGGGAACAAATCTTATCACCATCAGTGTCCTAGAACAGAGAGGCTACAGAGTTTAATTTGCCAAAGGAAAATGCATTGTGAGAAACAGAAGTGGGACAATTATTGCTACAGGCACAAGATGCCAGCAATTGTATGTCCTTGATACATGGCATTGCTATGTAATGATGATAAGTGAGTCACAGTCATTGGAACTCTGACATAAAAGATTTAGTCACCTTGATTCTGACAGTATTCAGAAGCTACAGAACATGATGGTCACAGTGACAACACAAAGAAACCCCTGTGTGAAAGCTGCATATTTGTGAAACAGATTCGTCAGCCGTTTCTAAAGTCAACAAGTAGAGTTACAGCACCACTTGAGATTGTACACTCAGACGTGTAGGGTTCAATGGATGTAAAGTCTGTTAGTGGATACAGACATTTATAAATTACTTTATGAGAATGACAAATGTACTTCATAAAAGAGAAATCTGAAGTGACAAAAAATTTGCAGATTACAAGAGACTTGTAAAGAATCAAATAGGCTGCAGAGCAGACTCAAGTACTGAAATCTGATAACGGAGGAGAATATCTCAACAGAGAAATGGAACACTTGTGGAATAGATATGGAATAAATAAAATATGGAATAGAGCATCAGTTGTCCATACTCCAGAGCAAACTGGTGTTAGCGAACGTGCAAACCGTAAACTAGTGGAGAAAGTAAGATGTATGCTGAAGGATGCAGGCCTAGAGAAACCGTTTTGGGCGTAAGACGTGTCCACAGCTGTTTACCTGAAAAATTGTTCTCCAGCAGTTGTCCTAAATGACAAAAGAAAAATAGGATTTTAATGATACTGAACTTATCAATACAAAAAAACAGTCTGTTTTGATTGAAATAATATCAACACACTTATATATAGTAAAGAAGTAAAATGTATTTAATAATACTCTAAGGGCTCTATTTACTACAATCCGCATTTGTAATGCAGACTGCAGTGTGATATTACCGACTGAAATTGCATTGCGAATTCAGGCAATATCACAGGGATTTACTACAAATCCCTTGCAGGTGCACACTCTAACCATGCGGAACCTAATAATATAACTGCTAAATAGCATCAAAGAGGATCTTTGCATAATAATGGCCATAATTATGGGCCTACTTATGTAGGATTTAACACATAGGCTTTCTTTATTATTCTTTAACCCTCACTTTAAATCTCACACTAGTGTGATGCCATGGGACGGTTCTGCTGGGTTGGCCTGGGGGGTCCCGTGCCCTATATTTGTTCCATAGGAGTGTTAGGGACCTGCCTGATAGAGGTCACCTGGACGCGGTGGGCAGGCCCATAATTATGGCCATTATTATGCAAAGAACCTCTTTGATGCTATTTAGCAATTATATTATTAGGTTCCGCATGGTTAGAGTGTGCACTTGCATTTGTCTCTTTATGCTTGCAGCACTACAAGTCTCAGCAGGTAGCACCTCACATTGTGCTTAGGGTATGCAATCTAGGGCCCCTCCCCCTATGTATTAAATCCCTTGCAGGGACAGAACTTGCTAGAAAGCTCTGTCTCTGCGAATCCCCTCCGGAGCCTTATCACGGTATTTTCACAAAAAATACAGTAACTAGTGCCCCGCGCATGCGCCGACCGCCGCTGCTACTGCCCCCTGTCGCCAAGCCCCGCCCCCATGATCGCAGACCTCCCGCGACCCCCCCCGGGACCCCCCCTTCCTCCTTAATTACACTTACCTGCAGTTATCGGACCTCCGGTGATGTCCTCTGTCGCTCCAGTCAGCTGACATGCCATACTGCACTGGGACCCTGTCAGGTGACGCCCGAGCCCCAGTGCAGCATGGGAGACCAGCTGACCGGAGGGAGGACATCACCGGAGCCCCGAACTCGGGTCTCTGGACTCAGGTAACTTTGTTTCTTTTTACTTTTTTTTACAGTGTATCAGCATGTGGTCACAGCTGATTACTGGGGCCGGCTCCGGGCTCTGCTCTGCACGTTAGAGCAGAGCAGGAGTCCGGTAACCCGGGGGAGACCCTGGATAACGCCACCTCCAGGTGGCGTTATTATCACAGGGCTTTCCTCGGTATTTTTTCACATTTTATTTTTTGTAGCTTTGGTCAGATCGCATTTCCCATTACAATTATGGGAAATGCGATCTGATTACTAAAAATAAGTGATACTTATGGGTTGGAGTAGAATTTTACGAATTCTACTCCATTTGCCCTTTAGAAACTGTAGGTGATACTAAAATAATGTGAAAAGGGTGTGAAAACACCCTTTTTCACATTATTTTAGTAAAAATAATGTTAATAAATAGAGCCCCAAATAACATTTAGCACATAGTAAGCAATCGATTGCATTCAAATACTTTACTAAGTGTGTTGA
This sequence comes from Taudactylus pleione, assembly GCA_031769625.1. Lineage (NCBI taxonomy): Eukaryota > Metazoa > Chordata > Amphibia > Anura > Myobatrachidae > Taudactylus > Taudactylus pleione. The sequence continues at coordinate 2,853,729 of JAUIMM010000234.1, forward strand.
TATTATTTCAGCCAAAACAGACTTTTTTTGTATTGATAAGCACAGTACCATTAATATCTCATTTTGTGGTGGTTTGTTTTCCTATATTGAATAACATTTCTTACTAAGGTACACACAGGCATACTTGGGTGTCTGCAGCTGTTGATGATTAGTGATATTAGTCAAAGTATTTCTATCAGCGCCTGAACAATAGGACTAAAAGACATAACACCTATTGAAGCCTGGTCAAAACAAAAACCAAGTGTGAAACATCTAAGAACATTTGGAAGTATTGCTTATGTCCATTTACCAAATGAGAGAAGGTGCAAGTTGGATTCAAAGTAAAAAAAAAAAAGTGCATCATGCTTGGCTATTGCCATGAAAGTCAAAGCTGCAAGTTGTGGAATCCAATTGCAAGAAAACTTGTCAAGCCAAGAGATGTTGTATTCAAATAGATGACACAAGTTACAGAAAAGCTTCTACATGCAGAACTTCAAGTATGTGTCTCTGGACATGCCAGTAGCTGGAGATACAGTTGTGTCCTACCAAATTTAACCTCAATACAGCGTGAGATGCCTGGCGCGAGTGAGTTTTATTGCCGAAAATGCTTCTTAGTCACATTGTGATGCAACTAGGATGCACAACGAGACTCTACTAATTAATTTGATATGCAAACACCTGTATATTGTATAGGAAGCACAATGGAACTTGACATGGTAAAAAGCCATGGCCGTTGCATCGTAGCACTTCGTACTTTATATACAGATTCAGTGTCGCATATCAAATTAATGAGCAGAGTAGACATATTTTCGACAATAAAGATGTCCAGCGCTGGCAGAGTAGCGCAGGGCCTAAAGCGTGGAAGTTCAACCACAGAAAAGATTGTCTGCTAGATCAAATATTGGCAAACCACACAGAAGATATGATGAGGAATTTGCAAATATTGCATTCAGTGTACTTCCAGATTAGTGTGAGCCAAACTCAAAGACTAATTGGTGTGAGTGGAAAACCAAAGTAGGAAAAGAGACTGTTCAAGATATAGAAGTAAAAAACCAAGAGACATCAAGAATCGTGACAGTGACAGCAGTCCAAAGTTTGAGTCAAGAGACTGTTGCTAAGGCCAATGCTGTCTGTGAGAGGAGTCTTGCTGATGTACCTGTCAAGAAAATGAAGCTAAAATTGTTTGATATGTTGATGTTCTTTTATATGCCCAACTTCACCATTCTTACAGGTTGCTACGTGAAAGCTTCAATTGTGAGTTTATGTAACATTGAAAAGCTTGTAGTAAGGAGGGATGTTAGAATAGGAGAGCGCTTCTGTGCAGTCTCTAATATGGCTCCTCCGGGGATGACACTTTATTCTCCTACCAAGATGGCTGCTGGACCCTACTACTGCACAAGCATGGGACCATCTTGCACTGTGTATGAGTGACATAGTAGGAGACGTCTTCTCCTTAGCTCCAATGCCACTGTTCCAGCAACCGCACCTCTACCACCTCAAAAAGACAGTAATCTGTCTGAACCCCACTCCGCTTCATGCTCTTCAGCCAGTGTAACAGTGAGTACGACTGTACTATCATTTGCTCGATAAACCAAACTGCCTGGTAATAAATAATTAATATGGAAAAACACTGGTGCACCCGGAGTGTGAGCTGCCAAAGTATGTGACCTACTGTTCCCACCAAGAACAGTTAGGAAAAATCATACAATACAGTGAAATCAGTCACATACAAGCGGCGCTGGTCAGGAAGCTCATGCAGATAATTGAAAAAAGTATATATAGTCTTTATAATGTCTCTGTCTTCTTATTAGTTGTCCGTTTATTCTGATTTCGATCCAATGTTGTCTCTCTCCAGAATATATATATGAAAAAAAGGAGAGAGTACTATATAGTGTAGTAGATTTTTAAAATTTAATGACACACAGTAAAAAGCAATATAATTTCCACAGCAGTAAAAAAGAGGGTTTTTTACATATGGTATGCTCTGAGGTCACCCAGAGCAAAGTGTATATATAGATTGGAACCATACCATGATTAGCACCAGATTCGGTGCTTCAAGAGAGTGTATGTGGGGAGTCCCAGGAGCAACTGCCCTGCTCCCTACAAGCATCTGGTTCAGCTAGCTGCACACAGTCCAAAAGTTCCACCAGCAGATAAATCCCAGTTACCAACATGTTTCGAGTAATAATTACTCTTCCTCAAGGCTGTATGCGGTTTACTGCTAAGCCATCTGCTATTTATAGGTCCCTTGACCCGGAAGTGAAAAAACTGACCCTTTTTGCAAGTTCAAACTTATAATACATATAATAACATCAAAACTCCAATCCACTCATTTGTATGCCCATAATAAAAAAATCCATAATATATGTAACAATATCATTAAAAAAACCTATGTGTATAAAAAGAACCAAGATCAATTTATTACCAAATAAAGGTGTCAATCGTCTCTGGCACAATAAAGTTGCATTTGCAGGTAGTGTTTTTCTTTATTGGGAACTGCGTTCCATGTGTTCCCATTATGATCGCGGACTATAGACTTCCGGTTATACCCGGAAGTCATAGAGCCGCAGTCCTCCACTACCAGAGTGACGCGGGTAGTGTTCCCCTCAGGCATCCTGTTTGATCGCACGTGGCTTGCCTTCAGTTACTTGCTGCCAGACATACCCTGCCATGCTAATGTCTCGGACAGCAAATACAAACTTCCAGTAGTCACACAGAAGTGACAGTGCCGCCCACTTGATAAAGTTAAAAAATTATATAAATATTTTACAATACAAAATCAAATACTCGAAAAAATACACAAAAATGAGAGGTATTGTTAACAATGTAAAATAGATAAAGATATAATGTAAAATAGATAAAAGTATAAAAATATTTCATCAATACATAGCAATAAATCGACATGAGTATAGCATACCAGGGTTCTGGATTTACAATCCTCATATTAATCATTGACACAAAAAAAACAAATGTTAAAAAGGTAAAGAGACCAACTAAAAGAATAACACATTTATAAGAACCATTTTAATTCAAATTCTTTATTTAAACCTGCGGGTATAATGGTGTTTATTCTAAAATTCCAGGACATTTCTGTCCTGGCTAAAATTCTCTCAGTGTCTCTATTCTTCCAGGATGCTCTTATATTCTGAATACCCAGGAATAATTTCACATCGTTAATTAGACATCGATGTGTTGTTTTAACATGGTTGGAGAGACTATGTGTCTCCAAACCTTTCTTAATATTCCTTGAGTGTTCTTGTCGTAAGGGCCCTGGAAGTACGCCCTATGTGAGATAAGCCGCAGGAACATTCTATTAAGTATACCACATTGCTTGTATGGCAGGTAATAAAATTCTTAATTTTATATTCCTTCCATTAACCATAAAGCTAGTGAATTTAGAGACCTGACTAGGTACTGCTCTACAAAAAATGCATGTGCCACATCTGTGAAAACCTTGTGTTCTCACCGGATTCGTGGGTTCATAGTCAAGGGCACTTCTAACCAAATGTGTTTTTAAATTAGGGGCTTTCCTATATATAAATTTGGGTTTTATAGGGATCAAATCCTTTAAAACCGGATCCATTCTTAACAGGTGCCAGTGTTTTTTTATGATGTACTTGAGTTTCTTATGGTTTGAACAGAAGGTCATAATAAAAGAAAAATCATAATTGTTTCCATCATTGTTCATACATTTCTTTGATGTCAACAGTCATTTTCTGTCCATTGTAGATACATCTTTTTTTGTTTTTTCCAATTCACATTTATCATATCCCTATTGTACAAATCTAGAACTCATGTTTTCACTCTGTAGCATAAAATCATTTTCATTGCTGCAATTTCTTTTTAAGCGTATAAACTGACTTTTGGGAATACCCTTCAGCCAAATTTTATGATGCAAGCTGCTTTTATTGATATAGTTTTGAGAATTAGTTGGTTTTATATAACCTTTAGTTTCTATTTTCCCTTCCTTAATATATACTGTTAGATCAAAGAAATTAATGCTATCTCTACTCACATTGAAAGTAAGGGTGATGTTGTCATCATTAATATTTAGTCACAAAATTTCTTCTGATCCTCATTGGTGCCGTTTCAGATTAATTTCACATCATCTATATATCTATACCATGTGACCAATTTAGTGCCCAGCTACTACCACAGATGGTCATTAGTTCCCGATACACCATAAAAAGGTTAGCGTAGCTCGGCGCAAACTTGGTCCCCATTGCGGTACCAATTCTTTGCAGATATTATGTGCCCTCAAAGAAATAATTGTTATCAAGTATAAAATCTATTCCTTCAACAATAAGATTCTTTAAAATCTCAGAATAATCTGATTGATCCAAGAACCACTTTACTGATTTCAAACTCTTTGTATGTGAGATAATAATATATAAAGACGTAATGTCCCCTGTTATCAGAACCATTGTTTCTTCCCATTCCACTTCATTTAATTTGTATGATCTCTTTTGGACCACTAAGAGTTGTAGATAATGATCTATCATTTCTGAAAGATTTGTAGTAAGCCCACCAACTCCCACCAAGAGACCAAGTTCAGCGCCCAGCCACTACCCCAGATGGTCATTAGTTCCCAATATGCCATAATAAGGTTAGTGTAGCTGGACGCGAACTTGGTCCCCATTGTGGTACCGATTCTTTGCAGATATGTGCCCTCAAAGAAGAAATAATTGTTAACAAGTATAAAATCTATTCCTTCAACAATAAAATTCTTTAAAATCTCAGAATAATCTGATTGATCCAAGAACCACTTTACTGATTTCAAACCCTTTGTATGGGAGATAATAGTATATAAAGACATAACGTCCCCTGTTATCAGAACCATTGTTTCTTCCCATTCCACGTCATTATATTTGTATGATCTATTTTGGACCACTAAGGGTTGTAGATAATAATCTATCATTTCTGAAAGATCTGTAGTAAGTCCACCAACTCCCGCCAAGATTGGTCGTCCTGGTGGGGCTGTGGTGCTTTTGTGGATTTTTGGTAAGGTGTAAATGGTTGGGGTTTTTGGATGGTCTATACACAACAATTCATATTCTGGTTTTGAAATGGCCCCTTTCTCAAGATGTTTATTTAAAAATTTCACAAAATTAACCTTGATTCTCTGTGTTGGATCATTATTCAATTTCTGATAGGTGACTCCATCTTGTGATTGTCTATAAATCTCCTTTGTGTAGGATTCTTTGTTCATAACAGTAACACCCCCCCCTTTATCACATGGTTTGATAAGCATTCCTTTATCCTGCTTTAAGTCTTTAATTGCATTTTTCTCTTTCCTTGTTAAATTAAATTTCTTTACTTTATCTTCTTTCAATTTATTTAGGTCATCTATGACCAACTTATGAAAGCAGTCAATAAAATTCCCCTTGACCTGTGAGGGGTAAAAGGAAGATTTTTTTGTGAGCTTCTTTCTCTCAGACCCCTCTGCCTCGCCTTCATTCTTAGAGGCAAAGAATTTTTTCAAAGTCAATTTACGCACAAATTTATGTGTATCTATGAAGGTTTCAAAAGAATCTTGATTTTTTTTGTGGGCGCTAAGTTTAAACCTTTATTCAATAAATTAATTTCAGGTGAAGTAAGGGTCCTAGTGCTCAGATTAAAGATTTTTGTCCCTTGGGCCATTGATGTATTGCCACTAGTGGGGGGGGATCCACTACTGGATTAGTTGTTTTTTTCTTCTTCTTTTTGTTTCTATTATTCCTTTTTCCCCTAGGTATCCTGTCTTCTTTTACCATGGGTAATGGGGTCTGTTTTTTCTCCCTAAAAAACGGGGTTTAGGGGTGTACTCCTCATTAAGTGGACTGTATCTATTAGAGTGTGAATAGGTGGATCCAAATTGACCTATTCTCTGATTAAACCGATTTTTAAATGTTTTTTTAGGGTGGATCCATTGATTTTCTAAGGATGGGTTCTGGTCGTCTGTTTTCCCTATAGTTATGGATCTGTTTCCATGGGGATTCAAATGTCAGATGTTTGGTAAGGTTACACTGGACTTATCTCTAGGTCAATCACACATAACATTGGTGTGTACATTAACTTCCCAAACCGCCATCTGTACACACATTTACAACAGGATTTACGTGAATCTGACCATTAAATGATTGTTTGTGCCAGGCAGGGTTGGAGTGAGTATCTCAGAAACTGCTGATCTCTTGGGATTTTCACGCACAAAAGACTCTAAAGTTCAGTGAGAATTGTGCGCAAAACAGACAGCATTCAGTTAGCAACGCTTCTGGACGCAAAAATGTCTTTATAATGAGAAAGGACAATGGACAGACTGGTCCCAGCTGACCGCACAGTGACAGAGGGCCTGATTCTGAGGTGGATGCAAACGCTGCGACTTGTACAGAGACACCCACTGAAGACACCTGTGATCCGCCGCTTGCATAAAAGACGCACCATTGTATGCACATCAGTCGGTAATCAAACTTGGCGCCTGCACAGTGCAACTCTCATGCATGCACAGTACAAGCAAAAAAAGTTGAAATAAGCAAACATCGGCATTGTGTGCACCTCCGAATCAGGCGCAGTATCTCAAATAACCATGCGCTACAACAGTGATATGCAGAAGAGCGTCTCTGAATGCACAGCATGTTGAACCTTGAAGTGGATGGGCTACATCATCAGAAGGCCACACCACGGGGGAGGTGTATCAAACCTTGGAGAGAGATAAAGTGGATGGCGATAACGTACCAACCAGAGTCTAAGGGGTATAGTTACTAATGTTCAAATTTGATGTTAGTGTGATTTGACATTTGATTTTCATTCGATTTTGAATTTGGAGATTTACTATAGGCAAAACCGAACGTCAAATCTAACATAAAACCAAATCCCACTCAAAATTGAACATCGGAAAAACATCGGTACTTTTACATAGACCAACATACAAATCCCACATTTACTAAGATTCAATTTGAAAAGGAACACCAAATTGAACTTAAAATCGAACTTCAAATCCCCAAAATAAAAGACCTGCTTCATGCTTTCGATTTTAGCATGAGCAGGTCTGATTGACACAGATGCATGCACAGATTAGTGAGATCCGTGCATGTATCTGTATTTGGCATAACCAGCACTGGGCTCAGCGAGCTGGTCCTGGTTTTGGAAATACAGGGGATAAAATGAGTAGGGGTCCCCTGTATTTAACATAACCAGCACCAGACTCTTTCTGGCGGGAGTGTAATGCTACAACCAGGGGAATCCTTTCCGTGCTGGAACCTGTAGTCCGACTGTAAAAGACAATGTTATTATATCTTTTTTACACCCTTATCTCCATCGACTTTGTCTGCCTAGTCTGATGAATCTTGATGTCCGCTTCGATATGTTAGGGTCAGAATTTGGCACAAACAGCATGGAACCATCCTGCCTTGTTTCAACAGTTCTTGATGGTTATGGTGGTGTATTGGTTTCAGGAATGTTTCCTTGGCACACATTTCTCTCTTAAAATAAATTAATTGATCATATCAGTGAAAAGGTATCACAGCTATATTAATACAATTTGTCACTTTCACTTTTTGTGAGTTGGAATATTTTTGTAAAGATCATCTAGCTGTCTAAGATAGACATACGTATATTACTATTCAACCACAAGTGTGATTGAATAGTAATATTTCTTATCATCCTTGATACCACCTGCATGGAATTTCTAACCATAGACAGCTAAAGGATCCAATAAATATGTACAGATATGTAAGACCCCCTTCAAAGTGGGTTGAAGGTTGCGCCCATTGGTGAAATGGGAGGATGAGACTCACCAAGGGGGCGTGGCCAAGCTGTTACAGTTGGCAACGGTTAGATCCAATGACCAGAAACTGTCAGAACATGTTCAGAATGTTGATGTCTGAAATGTCACCATGTAAAAAGTCGACATTCTCAGAAAGCCAACAGTTATGGTTAAGCACCGCCGGGACAGTAAGATTGTTGGGGGAGGGGGGTTTTAGTGTTGGGCACTAGAGGGAGGGTTAGGGGGAGTGGTTAGAGATAGGGGAACAAAACTCACCGGAATGTCTCAACCGGAACTTCTACTCACGTTACCACCGGGACACAGAAGACAATGCTGGCGAAGCCATTGCCTCCAAGAGCAGGTGAGACACTAGACCAGCATGGACGGTTTGTCAACAGTCTATTATGTTGACAACAACACCTTCTATAAGAAGAAAGCTAGTCTGACCGGTGGCGATAATAGAATTGATTACACTGCAACTCCCATAAAGATAAAGATATTCCCCAATATTCTGGAGATACTGCTACTCTATGTTGGAGTCATTTGGATGTGCCGGTGCCTTGGGCAAAGAACTGTAACTGCTTATGGGATTAACTCCCTTCTGAGGCTGTGACACTAACAGCTACAGGTGAAAGACTGCAGCAAACAGCCAGATATTGATGACTATATAAAAGAGCCTGAAGATTTATTATGGTATGTGATATCTTACATGTTTTAACTTACATGCTAACCAAGCCTCAATACAAATCAGACTCTGTTCTACTAACATCATATAGTAGAGACTGGACTTTGTCTTACTAACGCTATTAATTGAGGCTACTAACACTATGAATTGAGGCTACTAACATGGATATCAACTAAAACTCATGTTTGGAATCAATAGTTTATCTGCATGAAAGTTCTAAAATATGTTTATGTATGGTTATGTAGTATTGCCAGTATCCAAATATTGTCATGTTGACATGTCATACGTGTAGATATGATGAATGTCAACCTGGTCACTGTCATCCGAACATACCAGACCTATTTCCCAAACACTTGAGAGTCAGCCTGAGGCAACAGAAAATTCACCACCCCAAATGCATCTTGCACCACACAGCGCAGTGAGAGGGGGTTACAGGTAAATGGCACGTTGGGATCTCACATCGAGAACATATATGAGAAAAGGAGAAAGGCCCATATCATTAATTCAACACTGCACCATACATATAAAGAGTGTAATCCAAAAATTCATGGTGGAAACACAATCCCCAGAGGTAATCTTATACCACCATTATCTCCTGGAGTGGGTGAAGACAACATGGATAATACCGTTTATCACACTGCAGCTCAGTATTCACTCATCACTGGAGTGAAAGCAGAGACACTGTAGGGCAGATCAGCTTATAAGACTGTAAACACTTAAGCATTTTAGAGCCTCACAAAAAGCAAGTGGGTAAGTGATAATGGGCTCTATTTACTACAATCCGCATATTGAATGCAGATTGTAGTGTGATATTACTGAGTGAATTCGCATTGCGAATTCAGGCAATATCACAAGGATTTACTACAAATCCCTTGCAGGGACAGAGCTTGCGATAAAGCTCTGCCCCTGCGAATCCCCTTCGGAGCCTTATCATGGTATTTTTGCAAAAAATACAGTGACTAAGTGCCCGCCGCATGCGCCGACCGGCCGCCGCTGCCACCACCCCCCCGGCTCTAAGCCCTGCCCTCGGTGCTAAGCCCGGCCCCCACGATTGTGGACCCCCCGCGACCCCCCCTTCCCTCCCCGCGACCCCCCTCTCCCTTACTTACACTTACCTGCATGCTCCGGGCCTCCGGTGATGTTCTCCATTCCTCCGGTCAGGTGATCTCCCATACTGCACTGGGGCCCGATCACCTGATGACCGGGCAGCAATGTACTATGGGAGACCAGCTGACCGGAGGGGAGACATCACCGGAGGCCCGATCACTGGTCCCTGGAGTCAGGTAAGTAATTTTTTTTTTTACCAATTTTTTTTTCTTTTTTTTACAGTGATCAGCTTGCGGTCTGTTTAATGTTGATAAATAGAGCCCTATATGTGTCTAAAACAGTATCTGAGCACTCAATTCAGTGCACAGAATAAAATGCTTCATCTACCAATAGACTCAACCAGGTTCACCTAGTGGGGAGTGCGTTATCAGACTGGATTAACTATCTTCACATACAGTGCATCCGGAAAGTATTCACAGCGCTTCACTTTTTCCACATTTTGTTATGTTACAGCCTTATTCCAAAATGGAATACATAAATTTTTCTCCTCAAAATTCTACACACAATACCCCATAATGACAACGTGTAAAACGTTTTTTGAGATTTTTGCAAATTTAAGAAAAAAAAAAAAAACTACTAAGAAATCACATGTACATACAGTAAGTATTCACAAACTTTGCTCAATACTCTGTTGATGCACCTTTGGCAGCAATTACAGCCTCAAGTCTTTTTGAATATGATGCCACAAGCTAGGCACACCTACTGTATCTTTGTGCAGTTTTGCCCATTCCTCTTTGCAGTACCTCTCAAGCTCCATCAGGTTGGATGGGAAGCGGCGGTGCACAGCCATTTTCAGATCTCTCCAGAGATGTCCAATCAGATTCAAGTCTGGGCTCTGGCTGGGCCACTCAAGGCAGAGTTGTCCTGAAGCCACTCCTTTGATATCTTGGCTGTGTGCTTAGGGTCGTTGTCCTGCTGAAAGATGAACCGTCGCCCCAGTCTGAGGTCAAGAGCGCTCTGGAGCAGGTTTTCATCCAGGATGTCTCTGTACACTGCTGCATTCATCTTTCCCTCTATCCTGACTAGTCTCCCAGTTCCTGCCGCTGGAAAACATCCCCACAGCATGATGCTGATACCACCATGCTTCACTGTAGAGATGGCATTGGCCTGGTGATGAGTGGTGCCTGGTTTCCCCCAAATATAACGCCTGGCATTCACGCCAAAGAGTTCAATCTTTGTCTCATCAGACCTGAGAATTTTGTTTCTCATGGTCTGAGAGTCCTTCAGGTACATTTTGGCAAACTCCAGGCGGGCTGCCATGTGCTTTTTACTAAGGAGTGGCTTCTGTCTGGCCACTCTACCATACAGGCCTGATTGGTGGATTGCTGCAGAGATGGTTGTCCTTCTGGAAGGTTCTCCTCTCTCCACAGGGGAATGCTGTAGCTCTGACAGAGTGACCATCGGGTTCTTGGTCACCTCCCTGACTAGGGCCCTTCTCGTCCGATCGCTCATTTTAGACGGCCGGCCAACTCTAGGAAGAGTCCTGGTGGTTCCGAACTTCTTCCATTTACGGATGATGGAGGCCACTGTGCTCATTGGGACCTTCAAAGCAGCAGATATTTTTCTGTACCCTTTTCCAGATTTGTGCCTCGAGACAATCCTGTCTCGGAGGTCTACAAACAATTCCTTGGACTTCATGCTTAGTTTGTGCTCTGACATGCACTGTCAAGTGTGGGACCTTATATAGACAGGTGTATGCCTTTCAAAATCATGTCCAAACAACAGAATTTACCACAGGTGGACTCCAATTAAACTGTAGGAACATCTCAAGGATGATCAGTGGAAACAGGATGCACCTGAGCTCAATTTTGAGCTTCATGGCAAAGGCTGTGAATACCTATGTACATGTGATTTCTTAGTTTTTTTTAAATTAAATTAGCAAAAATCTCAAAAAAGCTTTTTACACGTCATTATGGGGTATTGTGTGTAGAATTTTGAAGACAAAAATTAATTTATTCCATTTTGGAATAAGGCTGTAACATAACAAAATGTTTAAAAAGTGAAGCACTGTGAATACTTTCCAGATGCACTGTATACCTGGTAATAGGTGATATTTTATGCTTTTTTGGGGGGGAAAAGTAACCCTGGACGGCAAATTACCTATGCTTACATATTGTCCTATGTGCCTTTTCTCTTTTATTATTTGTTCAGTACTGTACTATAATAAGTATTCTAAAAACATAGCGTTAAACAACACTTTCTGTTTGAACAATAAATAATAGTTTATTAAATTGGCCCAAAAGTCAACAGAAAATTATCTTTCTATTCCTTAAAGGAAGGCCAAATGCTCAGTACCGTTTCTGTTGTTTTGTGAGCTGAGTGCAGTTCTTCTTATTATTTATACTACGTAAGCTTTCAAGCAGCTATAATTAGGCTTCATATTAGTGTCATAGGGGGGCTATTTACTAAGCCTTGGATGCAGATACAGTAAGCGGAGATAAGTACCAGCCAACCAGCTCCTGTCATTTTTCGAACACAACCTGTGACACGGCAGGATCTGATTGGTTGGTTCTTCATCTCCATTCACTTTATTACTAAGGCTTAGTAAATAGACCCTATGATGAGGAGAGGTAGTTTCCTCTGTTTTTGGAAATCCACATTGCATGACATGTAAATATGAGTCTTACCAGCTGTGCATTTTACCTGGTACGCAAGTGTACATGTAACTTAAAATATTAATCATAATACTGCAAAGAAGATTCAAAAATACAATGATTTCTCTTACTTACTGAGCACCCCGAGCGCTCGTTATCCTTGATCATGGACATAATTCAACAGTTTTAGTGACATCTCTGTCTTGGGGCTCTATTTATTAACATTATTTTTACTAAAATAAAGTGAAAAAGGGTGTTTTCACACCCTTTTCACATTATTTTAGTTTCACCTGTATTTATTACAGGGCAATTGGAGTAGAATTAGTAAAATTCTACTCCAACCCCCAGTATCACTTATTTTTAGTAAAGCAGATCGCATTTCCCATAATTGTAATGGGAAATGTGATCTGTGTGCAAGTTACTAAAAATAAATTGTAAAAAAATACCGGGGGAAGCCCTGTGATAATAACGCCACCTGGAGGTGGCGTTATCCAGGGTCTCCCCCGGTTACCGGGCTCCCACTCTGCTCTAACGGGGAGAGCAAAGGCGGGAGCCGGTACCAGTAATCAGCTATGTGGTCTAAAGAGACCGCAAGCTGATTGCTGTAAAAAAAAGAAAAAAAAAATTTAAATTTTTTTTTTCACTTACCTGAATCCAGGGACCGGTGATTGGGCCTCCGGTGATGGCTCCTCTCCGGTCAGCTGGTCTCCCACAGTGCACTGGGGCCCGGTCATCAGGTGATCGGGCCCCAGTGCAGTATGGGAGATCACCTAATCGGGAAGCCGGGAGAAGACCACCGGAGGCCAGGAGGATGCAGGTAAGTGTAATGAAGGGAGGGGGGGTCGCGGGGGGGGGGAGGGGGGGTCGCGGGGGTCCGCAATCACGGGGGGCAGGGCTTAGCGCCGGGGGGCGGGGCTTAGCGTCGGTGGGGGGGTAGTAGCGGTGGTCGGTCGGCGCATGCGCGTGCTCTTAGTCGCGGTATTTTTTCCAAAAATACCGCGACTAGATTGCGGATAGGATCCACAGGGACAGAGCTTTATCGCAAATCCCTGTGATATTACCTGAATTCGCAATGCGAATTCACTCGGTAATATCACACTACAATCCGCATTCAATATGCGGATTGTAGTAAATAGAGCCCTTGGTGGTCAATGCAGATAAATCCATGGCAATGTTTTTGAATCCCTCTACTTCTAACCCTTCATGAGGGACCTTTTATCCATTCTCCTGGACCTCCTCACACTTAGATTATTTGAGGATTGCTCTGCCAAGAAACTGCCTTGCTTCTATACGATATGAATGTAACTCAAATGATTTGAGATTTCCCAATGGTAACTCCGAGGTTGGAAACATTATCGTACCTAGGCAGAGTGGCCCCCATTAAAACGAGGACGTTTCCTTGCCTTCTTTACCTACTACAATCCCTTCCACTCCTCTTAACCCTGAAACATATTAAGGCTATTAACATGGACATCAACTAAAACACATGTTTAGAATCAATAGTTCAGGTGCATGAATAGAATGAAAGTTCTATAATATGTTTATGTAGGGATATATTTATAGATTTTTGAGGGAAGACTTTGATCACAGTTTGGACACTCAGGGCATGAGACAATGGCTGACACAATTCCCCACTCTCACTGGGCTCTATTTACTACAATCCGCATTTGTAATGCAGATTGTAGTGTGATATTATCAACTGAATTTGCATTGCGAATTCAGGCAATATCACAGGGATTTACTACAAATCCCTTGCAGGGACAGAGCTTGCGATAAAGCTCTGTCCCTGCGAATTCCCTCCGCACACTAGTCACGGTATATTCGCAAAAAATCCCGTGACAAAGTGCCCGCGCATGCGCCGACCGGCCACCACTGCTACCCCCCGGCACTAAGCCCCACCCTGTCATTAAGCCCCACCCCCCACAATCGCTGACCCCCCCCCCCTGGGACTCCCACCCCTACGACCCCCCCCCATTAATAGCACTTACCTGCAGTCATCGGTGCTCCGGTGATGTCTTCCATATCCTCCAGTCAGATGATATCCCATACTGCACTGGGACCCGATCACCTGATGACCGGGCCCCAGTGCACCATGGGAGACCAGCTGACCGGAGGGAGAACATCACCGGAGCTCCGACCACTGGTCCCTGGAGTCAGGTAAGTAAAACAATTTTTTTTAGCAGAGATCAGCTTGCGGTCTGTGTAGACCACACAGCTGATCACTGGGACCGGCTCCCGGCTCTGCTCTCCCCGTTAGAGCAGGGCAGGAGTCCGGTAACCGGGGGAGACCCTGGATAACACCACCTCCCGGTGGCGTTATTATCACAGGGCTTTCCCCGATATTTTTTTACAATTTATTTTTAGTAACTCTGGTCGGATCACATTTCCCATTACAATTATGGGAAATGCAATCTGCTTACTAAAAATAAGTGATACTTAGGGGTTGGAGTAGAATTTTACGAATTCTACTCCAATTGCCCTGTAATAACTATAGGTGATACTAAAATAATGTGAAAAGGGTGTGAAAACACCCTTTTTCACTTTATTTTAGTAATTATAATGTTAACAAATAGAGCCCACTATCTCTGACTTAGGGCCTGATTCAGAGCCGGACGCTCTGACCAGAGCGCTCGCTCTGAATCAGGGCCCTCCTACCTAACATTGGAGCGGCCTCTTGGACGCTCGCATAGCTGTGGGTTACCACCCACAGCTTATGCGAATGTCCATGATGATGGTCGTGATGGTCAAGAACATCGCGACCATCGGGCTTGCGACGAGACCCTGCGGTAGGGTCTCGCTGCCGCAAGCCCTGGAGTGATTTTGGCTCTATCAGAGCCAAAATCACTCCCACTGACATCACTAGTGATGTCAGTGGGGCCGGACCCAGACGGTAGGCGTTCCCATGGGAACGCCTCCGTCTGGCAGCCACGCCCCCGGCACGCCCACCACCAGAGGGGGCATGCTGTCACTCGCTGGGTCTCGCGCATGCGCACGACGGAGCTCCCTCCATCGTGCGCATGCGCATTTGGGTCCCATCGACCCGCTTGCGAGCGTCCTGCGCTTGCGAGCGTCCTGCGCTCGCGAGCGGGTGTGAATGAGACCCTTAGTTCAAGCCCTATCCAAATCTCATTCATTGTTAACAACCAGTACTTATAACAAATGATTTCCTAACGTGCATCACAGAATCTATATATCTCCACACAGACAATTTAGGAGGAGTCTTATGTACTCCCATAATGGCCCTAAGTATGGTTGGATGAGGCGGATCTTTATCACTGCTTATGGGCCTGCCCAGTAGTTCAGGGATCCTAGAGGCAGGTGAAAGAAGAGACCGATACTCATTTGGTTAATTATGTTCCATTTACTATGGAATGGGCCATTCTGGGTGTTTTCCCTAAAAGGGCAAAGAATCACCTAGGAGAGCAGAACACTTTTATTGGAAATGGACTGGGTGGAGATAATATTTGACAAAGAGAACAGATAGTCACATAATTTTTTGGGGAAAAGTTACATCTCCACTCTACCTGCTCCACTCAATCTCTGATCCACCACAGCCTTTGCTTGACTGTGTGATATGAGACTTACTCTCTAATCAATTATCCCCCAATTGTTTTGACTGATGGGTGAGTGCGGGGACCTCTTCTTTTGTACAAATCATAATTTGACTCGGGACATAGGGCTCTATTTACTACAATCTGCATATTAAATAAAGATTGTAGTGTGATATTAACACCTGAATTTGCATTGCGAATTCAGGCAATATCACAGGGATTTACTACAAATCCCTTGCAGGGACAGAGCTTGCGATAAAGCTCTATCCCTGCGAATCCCCTTCGGAGCCTTATCATGGTATTTTTGCAAAAAATCCCGTGACAAAGTGCCCGCCGCATGCACCGACCGGCCGCCGCTGCCACCACCCCCCCGGCTCTAAGCCCTGCCCTCGGTGCTAAGCCCGGCCCCCACGATCGTGGACCCCCGCAACCCCCCTCCCCCCCACGACCCCAACTCCCTTACTTACACTTACCTGCATGATCCGGGCCTCCAGTGATGTTCTCCATGTCTCCGGTTAGGTGATCTTCCATACTGCACTGGGACCCGATCACCTGATGACCGGGCAGCAGTGCACTATGGGAGACCAGCTGACCGGAGGGGAGACATCACCGGAGGCCCGATCACCGGTCCCTGGAGTCAGGTAAGTAAAACATTTTTTTTACCAATTTTTTTTTTTATTTTTTTTTACAGTAATCAGCTTGCGGTCTGTTTAGACCACACAGCTGATTACTGGGATCGACTCCCGGCTCTGCTCTCCCCGTTAGAGCCGATCAGGAGTCCGGTAACCGAGGGAGACCCTGGATAACGCCACCTCCAGGTGGCGTTATTATCACAGGGCTTTCCCCGATATTTTTTTACAGTTTATTTTTAGTAGCTTTGGCCAGATCACATTTCCCAGTACAATTATGGGAAATGCGATCTGCTTTACTAAAAATAAGTGATACTTAGGGGTTGGAGTAGAATTTTACGAATTCTACTCCAATTGCCCTGTAATAACTATAGGTGATACTAAAATAACGTGAAAAGGGTGTGTAAACACCCTTTTTCACTTTATTTTAGTCAAAATAATGTTAATAAATAGAGCCCATAGTCATGGGTCATTAATAATACACCCGACTGTTATACCGTATCATTGGTTCTTAGGCAGGCCCGCCAAGAGCCGTGGCGGGCCCGGGTAGCAGGGGGCGTGGCGTAATCACGGGAGGCATGGCCACGCCCCCTTCCCAAAAAAAAAAAAGCTTTTGCGGTTATGTGCGCTGGGGAGGGGGGGTGCTCTGAGCCCCCTCAGCCTGCTCAAAGCCAGGAGGGTGTGATCAGTGTGATCGCTCCCCCTCACAGGCATAGGAGACTGCTGTGCCATGAGCAGTCTCACACTGCAGCTCAGCACACGCCCCTGTTCCTAGGACCTGATTCAGAGCCGCTCGCTAGCAAGCGGCCGCTCGTTGCTGACGATGTTCACTAATCTGCGCATGCGTATTGTTCGCAGTGCACGTGCGCAAACTACTCCTAGCGATAAGGAAACGCTCGCTCGCCCCACAAAGACAGCCCAGTGTTTTGATTGACAGCGAGGATGTTTGTAGGTAGTAACAGGGGCAGGACAGTAAAAATGGGGGAGTGGATGTGCAGACGCAGGCGTGCCAGAGTGTTTCAACGCCGTTTCAGAGGCATGAATAATTAACAGGCAGCATCATAGTACACGTCACCAGGCTGGATTTTACACTGAAGACCTCGCACTGCTTGCGGTAGGGTAGAGGCACCCGCAAGCGCAGCGGTCACATCCGATGGTACTCGATGTACCAATGTTTAAAGACACTTCCTGGTGATGACGTGCGCTAGTGGGTGTCTCAACACACGCTAATGGACGTATACTAACACAAAGTGATCACTTGCCAAGACATAGTAGGCGTGCTTATGCCTTGGCGAGCGAGCTCCTTCCATGCCGTCACTTAGCCGAATTTACATACGCTGGGACCGAGTGGCCGCAACTAGTGAGCGGCTCTGAATCAGGTCCTTATGTACTACATACTCTGCAATTACTGCAAAATAGCATTAAAAGTTTGCTTTAATTAAAAAAAATGCGATGTAGATAGTTTGGACGTATGGTGGAGGCAGCCATTTTGTGGTGTAGCAATATTTATGTAGCCTATCGATTCAATAACTATTCATGATATCAGTAGGGAACAATATATTGTCCTCTACTTTAAAATAACAAGGTACAAACAGCTTTAAATGTTTTAAGATTTGTTATATATTTTAAACATTTTTGGATTATTACAATATACTTTTTTATGACGGATAAAATAAAATTTTCAGATTAGTCTCTTTTTAGGGGATAAATTCACCAAATTTTCTAGTCAAGATTTTAGCATTTTTTACAATTCCAGGCAATTTTCCTGTACTGCCCCAAAAACCACCCGCCCTCCCCATTGTTGTAGTTCCAGACCTCGGCTGGATCTCATCTGCTTAATAAAAATACATGAATAATTAAGACTTAACTGATCACATTTTTAACGTCCATATGATATATTATCCATATTATCTGTTCACGATTATTATGCAATTACTAAAATTCCATACAACATGACTAGAGTGACCCCCCCCCTGTACCTTTATTACCCTTGCTTGACCCAGACTCATGTTGTCTCTGTTGGGCATCAGTCATGCAGTCCAGTATATGCATTGGCAATATATGAAATAATTATTAAACATGCAAGAAATTATTTAGTAAACAAGGAATGTCACAACAGTATGTCTGTCTCAGAATGGTTATTAAACAATAACAATACTGACTTTAGCATAAATATATATGTATACTATATATGGGAAGACTAACTCATTATTCTATCTTCAACATAAGCTAAGCAATGTACATTCAGTCTCCTTGATTATTTTGTCTCCCTACATATTTTGTTGACTGTATATACTAACCCTGCATTATATGTTAGTTTTGTGTGTTGTTCTGTCCATCAAGGGGCTGGGGCTGCAGTATATAAAGGGGGGCTGCTGTGTTGTCCATAAAGGGGCTGGGTCTGCAGTACATAAAGGGGGGCTGCTGTGTTGTCCATAAAGGGGCTGGGTCTGCAGTACATAAAGGGGGGCTGCTGTGTTGTCCATAAAGGGGCTGGGTCTGCAGTACATAAAGGGGTGCTGCTGTGTTGTCCATAAAGGGGCTGGGTCTGCAGTACATAAAGGGGTGCTGCTGTGTTGTCCATAAAGGGGCTGGAGCTGCAGTACATAAAGGGGGGCTGCTGTGTTGTCCATAAAGGGGCTAGAGCTGCAGTACATAAAGGGGGGCTGCACAACATAAAGGGGTGCTGCTGTGTTATCCTGTCCATCAAGGGGCTGGGGCTGCAGTACCATCAAGGGGCTGCAGTACATAAAGGGGTGCTGCTGTGTTGTCTATAAAGGGGCTAGGGCTGCAGTACATAAATGGGTGCTGTATCATCCAGGGGTGCTCTGTCAATCCAGGGGTGCTCTTCCCCAGTACAAAAAGGGGTGCTGCTGTGTTGTCCTGTCCAACAAGGGGCTGGGGCTGCAGTGCCATCAAGGGGCTGGGGCTGCAGTACATAAAGAGGTGCTGCTGTGTTGTCCTGTCCATCAAGGCGCTAGGTATGCTGTACAGTCCTAGCCCCTGTCTACCCCCCTTTAATCCAGCCCTGTTTCTGGAGCTTGTCTCCAATAGGTAATTAGGTAATGCCATCTATAGATTTCCGGGAGGGCATGGGTCTTTGATGCTATGGGGGGGGGGAGAAAGAATGAAAGGGGAGCTGAGGAAGAAGAAGGAACATAGGAGCAGGAAGTGAGAAGCTAGCTAATGTAAGAATAATGCTGGTTACACACCATACGATGGTGCGACCCAGCTATGGAGCGATGCAATGTAACGATACATCGCACACTGTATACACTGCACCATCTGTATCATTACATGCTGCATGTAGCTGCACCGTGTTGTTCACTGCATCGTCCCATCTGCTGTGCAGAACTGAAGATGAGTGACGGATCAGACGTACACACTATATGATGTGTATGATAGATCATATGATCGTATAGTGTTTACCCAGCTTTAGACTGGTCAGAGAGGAGGGTCCTGCTCACAGACAGAAAGCAACTAGTCACTTATTGTGTTGGGCCGTAGCTGGGTGCAGGGGGTAACGTGCCCCGGAGGAGCTCTGGACCCCATAGCAACAGCACCGTCTGCATCCACGGTAGTCAGGGTCGTACTGGCTCACAGGGGTACAGGGAAAATCCCTGGTGGGCCCCACTGCCTGAGGGCCTCACTCCCTCCTCTAGGGGTCATGTTCTAGACTGTGCACTGAATTGTACACTGTTACTATTACAGGATCAGTTACCTTGTGGGGCAGGACCACTGATAAACATCGGTTCTTAGTTTGCTTCTATAGAAACTATACCAATATTTGCCTAATGGCAATATTTGCCCAAGCAACTGTAGTGTCTGGGGCACCCCTTAAACATAGGCCCCTATTACTGTATTGCCCCCTTGGGCCCTTTATGCCCCAATCCAACACTGATGGTAGTTATGACCCTACTCCCAGTTTCAATGTCAAACTCCGAGCCAGGGAATAAAAGCAATCTTTTCTCTGGGACTAAAACATAATAACAGTCAGTAATATGGTCCTGATTCAGCACGGATCGCAATTGCAACATATTCGCATCTCAAGCGATTCTTAGTCCATCGCGGAGTGAGTGACAGGCCGTGATCGTTTGGGGGTGGTGACGGAGGAGTGGTTGCAGAACGTAGGTGTGAATGTCTGTTTGAACGCCTTTGCATGGGCATGCATAAATTTGCCAGAGCTATTGTATACGCAGCTTGAGTACTCACTGAAAATTCTGCGACGTGTCAGACCTGCTGTAATCGTGCGTGAGGCGCCGATGTGCTTCGATGTTACCGATGTATACGCAGGAGTGCGTGGTATTACACATGTGAGAAAGTAGCAGTGGGCGTCTCTATGCTGGATGAGCGGTGGCAGACATGAGCATATTTTCGCAGCTGCATTGCGTGCGATTACGCAGGTGCAATCGCAATCCGTGCTGAATCAGGCCCTATATACTTTAGTACTGGTAAGATCGGATCAGTTACATTAGCATAACCCATACTTGCCAACATCAGTAATCACAGTATTCATGTACAGTATATAAAGGTGACAAAGTATCCATTATTTTTCAAGGACTTATTTTCACACACAGTATAATATTACAAACCCTTGCCTTCCAGCAAAAATACATTTCTAAAACAGGATTTCCAGTCTCAAAGTCTCTCACTTAAATGGTAAGTGCATTACATTAGCATTTTAGTGCATGAGTAGAAAATATAATACTAATTTACTGTTACCCAGGCAAGAAAAAGTAAAAAATTTTATAAAGTGATATAATGTCATAAGGCCGGGAGCATGTTTGCAAGAATTACAGAGAAATATTTTATTAAGAGTTATTTATATAGCGTACACATAGGGCCTGATTCAGAGCCGCTCGTAAGCGGCCGCTCGTTCATTCCGAGCGATGTTTGCACAACTGCGCATGCGTACGGATCGTAATACGCATGCGCGAACCAGTCAGTGCGGCCGAAAATTGTTTGTTCGCTAAATAGTGAATGCCTGCTATTTTGAGTGACAGGAGGAGGCGTATGTGGGTGGTAACAGGGGAAGGTGCTTGAAAACGGGTAGTGGAGATCCGAACGCAGGCGTGTTTAAAGGTCAAAACGGGCGTTTTATGGGTGTACATAATTAATACAGCAGCGTCATTGACCACGTCACTGGGTTATTTTATAGTCAGAACTGCTCACAAGATTGCGGTAGGAAGAACCAACCACAAGAATAGCGAGCAGTTCATACGCTGGTCGATGTACTCGATTAATCTAATAAATAGCGGACATGACGTAGGATGCGAGCGGCCAGGGGGCGTAGTTTTCCAAAAAACGACCGCATGTTTTGTACGCTCGTTCAGACCTAGAGGCGTGAACAGACCGCAAAGAGCGAACGGTTCATTTGAATAGCCACCCCTTTTTCTGAACGAGCGAGCGCAAATAGCGTCCAGCTCTGAATGAGGTCCATATTCCACAGCGCTTTTATAGAAACTATTTAGACATTCACAACAGTCCCTGCCCCAGATGCAGTGGAGCTTACAATCTATGGGCCTGATTCAGAGTTGGGAATAGAGTGAGATATCTCTCTCAACTGATCATCTTGGTGAAACCATGCTGCACTGCAGGTGGGGCAGATTTAAAATGTGCAGAGAGATTTAGATTTGGGAGGGACGTGTCCAAACTGACATCTAAATTGTAGAGTAGTAATAAAGCTGTGCAGTATTTGTGGGCTACATGGGCTACATGTAAAAGCAGCCAGTATTTACCTACATGCAAAAAAAAATTATGTATTTACACCCCTTGGTTTGTCCAGGTACAGCAACATGGTTTGTCCAGGTACACAGTTAAGTGCTATCTCTCTGTCTATTCCCAACTCTGAATCAGGCCCTATATTCCTTATCCCATGTACTCACACACCGATATACACTACATTTTTTGCCTGAAACCAATCACTTACTAGCATGTTTCTGGAGAAGCCCGGGGAGGAAAAGCAGGTGGACGGTAATGGATGGGAGGCAGGCTGGACTTTTTGTGTCATCAAGCCCCGCCCCCTAGTGGTAAATTGACCTGAATACCGCATAGGTAATGGAGCCAACTGACGAAATTTTTATAGAATCGCATCTTTAAGCCCTTGCACCTATTCACAGACCGCCGATCACCAGGAAAATTCTCCACATTCTATCCATTTCACTAGGAAGTGGCGGGATGTGGGAGAAGCGCCTACTCTTCCGGGGGAGCAGGGGAGGTTACCCGAAAAATCAGAAGCCTCCCGCAGGTTCCAGAAGAGTTGGTAAGTATGGCTATACTGCTGTTTCTTGTGAGTTGGACAAGGACCGTGGGATTTCCCAAGGGAGCCCGTCAGCTGGCATTCGCAAAGTATTGGTATATGTGCCAACACATACCAATACTTGTCCGTATGGGCTTGTTATGTTGCCAAGACCCCTGGATGCTACGGAGAGCAGCGCAAGGATGGTGGTTAGTAAAAGATCTTTATTCCAGGTACTCCAAATTGATTCTACATGTGAGAAGTGGACCAACCAGCTGGCACAGGTAAGTATGTGTGAGTGAGATCCCCGGCTTGGGCTGACCGGCTTGGGATGTAAATGCTTTGGCCCTGGAGACCCGGTGATAGGGTCTCCTAGCTGTGGCATTAAACCCTGGCGGTTTGGGTCCAGTGCTGTTTTAAATACAGGGGGAGCCCTACACATTTTTCCCCCCTATATTTAAAACCAGCACTGACCCTACTTGTTTTGTTCCCCCGTAATTTTAGGAACCAGGATTGGCTGAGCTGTCCGGGGCTGGCTATGCTTTTTTTTGGAGGGGACCCTAGGTCATTTAAAAAACAAAAACAAAACCCTTTTACACAGTCACTGTTATAAATTAGGTACGCATGCAGAAACATACACAAATCACACTTATCTGTGTATGTTTCTGCAAAACTCGCAGCTCAGGACGTGAAGTGTTTGAAACTTCAATTTCTCTGCGAGTTTGCTACATTCTCACCCGAGATTGTAATCTTGACTCGTGGTAAATTCCTGAGTTGCATCTTTTTCATGAAAAGTACTTTGGCCGATGGTGAATTGATTCGAGTTTGCGATCTCACCCGAGTTTTTCAGTGAAAAATTTAAACTCTCTCCCAAACTCACACGAATTTGTCTTTAGTAAATTTGCAAGATGAAAAACATGCCTAAACTCACCTGAGATTGCAATCTCGACCAAACTCAATTCTTAGTAAATTTACCCCATAGAGAGTGAAGCATTCTGTATTAGTTAGAGCTGGACAGGAAGGATTTCTGTTGATGTTTAATGTTTTTAATTTTGCTGCAAATTAAAATAGCTGCGGCTATTTGTACCAAACACCATGGACTGGAGTGCTGTGAATTTGCTGCTTTGTGGAAACCATACCGTGCCCCACTAGAGAAGGCACCCCAAACCTGTTATTGCCACTAATATATTATATATATATATATATATTAGGGGTGTGCACCGGCCACTTTTCGTGTTTTGTGTTTTGGTTTTGGATCTGGATCTTTCTTCGTGTTTTGGATCTGGATTGGTTTTGCCAAAACCACCCTTCCGTGTTTTGGGTTCTGGGTTTTGTGTTTTGGATCTGTATTTTTTTTTAAAAAAGCATAAAAACAGCTAAAATCACAGAATTTGTAGGTTTTTCTGCTCCTATGCTATTATTAACCTCAATAACCTTAATTTCCACTCATTTCCAGTCTATTCTGAACACCTCACACCTCACAATAGTGTTTTTATGTCCAAAACGTTGCACCGAGGTAGCTGGATGACTATGCTAAGCGACACGAGTGGGCGGCACAAACACGTGACCCATCTAGGCGTGAAACTGCAGTGGCAGACAGGATGGCAGTTTGAAAAACTAGGCCCCAAACTGTACATAATGCAAAGAAAAAAAAGAGGTGCAAGATGGAATTGTCCTTGGGCCCTCCCACCCACCCTTATGTTGTATAAACAGGACATGCACACTTTAACAAACCAATCATTTCAGCGCCAGGGTCTGCCACACAACTGTGGCTGAAATGATTGGTTCGTTTGGGCCCCCACAAAACAAGCTGGCAATTAATGTGTCCCTGCACAAACTGGCTCTATGGAGGCAAGATGTCATCCTCATCCTCCTCATCCACCGATTCCTCACCCTCTTCAGTGTGTACATCCTCATCCTCACAAAGTATTAACTCGTCCCCACTTGAATCCACCACCACAGGTCCCTCTGTACCTTCTGGAGGCTGGTCTCCCTGGAAGAGCTGATAATTCATTTTGATGAACATCATCTTCTCCACATTCTGTGGAAGCAACCTCCTACGCCTTTCGCTGACAAGGTTCCCGGCTGCACTAAACACTCTTTCGGAGTACACACTGGAGGGGGGGCAACTCAGGTAAAATAGAGCCAGTTTGTACAGGGGCCTCCAAATTGCCTCTTTTTCCTGCCAGTACAGGTATGGACTGTCTGCCATGCCTACTTGGATGCTGTCACCGATGTAATCCTCCACCATTCTGTCAATGGTGACAGTATCATATGCAGTGACAGTAGACATGTCAGAAATTGTTGCCAGGTCCTTCAGTCCGGACCAGATGTCCAAACTTGGTCCTGCCTGCCCTGCATCACCGCCAGCGGGTTGCTTAGGATACCTAAGTTTTTTCCTGGCAGCCCCAGTTGCAGGAGAAAATGAAGAAGGAGCCGTTGACGTGTCACGTTCCGCTTCAGCTGACAGTGTGTTCACCAGCAGGTCTTTGCACCTCTGCAGGCTTGTGTCGGCCGGAAAGAGAGACACCACATAGGCTTTAAACCTAGGATCGAGCACGGTGGCCAAAACGTAGTGGTCTGATTTCAACAGATTGACCACCCTGGAATCCTGGCAAAGCGAATGAAGGGCTTCATCCACAAGTCCCACATGCCGAGCGGAATCGCTCCGTCTTAGCTCCTCCTTCACTTTCTCCAGCTGCTTCTGCAAAAGCCTGATGAGGGGAATGACCTGACTCAAGCTGGCAGTGTCTGAACTGACTTCACGTGTGGCAAGTTCGAAGGGCTGGAGAACCTTGCACAACACGGAAATCATTCTCCACTGCGCTTGAGTCAGGTGCATACCCCCTCCTTTGCCTATGTCATAGGTGGATGTATAGGCTTGTATGGCCTTTTGCTGCTCCTCCATCCTCTGAAGCATATAGAGGGTTGAGTTCCACCGCGTCACAACCTCTTGCTTCAGGTGATGGCGGGGCAGGTTCAAGAGTGTTTGCTGGCGCTCCAGTCTTCGGCACGCAGTCGCTGAATGGCGAAAGTGGCCAGAAATTTTTCGGGACACCCAAAGCGTCTCCTGCACGCCCCTGTCGCTTTTCAGAAAATTCTGCACCACCAAGTTTATTGTGTGAGCAAAACATGGGACGTGCTGGAATTTGCCCAGATGTAATGCCCGCACAATATTGGTGGCGTTGTCAGATATCACAAATCCCCAGGAGAGTCTAAGTGGGGTAAGCCACTGGGCGATGATTTCCCTCAGTTTCTCTAAGAGGTTGTCGGCGGTGTGCCTCTTACTGAAACCGGTGATACACAGCGTAGCCTGCCTTGTAACGAGCTGGCATTTCTGAGATGCTGCTACTGGTGACGCTGCTGCTGTTGCTGCGTAAGGTGATACATCTACCCAGTGGGCTGTTACAGTCATATAGTCCTTAGTCTGCCCTGTTCCACTTGTCCACATGTCCGTGGTTAAGTGGACATTGTGTACAACGGCATTTTTCAGGACACTGAGGACACTTTTTCTGACGTTTCTGTACAGTCTCGGTATCGCCTGCCTAGTGAAGTGGAATCTAGACGGGATTTGGAACCGGGGACACACTACCTCCATCAATTGTCTAAATCCCACTGCACTAATGGCGGATACCGGACGCACGTCTAACACCAACATAGCAGTCAAGGCCTCAGTTATACGTTTTGCTTCAGGATGACTGCTGTCGTACTTCATCCTCCTCGCTAAGGACTGTTGGAGGGTCAATTG